>OV651816.1:9323839-9452881 GCA_927349885.1 Psylliodes chrysocephalus
TTTCACGGGAAATTTTTTGTTGGCTTAACTCAGATTCGTGTTCAGCGATTCAAAAAACGTAAGGATTCTAAATAGAAAACTCCGCCAAAACTTTCTACTGGAAGACTAGACTAATAAACAATTGTAAAGGGATTTAAAATGGCTGTGTCATCACAAAAATGTAGGCTAAGAAAAATTGAAAAAAAATAAAAAGGTGTTTTTTTATTTTTAGATTCTAAAAATGCCCATTGAAAATAAAGAAGAAAGTGGTTTTTGTGAAATATGTAAAGCTCCATCAAAAAGAAAATGTTCAGCATGCAAACTAATATTTTATTGCAGCACGGAACATCATCAAGAACATTGGAAGGAACATAAGACAACATGTAGACCTTTTGAGGTTGTATTTAAAATAAAATACAATTAACATTCTTAATGCAGCGTATTAGTAATGACGTAAAAAATGAGTCAAAGTAAATTACTCGCTTACTTTGTTTTGAAACTTTCATTATTTAATTTTAGTGATTTTTGGTCTTAAAATAATGTATTTTTAAGTAAGTTAGCTATATATTCGTTCAAAATCCAATCAAATCTGTAAAATAATGATTACAGATATAGATTAAGGGACAACTTATATTTTATTTTTATTATTTTTAAGAATGCATTCATCTAAAAGCATACCCTACAATAAACCATAATTGCCTTTTGGCTTACCACGTCACCCTAATGTGGCCTTTATCACTAACGAATATCAGGAAGAACTGCTTATTTCCTCAATAGTTTTAATGCCCCAAAACACATTTAGCATTAAAATCAAACGCATGACTTAGGAAAAGTTGATACAAAGCAAAAATAACTTTTTAGTGAAAAAAAAAAATTGTTTTAAAATTTTTAATACTATTTTCTTCTTTAATAATTAAAATATCATATTTTATGGTTAGTTGAACTTAACAATTTTAGGAAGCCTACTCAAAAGAACTTGGCAGATATCTAAAAGCTACTAGAGATTTGAGCCCTGGAGAAATAATATTTTCCGAAACACCTCTTGTGTTTGGACCAAAACCGCATCATATTGAAGAAGGTCCATTTCCATGTGTTGGGTGTTGCAGGTAATTAAATAATTTTTAACCAATTTGATTTTAAATTAAAAATTATATCAAACATGTCTAGACAGTATTCTAGCCAACTTTCTCACCCGAACCATATTTCTCATCTCACTTCGTTCATTTTTCTTCAATTAATTTACATAGCTTTGTACTAATTTTTAAAAAATGTTCTCAATGAAGTGGTGACCAGAAAAGGATCAAAATATCGTGGTTTCAAAACTATATGGCTCTATATCAGGGATTCCCAAATTATTTTGAACAAGAGACCCATTTTCCAAAATGAACTGATACCTCAGACCCCCACAGTTAAATTACTTTAAAAATCCTATCTCTAGTTTTTTCTTATTGATACAAAATACTTAGCAATTTAAAAATTTTGCGGTTGGTTAAATGTCATCAAAATTTATCAAAATAAATAGACATGAAATTCAGTAAATATCAAGTGTAATTAATTATTATTAATACAAATTATGTAAAACTACATAAGTAGATAATTATTTAAAAAAAAAATAAAATCGCAAAGTAAAGAAAAATAAAAAATTCAGTGTGATGGATTCTACCAATCTAGCTAAATCTGGTTTATTATTGGTGCCTTAAATCTCCGCGTTCGGTAATTTTCAAACGGTTTCTTTGTTTTATCAAAATGTTTCTAATCACACTAAAGCCTTTTTCGACTAGGTACAGTAAACGCCAAATCTAAAGAACCAGCGCAAATGCTTAAGTTCGTTTACTTAAAAATCGCTACGCCCATTCACAATTTGATCCTTGTCCTTGCTTACGGTCACTAGCGTAACGACTAGATCATTGTTTGTTTCTTGTTTCTGTGTTTTGGTTAAAGTGACTGGTTTTATGGATAATGTCTTCTATTGTGGGTGAAAAAAAGCGCAGATCTGTTATTAACGGACAAAGTCGTGAAGTAAAATATAATGTTTTTAAATATTTTGACGCAATACAAAAGGAAGGAGTTACTTTAGATGATATAAAACTTCAAACTGCACAAGCAACAGGTGAACATACTCTGTAGTTTATTTGCAATTAAACTTGCGTAGTTTTCCATATTTTTTTGTATTTTATACACATATCTATGCATTTTATTTTTGATTAATATTTTATATTTAAATTTTTAAAATTTATCTTCTGTTTCTAAAAATGTTTGTTTCCTAATAAATGTAAAAAAATACTAAATTTAACATTAATATAATATTACGTTTTTACAGGTGTTTCTTATATTACCGTTAAAAGAATTTTGAAGGAAGGTAAACAGTCAATGGAAACAACTCCAAATTTATATTTTTCACACAGAAAAAACTTCGTCAAAATTGAGGGATATTCGAAGAATAATTTACGATTTCTCATGTAACAGAAAGTCTCGTGTTACTGTTAAAAGGTTAAATAATAAAATTAAGGAAGATTTAGATATCCACATATCAGAAACTTCATTAAGAAGAGTCCTTAAAAAATTTCAATTTAAATGGAGAAAAACACAAAATAATCGTAAAATTTGGTAAAAAAAATGAAAATAAGAACTTTAAGAGTAAAATATTTGAGACAGATAAAATATTTTAGAAGTCAAAATAGACCAATCGTTTATTTAGATGAAACATATACACAGCGGATATACTTCTTCCAAGAATTGGACAGACGATTCAACAAAAGGTTTGTTTTCTGTTATTTCTAAAGGCCAAAGGCTTATTATAGTTCACGGTGGGGGAGAAATGGGTTTTATCAAAAATAGTTTGTTGATATTCAAATCAGGGACCAAGTCTGGAGATTATCATTCCGAAATGAATTCGGAAAATTACGGCAAATGGTTAAGAGAGAAGTTAATACCTAATCTTCCACCTAATTCAGTAATTATTTGTGATAATGATAGTTATCACAATGTAAAAATTAAAAATGGCACGACAATTGTTTCTAAGTACAACTTCTTCTTCAAATGTGACTCATTTACATTTCTAATATACAGGGTAGCTGTTAAAGATGGAACCAAACCTAGAGTGCTTAAACGGTTCAACACACAAAACCCAAAATTTCAGAATTTTAACTAAATATATTTACGCATATTTTAGCCCAAAAATTTTTTTTTTATGATTACAAAATTTTAAGCATGGCCGCCATCTTGATTTTTTTAAATAGCAACATAGGTCATGTGATATATCATTTGAAAGGGTTGAACACCCTGATTACAAAAATGTCTTAAAATATACGCGCCTCTGGTTTACAACTTTCTAGGTACGCAACTAATTCTATTCATCGGTAGGCGTGTTCGTAGCATTATAAATGCGCGTCCTTGGTTCTTTACATTTGGCGTTTACTGTATGATGATGGAAAAGCGATAAGGTATTTTTCAGCAATGTTCCACAAAACAGGATACTGTGTTTCAATGTTGCGCTGCAACCAGACTGATAGCCTATATCAATAGCGGGTTCCTTAAATATGTCGGTTCTTATAAATCGATTCTATTAAACTTTGGTTACCTCTCAATTGGAAAATGACTACCAAGTTACCAGAAAAGTTCGTATCTCCTTTGACGACGCCTAGATATTGCAGGATTGTTGAAATATGAGAGCGAAGAATATTTAAAGGAATATTATATAGGCAGCTGAAAGGCAGAAGAAGGATCGGAAATAAAATAAAGGAAATCATTCATATCAGAAAATCCAAAAATTGAGGGCCGATTTAAAAAAGTAACCTAAGTGGTATGCGCACTGAATTTGTTTTTTTAGATTGTAGAAAACTCGGCTGTGTCCAATAAGAAAACAATTCAATAATGGTATTACCTAATTATTAGGTTATAAGATGAATTCATTCAGCTAACAGCTCTAACAGAAGATCACAGAGAAAGTAATATTTAAGAAACCAAATAAAACAAGATATTCCGAAAGTTCACCTTTTTAATATCATCTATATAACTAGCCGTTGTTGCTGATTTGAAATTGGGAATCTTCTTAACGGAAGCAAAATACTCCAAGAACTAAAATTGGGGACAACGGATAGTTTGTCATCTATTCTTGTTTTGTAGCTATAGATACTTCAATGACAAATAATTACTAGACCAATTTTATTTACAAAATGCGAATTTCATGCATTCAAGTTGTTATCTACATAGTTGCCAAAATATTACCGAATAGTCTATGTAGAAATATGTTGTTTGTGATTATAGTTCGGAATTTTTCTATGAAATACTCTAAAATTTACAAACGGCTCTCTTTATTTGCATTCTTAATGCCAGATATTATCAGTTTAATGTATTTTTGTGGTTAAAACTATTATTGTAGCTGAGTTTAATGTAATTTTCAGGAAATTACACAATTTTATAACAGGGCAAAACAGGCGTCATACTCGTACGTATAACAGGGGCAGAAGTTGGAAAGGCTTTTGTTAGGTAGATAGGGGGTGAACGTCAAACCACGTAGGACTACTTCGAGAACTTCGCGGTTATGTTTATCTGCCAGTGGTGTTTCGCAGAATAAGTTATTTTAAATTTTTACCGGCGGAACTGGACAATAGCATGTATTGTGGAACTAGATGCTTCAAAACGTTTATTAAGTAAGTTAGAACGAACTATTAATAACCAAGAACTCATAATTAGTCTTTTACAAAATCGGAAAAATTTGGAGGTTAACTATGGTCCAAATACCAATAACCGAAGCGCTGTTACCACAGTGTCATCAAAATCTGAATATGCGAGGATTGTGAATTTGGCTAGCAACCAAAGCGCAGTTGCCACTGTTTCTCAAAAACCAGATGCTTTAGGTAATGGCAATTTAATTAATAACCAACAACCAAGAAACTCCAAAGAGAGAAACAAAGAAAAAATCACGCACCAACAGATGTCATCTGCACTATTACAAATCCATTCACACAAAAAAATGAACGAAATACAAAATTTGGGTGAAAATAGCCAAATACAACCAAAAATTGTAGGTGAAGATGTTGAAAGCGAGGATGTTGTATCAACTGAAAAAGTTTGGGTGTATGCCTCCAAATACAAACAATCCTACACGTTGGAAAAGATGCAAAATTACTTGGAATCAAAATTTCCTGGTCATGAATTTTCATGCAGTTTGTTTGAAAACAAAGTTATAGGATCAAATTCGTTTAGAATCACTGCCGATGCAGAACTTAAGGACATTCTCTTTAAACCAGAAACATGGCCCAAAGGAATAGAAATTAGCGAGTATATTTTTCGTAGAAGGTGCAACTTTAACAAATATTCTAAGTTTAACAGATACTCTCCTCGAAGAAACCAACAATGAAAATGCCATTGTGGAAGATAACGAAGTAATTAATACCGATGTGCCTTTTTATACTTTATGTCATTTAAATGTTCACAGTTTGTCAGCAAAAATTAATCTGTTGGATGTCTTTACAAATACGTACTCCCCAAATATATTATGTTTTTCCGAACATTGGGCGTCCGATGATAAACTCAACGTACTCAGTTTAATGGACTACAAGTTAATTTCTGGTTACTCAAGATGTTCTCAACCAGGTGGAGGTGTAGCAATTTTTGTAAAAAACAATCTTCGCAATACCTGTGTAAAAATAAATTATTTAACACATCTAAACTCAGAAAAAAATTTCGAATGTGCTGGAGTCACTTTAAAAGACCTTTGTTGTATTTTAACTATTTATAGGTCACCAGATGGAGATGTAGATATATTTTTTGAACGTTTTTTTTGAAATGCTAAATTGTGTTACTATAAAACATAAACAGATTATTATAGGTGGTGATATAAATATTGATGGGTTTGTAAACTCAAACAAACTAAAACTATTATCTGACGCACTGGAATGTTTTCAGTTGAAATCTCATATATCAGTGGCAACTCGTATAGCAAAATATGGCAACTTTATCACAAAAACATCAATTGACTATATAATTACTAATATTGATTTCAGATTACTTAATATAACCGTATTTGATCCAGCTATTTCTGATCATTCTGCATAAATGCTCAAATGGGATCAACATATTGGAATAGAAAAGCAAGGTGAGAAAATAACACGTAGATCATTTGGTGAAGTACAGATATCAGAATTTAAATTTTTATTAAATAAGGTTAATATATATTTTTCGAATTCCACCACGGTTGATTAAATGTTTAAAACATTTTGGAATTATTTTATGTATGCATTCAACGCCGCATTTTCATTAAAAACAATAAAAAATAGCGGGAAAAGAAATAATATTAATAAAATAAAATTTCCGTCAGAATTAGAAAAACAAATCTCTATTTTAAAACATGCAAACTGGATTAGGAAAACAACTAATGCTATAAGTAATGAAGAGTATAACTTAAAGAAAAAAATCGTAAATTCTCAAATTAAAAATGAAAAGCAGGCTCATTTCTGTAGCATAATAAATAATTCAGGAAATAAATCAAATACAATTTGGCAACTAGTCAACACTAAATTAGGAAAAGATAAAAAAGATACAATCCCAGAAAAACTTAAACATGACGAAAAACTCTACGAAGGCAAAAAAGAGGTGAGAGTTTTAATTTTCTTTAGAGAAAATTATTTTTTAAAAAATTAAGAACTACTTTTAATATGTCTTTATTGATCAAACTCAAGCTAAAGAATAATGTATATATTTTCATTTAATCCACACCTATGTTTATCTCTAGGAAAATTTATAAAAGTATGATAAGATAAAAGTTATTTACAGGAAGTATTTATTGTCTATATAGCAGTTTTAGCAACACGTAACTCCCCCCTCCTTAAGTTTCGAAAAGAATGGAATGACTTTTCGAATGGGCTTCCATCGGAATTTCTTCTGTTTTTTCAATTTTCTTTTTTCTGCATTTCGGAATTTTGTTCTTGAATTTTAATATAGCTGCGACGATTAGGCCGGTAATTAAAAGTCCCAAAATTGTTCCAAATATAGGTGTATCCATTTGAGTATTTGAGCTTTCTTGAATCGGTTTTAGTTTTCTGGAGATTTCGTTGATTTCATACAGACTATCAAAATCAATTTTGGTAATATTAGATCTTTGATAATGTCCGGATGTGTGTATGTGATCCGTTTGAAATTTTGGCAAAATAAATGGTTTTCCTTGAGTAAGTTGAATGTCGTTAATGTACTTCTGTTCGTTGGCCCATATTTCGCAGGTTTTCGGGATTTTGATTAAAATCGGGTTGACTACTTCTAGATATCGATTACTTTTACATTTTGATAGAATTTGTTGCGCTTTTGCTGGTATTATCAAGACTTCGTCTGTGGTAACTTGTTGAACGATCATTTCTTGAACATTAACTTCTAAGATATGGCAATTTTGAGGATATGACCTTCCAGTAAATTGAGGGTGCAGTTGTCCCTTGGAATAAAATTTTGTTGACAGTAGTAACAATTTTCTAGTGCTGGGCATTCTTCTTTTTCGAATTGAGTTTCCTTTTGTTCTCGTGCCAAATAGGGAAAAGTGGGAGTATATATTTTGTGATTTTGAATTATTGGATACAAATGATAAAATTCAAAAGTTTCGGGTTTAAAGATAGGAATATGAACTGCAAAAATTAATTTTGAATGGGATATTGATACTTGAGTTCCTAGAAATTGGTAATAAGTTAAAATATTTTTGAATTTAGGAATTTGATTTTCATCGTATATTCCATGTAAGTGGTTTATCATATCTATTATTTCTGAACTAGAAACTATTGAGCTATGCAAGGAGTTAAGTTTAGAGAATACAATAGCGTTTTCTAAATTATCGATAAATGTTATAGTTGCTTGACAATCTAGATTAAGCTCGGATAGAACACCTTGAAAGCTTAAATAACTTTCGAGAGTTTCTATTTTATTGTAAACTGATGCTGAAAATTTTTCCAAATCATTATTAAACTTTTCTTGATTTTTACTCAAAATAGTAATTGATTTATTGTAATGATCTATAAGTTTTTTATAGAGTGAAATTTGTAAGTTAGTTTCGTCAATTAGGTTTTTCTGATTCTTTTGTAATAAACTGATAGCTTGGTTATATTTGTTTTCATCGTCCGAATCTAGATTTCCAAAGAGCCATTTATTCAATTTTCCAATGCCATTAATTAGGCCTCTTTTATTACGGATATGTGGATTTAAATTATTAAATTTTTTCTGAATAATATTAATTAAATATTCCGTTCTTGTTAGCATGCTTTGAGATAACCCATGATATGATACGGGGTTTGTAACATTTACTTGCGTTATACTACCTAATACTATTCTAAAATGTTGAACTAAACTATCTATTTGTTTAACAAGGGTACTTAAATCTACGTAGTGTAAAAAGGTATGTTTACTATAAACTAATCTAGCATTTCCTAATTGGATAGGAAGAAGCAGGTTTTCTAATTTAGTAATTTGTATATCTTCTCCATTACAGGTCATTTGATGTACCTGAAGGACCAGGTAGATCATCAAGATCTTCGTGTTCATCGGTATCCTGTAACAATTGTTTTTTATTACTTTTCGGTTTTCGTGCAATACTTTTGTGATAAGTTCCTTTATTGGTTTTAATTTTTATTTTTGATTAATTTAGTAGCTTTAAATTTAGGGAGTTTTTTATCTCTTGATTTAGTTTTAACGTAAACTATTTTTTGTTTTGAATAGTCCGGCGGATCGGACCTTTTTGTGTTCAATTTATTTATTATTTTTTCTTTAGTTTTTTTCGTTACGTTCTCTAATTTTTTCGTACAATTGTTTACTAGCTTCTTTGTGATTTTGAACATAGTGGGAAATTACTAAGTGGTCGTCTAGGTCAAATGGATCAGGGTTATTTATGTGACCTTTAATGACTTCAAAAGGTGTAAATTTGGTAACACAGACAGCACAAATCAATCCATTGGATGTCCATCGGAAGTCCATTCATGGACATATCGGCTGTCCAAAGGACGTCCAGCATTTTACCAAAGGACATCCAATGGACATCCACTGGACTATACAAATGTCCCACTCCTGGACGTCCATTTGGACTCCATGAAAGGTCCATATATGGACTCTTTTTGTATTGCTTTTGGACAATTTATGGACATCTGACGGACATCACCACCTATATTATTATGAAATAAAATAATTGCAACTATAGACTTATTTTTATTGTCATAAATAATATCAAGCATGTATTAGTTTTATACGCACTCCTTTCTGTTGACCTTCTCAGCCATTTTCTTAAGGCTATTTCGCTTACTTTTTAAGCAGCACCATTGTCACTCTCAGCAGCAGCTAAAAAAAGACATTACATTTTATACGAATATTGAGTCTTAAATTAATCGTTTAATAAACGCCTGATCAGGCAAAAGTGATAGTTAAAAATGTAAAATTTTTAGATAAAATATTGTTAGCTAATATGAAAATATGCATTGACTAATGTACTTTACCCCTATACTTACATATAAACAAAAAACTGCTCATTGTTTCTTTAAATTACCATTTTACTTTCATGCCATAATATTATGTGAATTCTTTCGTGAGGGTATTAGAAATTATGGAAACGAACCATCTTTTTATATGTTCGTCATGTCCTTGTCCCTGGTTTTGGTAACTGCTGAATCTAAAATTGCAATAAAAATATGTATTTGTAAACATAAAAGAGAAATAACTTATGAAACATCTTTCAATGCATTATTCCTTAAACGTTACAAACCGACTCTATTTTATTTAATAAAAGTAAAACAGCTTCTTTAAAAATATTTGTATCTTCTAAATAGCCTTCTACTTCTGCTAACGTCTCATGCAGTACAAATAGAAACTTTTCTTCTACTTTGAAAGTTTTCTTACCTCTTAGTTACAATAATAATTGTGTTGACATCATCTCGAATTTGCTAGCTTTTAGTAAAGCCATTTTCTTAAATAGGTAGGTACATCATTTGACAAAAGGTCTAAAAGAAAGGGATTGTTTGAATGTAAATCGAAAACATAAAGTTTAAAACATAATTGATAGGTTTTATTAGTTTAAAACAAATGATTTGCTTTTTAATTTTTAGATTTTTAAATGATTTAATTAATAATTATACTTATTTTCTTACCAGATAAACATCCATGTGCTGTGTTTTCTTCTTAACCTCTTTCTTCTTTTCTTCTTCGAGTCTGGCCTGAGTGGCCTTTTACTTTTCTATCTTGTCAACAAAGGCGAGTGGAGAGGAAAATTATTTGATTTATTTTAATTAAAACCTATTAGTAAATAATTAAATTATACAAGAAGAATTATAATAATTTATTATAAGTTAGTCATTTTTATATTGTCCATCATGGACATATTTTGGACATCCATTGGACTTCTGAATGGGTATATCCATTGGATAACGGAAAACAGATGTCCAATGAATATCCATATGAAGTTCATGGACATCCAGGACATTATTTGGACAAAATATGGACGTCCAATGGACGTCGTGTGCTATCTGGGAACAGAGTGAATCGAATTATTGTAACTTAAAACTGCGTATTTAATTATTTGATCGGGTGTAAGGTTTTTATTCTCTTCTTGAATACATCTATAATGTTCAATAATACTAGAATGAAATCTTTCTACTGGTGAATTAGAATTGCTGTTTTTGGTGTTGTATAATGAAGTTCGATGTGGTGGAGTTTACAAAAATCTTCTACGTCATAATTTTTAAATTCCGTACCGCTATCGGTTGTTATTTTTTGGGGAAGTCCATGATGTGTTATAAAATTTAATAATGCATCAATGGTAGAGGTTCCTGTAATACTATTTATGGGATAGGCTTGTCCATAACGCGAAAAGGAATCAATTATCGTTAAATATGATTGATTTGAGATTTTGAAAGTGTCCATGTGAATGTGCTCGAAGGGTTTAGAAGCTGTGGGTGTTAAATTAAATTTAATTATTGGAGGGTTCCTATCATATTTGTTTTTTAAACATGTCTCGCAATTGTTAATATATTTTTCGATATCGTCGATCATTTTAGGCCAATAATAGCGGGAACTTAGTGTGATTTTTACTTCATTTATGCCACGATGACCGGATTTTTATATATGGTAATATTCTAACTTTTGTTTTTGTTCATCAATTAGTTGAACGTCATTAAGTACTTTGGTACAATGAATGAATTTAAAAGAGGAGTTTTTAAATGTGTTTTGGGCTGTAAGTATAAATGTTCGTGATAGTGGAACATGCTGAAAGTACAGGGCGTAACACTGTTTAGGATCAATATAGTCTTTAATGAATTTTACAATGTGTTGTTCAGTATTAAATTTTGGGAAAGTAACATAAAGTCTATGATTTTCAAATATTTTTTCTCTAGTTACTTTTAAATCATTAATTTCATTATAGGTTAAATATATTTGATTTTTATAAATATTTAATGGCTTATCAGTTATCGGTATTGCTAATACAGGGTCCTCGAGAGAAGTATGGACCGTTTCTGAATCAGTTTCAGTATTATTCTGTTGTGGTATAAGCGGTATAGGAGGATCAATTTTTACATTCGATATAATATTTATTTTTGGTTTAGGATTATTTTCATTCAAGATATCTGAGGGGTCAAGGTTATCTAAATTTGGAAGATAACACGTTTGTTCTTGATTGGGGATGATTTTTTCAATTTCTTCATGTATTATTTCGTCAATATCACCTAAATTTACGTCCATTGATGCCGTTTCTAGAGTATTAATATCAGGATTACGGGATAGTGCATCTGCCGCTTGATTGCTTTTACCTTTTAAATATTTTACTTCATAGTCAAACTCTTCTAGTTTTAAACGCCAGCGCACTAGGCGGGAATTAGGTTCTTTCAGTGAAAAGAGCCACTGTAATGGTTTATGATCAGTAAATATAGTAAATTTTAGACCTCCAAAAAGGTATGGCCTGAAATATTTACACGCCCATACAATCGCTAGAAGTTCTTTTTCAATAGTTGAAAAATTTATTTCAGAAGTGTTTAAGGTTCTACTAGCGTAACAAATAGGATGATTATTTTGAGACAATATAGCACCGATTGCAAAATTCGAAGCGTCGGTAGTCAACTCGAAGGGCTTATTAAAATCAGGATATACCAGGACCGGTTCAGACGTTAAAATATTTTTACAGATATTAAAACATTTAACAAAATCTTCGGTATGTTCTACTTTTTTATCTTTTTTTAAATATATTGTCATTGGTTTAGTTATTTTAGCAAAATTTTTAATGAATTTGCGGTAATATCCTAAAAGACCTAGAAAAGATTTAATATCTTTTGCTGTTTTTGGGATTGGAAAATTTTGAAAAGCTTTAATTTTTTTTGGATTTGGTTTTATACCTTGAGGTGTCACGATATGTCCTAAATATTCTACTTCTTTGCGAAGAAACTCGCATTTATCTAGCTGTATTTTTAGCTGTGCCTCTCGTAGTTTTGTAAATACTATTTTCAAATTTTGGATATGTTCCTGAATGCTAGTACTAAATATAATTATGTCGTCCATGTATACCATGCATATTTTGTTTTGGACATCTTTTAAAACTTTGTTAACTACTCTCTGGAATGTGACTTGGGCATTTTTAAGCCCAAAAGGCATTCTAAGAAATTCGTAGTGACCTCCATCAACATTAAAAGCGGTTTTTTCTATAGAGCATTCGCTCATTTGTATTTGATGGAAACCACTCGCTAAATCTAGGGTACTAAAATACTGTGCGCGACCTAGCTTATCTAAAATATCTGATATATTTGGAAGTGAGTATCGATCATCGATGGTTTTCTCATTTAGTTTTCGATAATCGACAACCAATCTCCATTTTTGTATATTAGAAGCATCTAATTTTTTACTAACTATCCAAATTGGTGAGCTCCAAGGTGAGCATGAAGGTCTAATTATACCTTTATCTAACATTTCTTGGATTTGGCGTCTAACTTCGTCTCTGTGTGCATATGGGTACCTATATGATTTCGTGTGCACAGGTATTTCATCTTTTGTTCTAATAACAGGTTTAACCTTTGAGGTAAAACTTAGTTTGTCACCTGGTTTGAAAAAAAGATCTGAAAATTGTTTGCATAATTCTGTAATATTACTTTTTTCTTCAATATTCATATGTTCAGTACGAATTAAATTATTAATATCTTTATGTGTTTTCAAAAGATTATTTTTATCGCAAGTATTAGCAAAACTTTCAAATTTAAAAAGTTCGTACTCAGACGATTTAAAAGGACTAACTTGAATTGGCTTTCTTAATGTTATTGATATACATTTATCAGTTTGATTTTGGATTTCAATTGGGGCGAATCCTTCTTTTGCGATCGTTATAGCTTGTGGAATAAAAATGTTTTCAATATTTTGTGCTTCAACAAAAATTTCACCGTTGTAAACGCTGACAGGTAATTTTTTAATAGCTGTTTCTCTGGAATTCGCAGAGAATGAAAATTTTACATCGTCAACTCGTCTATATTTGAAGGGTATTTCTGTATTATATCCGACTAACTTTTGATTAGTGATGTCGATATTCAAGTTCATATTTTTTAAATCTGTTATTCCTAATATTCCGTCAAAATAATGATGAAAATCGTACAAAATGAAATTAATATAATAATTATTGCGATTAAATTCTGAGAATGCGGGAACCGATGCTTGATATCTTAAATTCTTACTACCGCAACTTGTTGTTATTACAACATTTGAGTGATAAATAGTATCTGGATAAAATGTTTCGATAACAGAGGGTTTAATTATTGATACGGAACTGCCTGTATCTATTAGTAATTTTAATCTAGGGTGAGAAATTTCTATGTACGGTAAAGGGTTTTTCGAGAAATTATTTATTTCCATTATCGTTTCACTTTTGACGGGCCGGCAGCCCGAAAATTTTGATTTGAGCTGCCTTCTTCGTTTTTATGTTCATTAAAAATTTGTTCATTATCAAATTCATGATTTTGACTTCGGTATTGATCTAAATTATCGCAATCATTATGGTACAAATCTGTATCATATTCAAATTTAGGGTTAGAATCACTATATTGATTTGAATGTAACTCTTCAAAAACAAAATTTGGTTTTGAATTTTGATTAGAGTTTTGGAAAAATTTATTATTATAATTAAATGGTCTTCTTGTTTGTAAACTAGGATTTCGCGATGTTGTTGACATCGGCACTGGTTTTGGTAACTGACTTTCAGAAATCTGATTTGGTCGAAAGACATTTTTTTGTGGGCCAAATACCTGGCGGTTTGTAAAGTATTTTTTATTTTGTGGGATAGGTTCTACATTAATTGGCTGACTAGGGAAATTTTGCCTGTTTGTTGGATAATTTTGGAAACGTGTATTTAATTGTTGATTATTTGGTACAAAATTTTGGAATCTATTTTGATTAAAATTGTGATTTTGATTAAAATTGTGATTTTGATTAAAATTGTGATTTTGATTAAAATTTGTATTATTTTTTGAAAAAGTTTGTCTGTTATTATTAGAATAAAATCCATTTTGTTGAAGATTTCTGTCATTTATGTTTCCGTATAAATCTTGGAAATTATTAAATTCTTTTACTTACGCCATAGCATCCTCTAAAGAATCTGTTTTTTTAAGGTGCATGTTATTTTTTAGAATTCCACTACAACCAGCTATAAAAGTATTTAAGGCTGTCTTATTATAATGGTTAATTTGACAAATTTTATCATTTTGATCAATGTAAAGGTCATTGCTTATTCTCTGTACTACGCTACTTTTAATTAATTGTAGTCTACTGCCAAAATCAATAAGGTGTTCACCTTTAAGAGGTTTAGTCCTTGTTAGTTCTTGGACCAGACAATCAAGATCACGTCGATCTGCAAAAGCTTGTAACAAAGCATCTTTTAATTTTGGCCAAGTATCAATTTCTACTCTATTGCCTACCATAAATTCGGCACGACCTTCTAATTTTTCTTGTACACATTCAAATGCATGTATGTTTAATTCTACATCATTATAAATCTTATAAGAATCAATAAACTTCTCACATCTAGTAATAAACTTATTTAAATAATCACTTTCACCATTAAAAGGTTTGATATTATTTAGTTTAGATTTGAAAAGGTCCCAATTAATTTGGGCCCGTTGAGGGGTAGAATTACTAGGTGTTGGCGTCATATTTCTTATATCTGAATTACTTTCACTAATTGAGATATTACTAAAAGCTCCGACTAAAGTATCAAATTCGTTCATCAAAAATTAAAACATATGCGTGTATATAAAAAATTAATATTCAACTTAAATTATCTTTCCGAAACCTATGAATGGTGGGAAAGGCGAAAAAAGGAAAATTTGGCACTTACGTTTGCAGAAGAAACTGGCTTCCAAAATCCTCTTCTCCGATTCTTCGCTTACTTTGGGATGTCCACTGAAGGGCTGATAGTTGGTTTTCCACAGATGGGAACCGTTGGTTAGAATTCGCGCTTAAAACGTTAACACGTTAAAACCGTGAAAGTCTGCACGATAGTGACTAAAAGTCCAAGTCTATCACTCGAAGAAAACGATTTTTTTGAATTTACACAGTATTCACAGCTCGCACGAATCCTACTGACTGCGCCAGTTTTAATTTTCTTTATAGAAAATTATTTTTTAAAAAATTAAGAACTACTTTTAATATGTCTTTATTGATCAAAGTCAAGCTAAAGAATAATGTATATATTTACATTTAATCCACACCTATGTTTATCTCTAGGAAAATTTATAAAAGTATGATAAGATAAAAGTTATTTACAGGAAGTATTTATTGTCTATATAGCAGTTTTAGCAACACGTAACTTGAGTAATGGTTTTGCTATATTTCTTGTTGATTCCGTTTTATCGATATTGCCACCTGAAACTGATACTGTTTGTACACTAACAAAAAAAAAAACACCGTGTGACTCATTTTATTTTAGGCCAATGTTAGATATTGAAATTGTGGATGTAATAAAAAGTTTGAAAAATAAAAAGTCTACAGGTTTTGACGATATACCTGTATTTCTCTTGAAAGAATGTGCAGCTTGCCCCATTCTTTACCAAAATAATAAACAAATCAGTAACGTCTGCTAAATTTCCTGATATACTAAAAGTATCAAAGGTCGTACCTATCTATAAAAAAGGGCCAACTAACATTCTTTCAAATTATAGAGGTATATCCATCCTCAGTGTCGTTGCAAAAACTCTTGAAAAAGCTATTTTTAATTCCATTATCTCATATCTGGATAATAATAATATTATAACAAGCAAACATTATGGATTTCGACGTGGATATTCATGCGAAACTGCCACAGTAGAATTTACCCAAACAATTCACGACAAAATTGATAAAAACTTGTACGCTTACGGTGTATTTTTTGACTTATCGCGAGCTTTCGATTGTTTGGACCCAAACATCTTATGTCAAAAATTAAATGCAGTCGGTATAAGAGACCCTGTAAATTCATGGGTAAATTCATATATTTTAAGTCGTCCTTTTTTTGTTTCAGTTGATAATATCCAGTCTGATATATTTTATAATGACCTAGGAACCCCTCAAGGGGGAGTACTAGGTCCATTACTTTTTCTACTGTACGTTAACGATATGCCTGAATATTTTAAAGATCAGGATGATATATTTATTTATGCTGACGACACAACAGTAATAGTATCTGCCGATTCTTTAGGACAGGTAGTAGAAAAAGTTAAAAATATTATTATGGCATTTAAAGAATGGTGTGACTGTAATAGATTGGTTTTAAACTTGGAAAAAACAATTTGTGTTAATTTTTCCTACGGCGACAGAAAATTTGTCCAATCACCTTTTGATGTAAATATCAAGAAAGTTAATGTATTAGTAAATTCAGCAAATAAAACTAAATTTCTTGGGACACTTGTCGATTGTAATCTAAACTTCAGAGAACAAATAGATATTATTTGCAAAAATCTTAATAAAAGCTATTTTATGTTGTATTCACTTAAAAATGATATGCCAAAGGAATCTTTAATAACAATTTACTATGCCCATGTATATTCAACCCTTAACTACAACATTACTGTTTGGGGACAGGCATCAGATATCTCTCGCGTATTTATTATCCAAAAACGAATATTACGGTTAATTTTTAGTTTGGGTTACAGGGATAGTTGTAGAGAAATATTTAAAAATAATAAAATTCTTACTGTTACTGCAATATACCTCTATAAATTATTGTCTTTTACTTTTAATAAAATAAGAAATCTCATAATGAAAAAAGATATACACGGGTATAATACCAGAAATGCTGAAAATATATATTTAAAACAACATTACCATACCAGCTACAAAAAATCACCATACTACGCCGGTTCTTACCTCTTTAACAAACTGCCATCAAACATAAAAAATAATCAAACCCTACAAGGCTTCCAGAAAGATCTTAAGCAGCTATTAACAGTTAATGTTTTCTATTCATTAGATGAGTTCCTACAGTATACGGTTGCTTAGCTGATATATGAGATTTTTATAGATTTTTATATTGTACTGTGTTGCATTGTTACTTTGTTCATTTTATTTATTTATTTATGTATGACACCTTATTCATATTTTGTAGATATGGCTTCAAAGGTCAATAAATATTATTATTATTATTATTATTATTATTTATGGATTAGAAATACTTATTAAATAAGTATTATAATGTCTCAAATCATAATTCTACAAAATTTCAACAGCGATTTATAATTTTTAAACTGTTTACCCGAAATTGTTATTAAGGTAGTTCACTCGTAAAACGGCTTTTCTTAAGAATTCAATAAAATTGAAATATAAGGTCTATGAAAATGTCGTTTACGTAACTAAAAAAAAAATCAGATTTTTTGACCGTCTATGAAACGAGATATTAACAATCAAAATATGCATAATTAACACTCTTGAAGCCTGTCATGTACACAAGCAATGCATTTATTTTAAGATATCTCGAAAACGGTTCTTACCATATTTTTTAAAAACTAATGTTAAATAAATCAAGAAGTTATAAAATTTTATAAAAAATCGCTGAATTTTTTGACCTTCTTAGTAAAGAGATAGAGATTTTTAAAATAAAAATATTTTTATAGCAGTTATCAAGTAGTTTCGTAAAATTATTACAACTTGGCAACATTGTAACCACTTCACGTAACAAAGCAACACTCGATCAGCTAAGAGGTCGTTATAAACTCGCGACGTATTCTTGAAAAAATAATTCGTCCACTGTGTTTGAGAATTGGAATCAGCGGTTTTGTTTGAATCAAAACAAACCCTTAAAATTAATATAAGGAAGTCACAAATTTCTCTACCATACCGTTCATATATTAGCGAGGTTGTCCGATGAATCTTATTAAAATTATAACATGTCCATATGTGTTTATATACATGTGTTTTGTACAGTCTCTTACAAAAATAAAATTGATTAGCATTGAGAATCTCGAACTTTTGGTATTCACTATTATGCGATATTTTTATGTACGACTGTCGCGAGTGAACTACCTTAACATTTACAAAATAACTTTGTACGCCAATGTATCGCTTCCACTTCGCTTAGCTCCGCCGCAAAACTGCCATTTTCTGTGTATGAAGTGTGAGAACTGCGAAAAGCCTTTCCAACTTCTGTCCTTGCTCCTGCTATACTCTGGTTCATTCATAACACGTTTTTACTAGCATCTGACCATCATTGGAGCGGACCACGGTTCGTATACAACACGCTGGACTGTTCCGTCCGTTGCTAAGAAAGGGTATGACGTCACGAAATAAAAAATCGAGCTGACAAAAAATATTCTGCTGGGGTTCACATTTAGTTTCTAAAAAATATAATATTTTATTAATATTTATATATAAATAACTACATACATAAATAACTACATTATCGACAGAGTAATGGTTAATATTACAGGTAACTACATTACCGACAGAGTAGGATTAGTTCAACCACCCGCACCCACTAGCCGCTTTAAGCAAACTTGTTGCCAAATTTCTACAAAGACTTGGCAACTCTTAACTATCCTTCCTCCATGGTAGAGACGATAGCTCTATCTGTCTCGTTCAACGGCGTAGTCTCTCTTCATGTTTACCAAATAAAACATAAACTGAAAACTTGCAAGTAAACAAGTGCTTACTTATTCGTCTTTGAGATACTTCCATGGGTTTTGCTCTTTTGACTCTCCTCTGTTATTCCATCGCTAACTAGATATAGATCATGTCTAGAAAAATATTCAGATTAATTTAGCATCGTACCTTTAACACAATAATAGGAATCGACTGATGATTTTTAATTTTTCGTAGGTTACTCAGTGATCAAATGTGCGAAAGATGTCCAGGATGTCTTTGGCCTATTTGCAACTTAAACTGCGAAGGATTAAAAGTAGCCAATTATCATGGCTTTGAATGTAATATTCTAAGATTAAGACCTCCTAGTGAGATAAAATCATTTTACAACTTTTACAGGTATTTATAATGAAATTGTTTAATGCAAAATAACACTTTAAATATTAACATTGATAAACAGAAGATTGAATAAAACAGACTTTTCGGATAGCAAAATTCTATAGATCTTGTTCTAATTATTTTGATTGATAATATCTTCTTTTTGCATGAAATATCTTAGACAATATTTATTAAGTTCTTATTTGTAGATTCGACGTTTTAATAATTTTAAGAGCTTTGTATCTTCAACAAGCAAATCCGAAAAAATGGGACATAATGATGAAGTTAGAAGATCATATTGAATGTAGGGGTCCTCATACGGAAATATTTAAGTAAGTTTCTGTGATTAATATCAAAGTTATTTATCTGCATCATGCGGGACTCGAACTCGCAACTTCTGGATTGCTGTTCCAATATCATAAGATCTATACCACCAAAGTAATATGTACCCAGCTACCAAATTGTTAATTTGAGTAGAATAGTTCGATCCAGCTTTGCGGGGAGGGGGGGGGCAAACATTTTTATTTTCGAGAAAAAAACGTAACATCCTATGTATCCTAAAATAATTTTAAAATATGTCTTGTTCAAATCCATATAACTTTTATTTGATACTTGGTTGTGTATCTATATCGCAAATTGATTTATCGAGCAATAACGCATTAATGGAACACCCTGTATAATATATTGTTACGCAGCACCTTGTAGCGTGCTGCAGTCGTCATAAGTAAAGGTACGAGTAAATAAAGAAGATAGAATATTCCCGAAATGTCTCGAAATGTCATTCCTTGTCAAAGAAAAGTCCAGATTGTTCGAGAAGGTTTTAGAAGGTCGAGGCAAGCTATATAAGTCGACGACCTGACGTCAGTTTTCAGTTTGATGATATGTGAATGTTATCAGTTGGAGTTAGGGTCGGTCTTTTCACCTTCAGATAAAGTCTCAGGTAATTTTTATCTCCCAAGTAACTTAAAAAGTAATCTTTTCACTTCTGGGTAAACCTAACTTCTCAATGATAAATTATCTTATTTATGAAGTTTCTAATAAAATACTTCACTGATGGATAAACAGGTAGTTACATAACCACATAAGGTTAAAAACTACTGGATACCTACCACACATATTATTTATTTGAAAAAACAGAACATTAATTATCTGACAGACAGTAATTCTCAGATACTATATCCGTCAGTTGGTTATCTGGAACTTTATCTGAAGGTGAAAAGACCGACCCTTATTGTTGTTAACGTTTAGTTAAAATAAATTGTAATACCAAAAACCTGTGTAACAATATAAATAGTATTACGTAATTTATTATTATTTCCAATACCATTCGCATAATAAGTGTTCAACGTGTTTTCGAAATTTTTTTCGTCCATTTTTTCGTCCATTTTTTTCGTTGTAGATTTCAGAATTGTATTCTAGTCCCTAAAACGTAATATTTTATCAAGAATTTTACGAAAATAAAAAAGGAAACATTTGTTAATTGTTTAAAGTGCATCGATTATTTTGCGACCTATAATAGCGTATGCAAATATTTTTGGAAATGTCTGCAAATTTTTTTTTCGCATAGTCCATTTACTTAAATTAAATAATTATTCCGAGTGATTACCAAAAAATTACATGTTAAAAAAATTACCGCAACGCATGTGCATGCCGCGATTGTATGCAAAGTAGCTTTTCGTGGTCTATTTAACAACAAAAATAATGCTGTGAAGTATACGTTTAATAATTGTTCTTCAATACCTCTTCCTTTTAAAGCCTTGTTCAGAGTAGGCGCGGCAAGCGTGGCGATGCGATAGCGTCGCCTCGAGAGAAGCGTTGTCGGCAAAACAACTTAGTGTTATCAAAAGCAAAAGTTCAGAGTGAGAGCGACCAGCAGCGATGCGATGCTCTGAAATATCAATACCGTCGCTAACGCAACGCTATCGCAATTTAGAAAAAATAATTTTTGCCATCGGTAATTAGTAACACAATAAACACCGATCCGACTCAAACGCCGCCACTGCCGCGTCCCAGATTGCTTTTGAATATATAATTCGTTATGATTTACGACCTCATAAAATAAAAATAGTTCTTTTACTTTAACTTTGGACTAAATAAGCGGCAAGGAGCGCCAAGATAGGCGGGAGGAGAGGGAGGTAGGCGCTCCCCATGGCTTCGCCACTGGTTGAAGTCCCGGAAGAAGCATAATTTTTTTATTTTTTTTTTTGGTTTATTATCTCCTCTTGTAATTAAAAATTTATTTCTGAATTCTTTGTCTAGTATTTGTTTCGGAAATTTAAACTTTCAGTGTATTTCTTCATTTCATATTTGCATTTACGGCGCTTTCCTTGTACCTTTGACGATGCCATATTGATGACTAAAGATTGATTGAAAAATTGGACAGTGATCTGATAAACTAAGTCGGAATCGAATTTTCAACTCAAATTAACAGTTTGGTCACTGGATACATAGTGCTCCGGTATTCTAATTGGTATGAAATTGATACGGCAATCCAGAGGTCGCGGATTGGACCCCCGCCCGGAACATAATTTTTTTCAATATTTTTATTTTTCTTCGGTTTATTATGTTCCCCGGATTCAGGAATTGATTCTTTCTTTAGTGTTTGTTTCGGAAATTTAAACAGACAAAATTTATTGGGATAAACTTTTATTTTTTTTTAAATGTTATAAATTAAAAAATACCTTATACAGGGCGTAACAAAAAGATAGGTCACAAATGGAACCACATATTCTGGGCTCAAAAATATTTCGATTGAATATAACTTACCTTAATGCAAATGTGCACACAAAAAAACTTACAGCCCTTGGAAAGTACAAAATGAAAATTGAATTTTTACAATATTTCATGAACTGTTTAACATTTTGTAATGTAAGTGGCTCACGAGCTAGGAGGTGCCTATCATCTCAGGAGGATGCACAATGGGCCTAATGAGGCCTAAGTGCCATGGGGTAACCCACCCTCCACACGTTACAGATACAGATTTTGTAATTAAAATATATGGCTTTCTTATCGTACAGCCCATAAAAATTTTAGGGAGGTTTTGAACCCCTAAAACCCCCCAAACTTTTCTATGCGTTACAATTAAATTAGGATTGTGACACCATTGGTTTAATACATGATTTTTTAATTTTTTTGCCTCTTAGCACTTTTTCGAAAAGCCAGTTTTTATCAAGATATGGCCTCATTTTCATTGTCCTTCAAACATTTTGAGTAACAAAAAGTAAGTTCTAACTGAGTATTCATGTTATTCGTAGGTATAAAAAATATGTATAAATGTGTAGCATTTTCTATAATAAATGTCCAGAATGGAATCTATTTTACTAAATACACATTCGGCAACCAGGGCCGGTTTTACCACTAGGCGCTAGCCTAGGGCCTCATATTGAGGAGGCCTCATAAAATACCTAAATATAAAATATTAAATAGAGCTTCAATCTGGTAACAGCAAGAAAAGCTGAATCAGCGCGGCGCGGCGTAATAGTGTAAATAGTGTAACTGAACCACTGAACACGGCCATTGTTTTTGACCGTGATAATTATTGAATTAGTATATCTATTATAATAGATAATCAGGAGTCTGACTAGGAGCGCGTTCAGATGATTTTACACGGGAATAGACTCATTTTTTTAGATCGGTTGCCCAGATTACTCTAGAGCAGGCCTGCACAACTCAGATTTTCAAAAGGCCAGATTTGAAAAACCGTAATTGTACGAAGGCCGCCAAGAGATAGGCCTGCGTCTACAATGGTCGGTTCAGATTTCCTTAAAAAAAGTCGACACCTTTCATTTATAAACCAACTCCTCCTGGTCGAGCTTCTAAAAAAAGTCGTCAGCTTATAATGTGTAACCAAAAGTCGTCAGCCTAAATGCAAGTTTGTTACTGAAAAAAGTATAATTTTATATCGGCGGGCCAAACTAATCAACGGCCAGCGGGCCTCCAAAACGATACTGGCGGGTCGCATCCGGCCCGCGGGCCGTATATTTGTACACCCCTGCTCTAGAGTAATTCTCATTGTCGTAAAATTTCTGAACGTCAACAAAAGTAAACGTCAATGAATTTGAAAATTAAGCTTTTTACAGTTATTTTTTACATACATTTTATAATGTTCGATGTTTCTCGCTTCCCATTGTTACTCGTATCTCGTGTAGTTTTACTTTTTACTCATTTAGTTTTATTAGCTGTTTTTTTTTCTTTTTATTTCAGTATGTACCTATTCACAGCCCTATTTACAATCGAGTTTATAATGAATGATCTTTAAAGTCAATAAGACAAGAAATTTTAAAATATTTATTTTAAAACAAACTTAACTTTATAGAATTTCATGTACAAACACCTTTATGACACACAAAAATAATATGAAATAACAACTGTTGCAAAAGAACTCTACGTTCTGTCAAATTTACTCAAATTAACCCAGTCCAAACTTGGTAAAAAAATTGAATGCTTGACTGTTCTTGAAAGAATCAAGACCAAATTGATTACACTATTTTTGGTCGGAGCGTATTTCCTGAAGTCGCTCCAGGCGTAAAGGTAAGTTGGAGTAGAGTTTGTATTAGTATTCTCTAGATTAATACCTAACATTCCTAACAAACTAACTATGTGGTACATAACACAGTGTAAATAAAATAGGTACCTATTTGCTTTGCTTGCAGAATGTCACAATAAAATGTAGAATCTAATAAAACATTATCACAAGAGCGGTAACGGTAATAACGGTAATAATAGTTCCTACTATTACCTATTGGTTTTCAATTTAATAATGAAAAAATAAATATCGTGCGTTCGTGACAGGAATCATTTTTTTTATAAATTACGGTGTTAATTTGCATAACGCAGATGTTTTGCGTTTTAATAATTATTAGAGTCAAATAAAATATATTAAAAAAATAAAAAAATCTTTTTGTATTTTTTTCCTTGGCTGAGGAAATTTGATTTAAAATATATCACGAAACACCCTGGTAACTCTATAGTTTATTTAGTAATAATATTATAAAATAGATGCCTAACAAAGGGCCTCAAAATTGTCTTGCGCCTAGGGCTTCATGTTAGGTAAAACCGGCCCTGTCTACAACGTTTTAAAAAGAAAAACCGAATTTTTTGGAAGATCATTGGCTTCTGACGGAATCGATTTGCACTTTAAATGATTCGATGCCTCAGTTGTTGTTCGTCGATTATTTCAACAGAATAGATGTCTTCTTTCATCAAACCACAGAAGCAAAAGTCTTGTAAATTCCACATACGAGACGACTGCTATACGCATCTAAAATTATTTTCTGTATTTTTTTTTTTAAATAAAATTCAACTGTTTAATTTTACCATTTTATATTCTACATTTTAGGGCGGTACAAGAAAAAATACAAATTTTGGAAGACAACTATTTAAAACCATTAAAAGATTACGAGAAAGAAATTGGTCAACTAATTATACCTAAAGTATCTCCTGATATAATTCATCGAATCTATGGAATTTTAGATGTTAATGCGACAGAACTAACGGAAGATATCGATGCAATGATACTTTACGGTACATCTTCAATACTAGAACATAGTTGTGTACCAAATGTGATGCAGTTAATTGATGAAAAGGAAAATTTTAAAATTACCATAAGAGCTGCTTTACCTATTGAAAAAGGTAATTATGGATGATAGGATGTAACAAAGAACCACATGGAAATTATGCTACCATTAATATATTTGAAGAAATTGGTACAGTACTTTCTATTTTTTTTTTAGATGATCATATATCTTCAATTTATACCCACATTCTTTGGGGAACCGCTGCTAGAAGAGACCACCTTCTCCAAACTAAATATTTTAAATGTAAATGCAGAAGATGCCAAGATTCTACTGAGCTGGGTACATATATAAGTGGATTAAAGTGCATTGGTGGAATTGAAGGCAGTCCTTGTGGTGGTTTACAACTTCCTGTAAATCCTACGTTAGAAGAAGGTGCATGGGAATGTGGCAAATGCAAAATAAGGTTGCCAGAAAAGGTAAACATTTTATACAAATGAAATTTTTAAAACTAAATATTTTGAAAGTTCTATACTTACTTGTTGCCTGTTATTTTTTGAATGCTTTTTATATCGCCTAATTTGGGATATAGGCCTCCTCAATTTTTATTCAAGTGATACGAAAAATATTTTTGGTGAACAAAAGTCACTTTTATTAAAATAAAAATATACATTTACTAAATAATTAGAACTGACTCTTACATTGAATGGTACCTGAATTTGTATTAAAATATATTCTGATAATTATTAATTATAAATTATATTATGAAAATGCAAAATTGCAGAATCACAATTTTGGGACAATCAAGTGTAATAAGTAATAACCTTAAGTATTTAAATTGCATTTTTTCTTGGCAGATATAGGTTCATCGACTCGTAACTTCTCCATCCCTCGAAGAAGTTTTATGAAGGATCAACAAAACTTTGGACTCAGCTTCTTCTGTTCTGATTTCTTATTTCTTACTTTCTTAGTGTGGATCTTGTATCCTATAAAGAATCCGAGGATCGTAGATTGGATTCGTCCAGCAGTGGTTGTTTCCTGTGTTTTATTTTTAGGTTGGGTTGTTCTTGAGGTTATTGATTTGGACTTCTTGTCACACGCCGAAGGTACATTTGCAATATATTTTGTTTATCCGAATTATGTTTGATATTTCTCTTGTGAATGATTACTTTTTAGGTTTCAATTATAACAGGATTGTTGGATTCGATGATTTTAGGAGAATATCTTGGAAGGAGTTTGTTTCTTCTTACTATATTTCTTGAGTATATTTTGGAAAATGGTTTGTATATTACTGAAACCTCTCACTTTTAGTTTTTTCTGTCGATAGTTTTTATTTTAAGATCTTAAATTTTTCTGTTTATTTGTTTATATATTTATTTCGTTTTCTCCCTGTGGCCTTGAGTGTAGTTATTTAGTAGTTCTTTTAATATCGATTTAGAATGGATCTTTTGCTTTTAGGTGACCATTTAGATTTTCTATGTGTTTTGGTTCTGTCCCAGAATGTATGGAATTGTTGTAACCAAGTGTAGCATATAACTTTTGTTCTATAATGTTTAGTTTTCTGCTTTTTTCCAATAATCCTTATATGTTCCAGAATAGTGGAGTGAAAGTGTTTTATCATTCTTATTATACTGTGGGCTATCTGGAGTAGTATATTAGTGGAAAGAAATTTTATGCTTGACCACAAATTCTTAAATAAGTCAATTTTTCAACCAGGTACCGCTATCGGAGATTATCGGATGTAGAAGACCATGATGTGTGATGAAAATAAAGAGAGCGTTCAAGACGTTGATTGGATCGGATCCTTCTATAGGATTGCTTGTACATATTTGGAGAAGGCATCCATGACTGCCAGAAATTTTTGGCCGCTGGCTTGTTATTATTTCCATGGAACAGGCGTTAATATGGATTTAGGTTTGAGTAGGTTTCGGTCACATTTGTTAACCTGGCAAGTGTCGCATATGTTGATGGTCTCCTCTAGGTCTCTTTTAATAGTCTGCCGATATCTTCGTACTTCTGCTTCTGTTTCATTTATTTCTTTGTGGTTGATTTTGCCTTCATGATATCTCGATATTATTTGTTTTTGCTTTTCATTTGAGTTATCATCTTCAAAAGGGATGTTACACTTGACAAGGTTTTATGAAGAGTTTTTGAAAGTTTTTTTTTATTGTGTTACGTAGGACATAATATATATCTTCGAAAAATAAGGCATATTTTTTCTTAGGATCCAGGAAATCTTTGAAAAATTTGAAAATGTCATCTTTGAGGTTATTTTTTCAAAATTGAATATGGAATCTTTTCTTGTTGATAAATATTTCTTCTGTGACAGGTTGAGCTGGGTTATAATTAATTACTCGGAGGACTATTTGGTTATTGTAGCAATTTAATGCTCGCTCGCTTATGGGCATTCCGAGTATAGGGTCTTCTATAGCAGTGTGTCTGGTTATGTCGCTATTTTCATCCTGTTGTTCCCGGAGTAGTTCGTTTACGATATATAATCCTTCTGGGATTAATTATCTTAGTGGATCAATAATAATATCTTCTAGTGGGTCATACGTTAATCCAGAGTGGTTATAAAGGGATAATTCATCGAAATCTTTTAATGTGACTTCTTAAAAAGACTTTCTTTGGAGTTATGTGCCTCCTTGGTGTGAATCTCTATTCTGGATAAAGCGTCTGCGTTTGTGTTGAATTTGCCCATTTTATAAATTACTTCGTAATCGAATTCTTTCAATTTTAGACGTCATCTTACGAGCTTAGAGTTTGGATTTATTTAAGAAGAAGAGCCATTGGAGAAGAGGGGTAACATGATCTTGAATTTTCTTCCAAACAGGTATGGGCGGAAGTATTTCGTAGCCCATACGATAGCTAACATTTTCTTTTCAATGGTTGAATATTTAAGATCTGTCACGTCCAATGTCCTGCATAGGCAATGGGTTTGTCTTTAACCACAGGTCCTGGTGATGGTGCATCGCCAATTGCAAGGTTGCTTGCATTCGTTGTCAAATTGAATGGCATGGAGAAGTCTGGATATTATAGTAGAGGTTCATTTGTAAGAAGATTCTTGCAGGTGCTGACGCATTCTAAAAACTCTGGTGTGTGTTATATCTTAGCATCTTTCTTGAGGCATGTCATCAGTGATTTGGTGATTTTGGCAAAGTCCCTTATAAATTTTCTGTTGTATCCCAGCAATCCTAAGAAGCCTATAATATCTTTGGCTGCCTTTGAGATAGGGTAGTCCATAATGACTTTAATTTTATTTGGATTGGGTTTTATTCCATCAGGAGTAATGATATTTCCTAAGAAGCCAACTTCTTTCTTCAAGAATTCACATTTATATACCTGGACTTTAAATATAGTTTCTCGTAGTCGTTGGAATATTCTAGAAAGGTTTACCATGTGTTCATGCAGTGAGATGGAAAATACTATTATATCTTTCATGTATACCAAGCATATTTCTCCTAGTAGTCTTTTAAGAATGTTATCCATAACTCGCTGGAAGGTTGCAGGAGCAAACTTAAGTCCAAATGGCATTCAGATGTATTCGAAATTGCCGTTCTCGACGTTAAAGGCTGTTTTCTGCACATCTTCCTTCGCCATTTCACTTGGTGAAATCGGCTTGTGGTTCGAGTTGGATAGTATAAAATTGGGTTTTATTACTGAGAAGATGAGTTTTCAGTAATAAGTTTCGATTCTGGGAGATTAACGTGAGCTCTAATGAATTTAAGGTTGCCGAAGCCTATAAGGCCATCAAAGGTTTTGTGAAATTTGAAGTTGCCATCTGTGTTGAATTCTAGAAATATTGAAATTGGAGCTTAATAATATTGGGAATGATTCTGGAAGATAGAAGTAACGATGAATGGTTTACGTTTGACGTTGTCTGAATAAAATTTGGATGCAGTTTCGGGAGTAAGAAAGGATTTAGTAGCGCCGGTATCGATAAGCAGTTTGAGGAGTGGATTTGATATGGATATGTAAGGAAGTTTTCTACTGTCTGTGTAGGAGTGAAGTTCGACTACGTCTTTGTGTTTGTTCGTAAAATTTTTGAAAAATTTTCAATTTCGTAAGGTAGATTTTCTTCTTCCCCTTGTACTTCCGCATAGTCGGGTTGGTTGTAATATTGGGTAAATTTTTTCAGGTTTGCGTCGAGTGTGTATGTATTTGCGTCGTAACCAAAAGCTTCATAGGCTTGTTCGATATTGAACAGTTCTTCAGAAGTAAATTTATGTAAAGTAGTTCATTGAGTTTTGTTGGAATGACCTTGTAAATTGCTGGTTTCCTTGAAATCGTGGTTATTTGAAAACTGATCTCACTTGTTGTTGGAACTGCGGAGCTCTGAATTGTGCTAACGGTTGTGGTCTTGGGATGGGTTGTTGCTATTGTAAAGGAATAAAACTAGTTATCGGTGAGTTGTGTAGTTTCCCTAGAGGGTTGTCATTTTAAGGCTTTCTGGTAGTAAATGAAAAGGTACCTTATGTTGTTTTCTTCTAATATATACTTTAGGGCTAGGGCAAGGAATGTTGATCGCATGACTCTTATTGTGGATCCCAATGATTCTCGGAGTCCTTCTAGGAACATTGTAAGAGGTTGTTGTTGGAAAAAATGTTCCTTACTGTGATTAATAGCTTCATTTGATCTATGTAGTTCTATGTAGTTTATTATGGTGCTTGGAAGCCAATACTTTCTCATAGAATTGCTGTGGATTCTCGTTGGGGCCCTGACGTAGATTAACTTAATCTCTTGTTATTGAATTTTTATTCATTTGGTCGGCGAAGTGTTGAATGAGAATCTCTTTTATTTTTATCTATTGTCTGGTTCAAAATCAACGTGGCTACATTGATGAAGTTCTTCAGGTCGAAACTAGGCATGATGATGGTGTAAAAGGTTGATGTAGGTCTTCTGATATTAGTGTAATATTTGTGTGGGTAAGGACGGTGTTGAAGGAATATAATAATAGACTTGGATGTTTATTGATAGATTTTTGCTGAGGCGGTGAATGGAACATGGGGAAATTATAAGTACATATTCTGGTATTCTATCTTATAAATATATCGTCTTACGTCTAAGAGTATGTTCTTACTTGATGTTATTTGGGTTAACTGTTGAATGTTTCCGTCTGGTAGGTTGACGAGCGGGCAAACGTTTAAAAACGACAAGGATCTTTAAAGACCCTCCCACTATCCTAATGACTGTACCAGAAATTTTTTGCTAAACAAAAGTCACTTTTTAAAAAGCACTTTTATTTAAATAAAAATATACAAAATTTGAATTACTAAATAATTAGAATTGACTCTCATATTGAATGGTACCTAAATTTATATTTAAATATATGCTGATAATTATTTATAAATTATTATATTGCAAAATTGCAGAATCGCAATTTTGGACAATTAAGTGTAATGAGCTTCAATATTTAAATTGCATTTTTCTTGGCGATTATGAGTTCTTTGACTCGTAACTTGCGCTATGTCTCTCTATATCATCTAAAGTCTTCTACTGTTTATTTTACCTACCAATAGTCTCTATTGGTATATTTCTGCATTCCTTCTATTATCTTTTGGTCTTTAATTATTCCCTGCAATACTTGACTTCACTTTACTTTTGTTACGTTTATAATTTGTTGTCTTGTAGCCTTTTGTTTTTCCTTGGTGCTTATGTTTTGGTTATTTTAAAAGATCTAAGGTCATCTGATAACTCATTAAAATTCCGAGCAATCTGTTAAAATTATAAAATTAGAAGAATACTTTGGTCATATTATTGTTCTTAGAAACTGTTGGATTTGTCGTCTTTTAAAATCCACTTAAGCTTGTCAAATCCAGCTCATACCATTCTAATTATTCTACCTATCTTGTCCATATGGTTTGGTTTGCTTCTTTTCACTATCCTAGATAAATGCATTCATCGATGCCGATGGTTTCTAAATTCCGGAGTCTAATTTGTTAGTCATTGTCTTTATCTTTTCTCTATTCGTTCTCAGACTTATTTGTTCGGAATCATATGACAATTTATTAACTATAGCTGGCAGTTCCTTAAATTATTATATTCAATAATTTAAATTTTAAACATAAGAGAGATTACCAAATCTCTATATTTTGCATATCATGCAATATATTTAATAGAATTATATTTATTTAAAGTTTAGATATACATTTTTCATATTTAAGAACGAAAACTTTCTAAACATTGCTATTTTTTTCACGTTTTCTGGTTTCCCTTTGTTTCCCTCTGAGGAGTTCTGGCAGGCTCCCCCAATCTGGCTTGAACTCTAGCCTGGCTCCTTTCAATCAGACTTGGGTTCCACCCTCCCCCCCCACTCCTACCAGACTTGGGGCTCAGCCTGCCCTCCCTTCCTCTGGAGTTCACATGGCGGCATTGCATCATTAATCCATCTGGATAGCTCACGAACTTATCGTATCATTATTTGGATACCCTACTCCTTGCTATTTATTAAACTCATACCTTATACCCTTACATTCTACTGTTTAGATGGATGGGACCCATCCATACCGTGGACAGTCAAACACGGCTTGGCTGTGATCGGTGTTTTGAGTACCTTTCGCACTCAACCAGCGACCCGATACACATTGTCATTAATATTGATTGAATCTTTTAGGACATATTGAAGTTTGTATCCCACCTTGGTGATGAAGTGGATAAGCTAATGTCGAAAATTCCACACCTTCGAGAACTAGAAGATATTCTATCCAAACTGCTTTATTTTCTTCACCCAAATCATTATTTGGTATACAATATTAAGCATTCTCTTGTTCAATTATTGGGCACAGAGGAAAATGTAGAATACACCGTAGATGATTGGATAAAAAAGTTGAATTTATGCGAAGAACTTATTAACATAACTAAAACTATCGATCCTGGAAATGCACGGTTAGTAGTATCATTTTTTCTACCTCTTTTAGATATATTGAAATGAAAATTTAATTAAAATTCATACTTATTTTGATCTATCTTGAAGTAATTTTGTTATTGAATAATTTCAAAGGAATTATTAGATATTTATTGCGAAATTCGCATACGTTAGGGGTAGATAAAGGACACTGAAGTGCTTCTACATAACCTACATTTAATTTGTCTCTGATTATAACCAAGACACAGGGTGATTTATACATTTTGCGCATTTTTTCAAATATTCATGACTATTCATGACGAACCACATAGTTTATTTTTCATATTCATCACATACATTCCAGTATGTTGCCTAATTGCGTATACATACAAAAGTTGAAATTTAGGTCTGGTCTTTAAAATTAACAATTTATTATATTGTCTGAACGTTCTTTGGGAGGGACCATTATGATTCCTCGAAGGACAAGCCACTTCGCCGCTACCCCCTTTCTTTACCCCTAAGTGTAGAAAATAGAATATAAAGTAAACGGAAAGAAGAAAGAAAGTTTAGAAGAAGGAAGTTCTCATTATAATCAGAATCAGTTTAGCAAAAATCTGTGATAAAAATGTGTTTAATATCAATAAATGAGGATTCTTAAATTGTGAGTTACGGTTATTTTATTGAATTTATTTTTTACTTTCCTGTCTGTATACAGATAAGAAAAGTATAGGAATATTGATTTTTTTTCGACCTCGAGTTTTTGACGGATTTCTTCGTTTTGGGGTCTCCTGAATCCGTTTTGACTATTTTCGCGATGTTGTCTGCATTTTTACTAGATTTTAGTATAACCATCTTGAAAAACATCAAATACAATACATCATAAAATATAGGTTACCAGAATTTCTCTTCCTCTGATATGACATGTCTTATAGCGTTTTGCTAATTGTCCGGTGAAATTTCTTATATGAAGACACATAATAGTTGACGTTTAAATATTATATTGTTTCTGACGACATATCCCTTCATTTGAGTCCAGATTAGTTCAGTGGGGTTAGGTTCACTGTGATAAGGTGGTAACCGCAACACTGCTCAGGCGCCAGTTTTGGTATCGCAGTTTGCTCTGCGACCCTGAAGTACACCAGCATGTACTCAGTAAACTCAGTGGAGGTAAAAAAATAATTCCAGGCGGTCACTGCCAGGTAGCCACTATACTAGAATAAATAAAAAAAATAAAACACTTATCTCCTTTACACCTCGTACCCTACGGTACCCTGAAAGAGAACGGTTAAGAACCAGTAATAATAGAAACACAGAAATAGGTAATAAAATATATATTTACAAAAAAAATAAATACAACGGTAATTATATATGAACGGCTCCCTGCATTCGGAAAATCTATTTGAAAATAAATTATTAAAATTGAAAAGTATTTAAATATTGACGGATCCCTATATCCGGAAAATTTGTTAAAAATAAATTACTAAAATTGAAAACTATTTAAATATTGACGGATCCCCGTATTCGGAAAATTATTAAAAATAAATTACTAAAGTTGAAAATTATTTAAATATTGAAATATTTTTGGTTTATTAGCACAGGAGGCTAATCGGACTGGGAATTGTGAAACGCCCAGTACACGGAAAATGTATGAAAATAAATTAATACACTTGAAACAATTTAAATATGACGGTAATCAAATGCAAACAAATAAATGAACTCAAAATTGTCGGAGCCCCCTCGTATCTTAATAACCATGCGATGGGAAACGAAAATTCTCACTTACTGATAAATATGGTTTATTTACGCGGTATTTTGAACGGCGACGACGACGATCGTAGAAAATAATATTTATGAATTTTGCCCAGCGTCTATCGAGAGCGTGTGTGTGAATTTAATTTTACAGAAGTCGTCTGGCTTCATTCAATAACTAAGTGTGGACGGGGAATGATTCAAATACGGCTGAATAAAAAAATTAAAAGAAAAGAAATTTTACACGGAGCGAGGCGCATAAATTAATTTAAACGTCTTTTTGGGAAATTAGACAACGTCATCAGGAGAGAGAGAGCTCTCTAGCCCAGGAAACGGATCGAACCTCCAAAAAAGGAAAAAAAAAAATAAAACAATAAAATAATAAAAAATCGAAAACATGTCGAATCTCTCACTTTGATGTTAACTGAGCGGTTTTTAAAAGAAATTGGATATAGTCGCTGACAAAGAGAGCACTCGGTGTCTAGTCTAGGTCCAACCTCAAATAAAAAATTGCCAACGGTTTCCCACTGAGGGATGAAATAATATATCCTGGATGTGAATCAAAATTCTTCACTTGTCACACGGGTGTCCCAACTAATTATATAAAAGCCAATATAAAAAAAATAATAATATACGGTTCCTACCTTAGCAGATAAACGGGGTTAATCGATGAACTAAATCACGGTACTCACGGCACTAGGTACTAACTAAGGGTGAATAGTTTTCGGCTGTCGGCAATCAAGAGAGAAGAGCTTACGGCGGCTGGCAAGCGAGCAGAGGGCGTAATTCCCAGATGGGATTTAATTTATGCTTTTTCGGTAAAGCAAGATGGAAGACCAGTAGAAATATAAAAAATGTCCTTCTAGTATCTTGACAATTAAAAGTAGATAATCCATACGAAATCGACTCTAAAAATGGCCATTCGGATTTCATCAAATATAAGAATATTTTAATCTACGAGGGTACTCGCAATTGTTGAAAAACGGTAATTCCTGGGAAACATAAATACATGTTCTCAGGTAGGAATTAATTGAAATATACATTTTTAAGATGAATTAAAAATAAAATTTAGTGACTTCGTCACACAATATTAATTTAAATTTGGCAATCTACCCAAATAAATTTAAAATTAAGGAAACTTTATGTACATAGAATTCTATACTTAATGATCCAGGAAGCGCTAGGCTCGGGCCATTTTGATGAAGTTCTGTACTTCTTCTAACAGATGTTGCGACAAAATTGCCTCCAATGAAACGTCCATAAGGTTGTTCTACTATCTTATCTAAATACAATGGTATAATGTAAGCAATTGATTAGAGTATGAACCTAATTGTTTGGTTTATTTCAAAACGTTTATTTTCTATTTAAGTATTTAGTTAAAACATTTAATAATTTTTAGAATTTGCTATACCTATTTGACTTTTAATGATGAAATTATTACACTCTACTAAAACGTTAGTGAAAGGGACTCGATTGTGCGTTGCCAGATATATCTTTGCTACTAGAAGTAGAGTCGATAATAGCACTTCACAAACAGATTTGAGAAACTATGAAATCCTTTTATCCTTTTTCATAATGTATAATAGGGGAGAGTCTGGAATCTGGAACAGTGGCCATACAGGAATACTGGCCACCTGCTCGCAATTTTTATCATAAAATAAATCTGGTGCTGCCATCTAGTACAAAGGTTACCTAATAACACAGACTACGTCGACAAAGTTATCTGTAACAGGTGTAATTTATTCACTCAGAAATAAATCTAACCTATAATTTTCTGTTTATAGTAAATCACACCAAGGAGGTAATTTTTTCGTTAGTGAACAAATCAAAATATATCGGAGTAATCTATTATTGTTAACATATACATATAGCATGTAAGTATTTCTTGACATAAAAATTATTCTTATGCGGGACATTGTTTTTTTTAAGCAAGTGATTTGTTGGTACAGTGGCCATGGTAAACGTAGGTACAGTGGTCACCACTAAATTATTTAAATAAGAAGTGGCCACTGTACTTTAGTTAGAAAAATATTATTTGGCACAAATCTGCTTACTGTTGTTTTCTTTTATTTTAGATTTTTCTAAAAAATGCCGCGCAGAAAAAAAAACAAACAAAGAGATTGGAAAAACTCCCTCAGAAACCATAGCCAATGCAATTTCCGATGTGGTTAATGGTGGGTTATCTGCTAAAGCTGCGGCTATTAAACATAGTGTTTCACGTACTACACTAAGGCGTTATTTGCAAAAATACAGTAAAAAGGAAGATGATATTAACTGGAACTCACCATTTTTTTAAGGGACACCAAGGCTTACTTCTAACTACCCAGCTATCACGTTGAATTTTGGTTAAATACGTCGATGTGATTTTTTGACGCAAAAGTAACGTAATAATGACGTCATTTTCGGACCAATTTGACACATAAACACAGTTGTTGCGAACAAAATACACCTATTTATGTCATAAATGCAATTCGAGTTTTTCTTATTCATTATTAGATAAATGGAAGGTAATTTATACAACATCGTTTATTTTGCGGTCATTGTGACACCAAAATAAGACGTACTATGACGTTATTTAGGGACTAGTTTATCACGTTCTGAAATGAGGCGTTAAACTGCGCACGTGTACACGTCGATTCTATACCTTTATTGTTTTACATTCTATTTATTAATAAAAGTACCTTTAGTGTTTATAATAAATTTATGATTCTCATTTTAAATCTAGGGATTTTTGGGAATTTTCATTTTCAAATGAAATTTTATGTCAACACTGTTTAGAAATGTCAGCTGTCATATTGTCCAAGGTTAGCGGTTCACGCCATTTTTTGTTATTTTTGTAACTTGTGTTTGGAACATTCTTTTATTGTATGATTTTGTATGTGTTTTGAAGGTAAGTAGTTAGGAAGTTTAGTGCGATATTATTGTTTATTTTTAGTATATTTATAGGAATTCAATACGCCGACAAGCACGGCACCGGAGTATTATTAAACCACTTTAAGTTCTAAGTGGCCGACATCCTGGGAAATGAGGTTCTTATAAACAACAAGAATCTTTTAACAAGAGCTTAAAAAAGGAAAAAATTGGACTCTTTCTTATTTATAGAACATATTTTACCGAAGGTGAGTGATTTTTTATATTGTAAAGGTGCCTGTAGCTAGCCTAATTTTGTTTTAACTATTAACGTAGACATTAATAAATATAAACAAAAATTTAAGGATTTTAAAACAAAACCGTTCATAATTTAAACATACACATTCCTAAGAATTGAGCATTAAGTTGATTTTTATTTATCTTTACTATGTTAATGTTGATGCCTATGTTATTCTGTATAAACAGGTACATTGAAATAAATTGATAACTTTTATGTTGAAACTAAATCAGGCTGACTAAACTCACCTTTAGACAATTAAAACACTGGTCTATGTATTATTACTAAAACCTTTCCCTTTATGTACTGTGGTTTTAATTACATTGTTTTATGAAATTATTTTGCATTATATACCTTGATATTATATTTTTTGAATTTTTGTTGGTTACTGAGACCTATTATAGTTATAGTATTTCGTAAACCATATCTGTGAGCCATTTTATTTATTTAAAAAAGTATAGTGTATAAAATTATTAATCTGTTTTAGAGAACTACCAAATAGCTAGCCAAAAAGCAACAAAAGTTCTTAAGACATAGGATATAACAAGTGATGATGAATTACAACCTCTTCCTTGTAAAAGAAAGCCATTAAGAAGAATATTTTCAAGTGAAGATGATGAATTTGTTATTGATGACGAACCTATTGGTAGGTAAGCACTGCTCTGTCTAGCCAAACTTATTTTTATTATGAGTAAAATTCATACTTTTGTGACAATGTTATAAGTACATTTCTTTTATTCCGAACAACATTTTTTTCTTCAAATGTCAATAATTATTTTTCACAATTAATAAAAATCTCACCTTTACATTCAAAAGAGCTTGGGAGTAAAATAATTTTTCCTCTTATTAATATATACCTTGTAAAAATAATAACATTTCTTCATTTCATTAATTATAAAAAAAGTCAGGTTAACCTGGTTTAAAATTCACAATTTTACATCACTTTAAAAATTAGCATCATAAAATTATTATTAAAATATTAGGTTTTTGACCCATGAAGAAATACTAAATTTTGTGTTAGCTGGGAACATCTAGTACTCTTTAGCCAGGCGCATATTAAATTTTTTCATTGATTTTTCTTGACAGATCTAATTTTATTTATCTTGTTAAATTTGTGAACCATCAAATATATCACTTTTGTGACAGCTTAATGATATAAAACAATTTCTGTCTTTCTCGGTCAATGCTAACTCTATTTTTTGGCTCAAATTTTATTTAAATAATTAAGTTTCTGGTAGTTATAACTATTATATTTTTGTTTTAGTGAAACGAAAATTTAATAAGGATACCATTGAAGCTGCTTCAAGCCTGTATATTCGGAATGATTTGTTGAATATCTGGACACTGCTATATAATCTTTTGTAATTTATACATGCTAAGTACATATTCTAAGAAGTAATGTTTATTTAGTAATAGTTCAGGTTAGTATACTATGTTTCAATTCAGAAATTTTATGCAGTAACCTATCTTTTTTCATATAAAACATATTTTTATTAAACATTTTTTAAATAAAACGTTTTTTATAAACATTTCTTTACAAATTAAACATTTTTAAATGAATATTATGGTGTTTTTTTGACGTCTAAACACGTTATCTGGTGACGTGTTTATCACGTCACTGTATGACGTCTTTGATCTGTGACATATTGCCGTCATAATCACGTCACTAGCACGTCATAAATTGGTGATTTCGACGTAAAACGTGCCGTGTATTTCAAGTGAAAATCACGTGTCTGTGCTAGCTGGGTATAGAGTGAATCAAATATTTTCACCTAACATTCTGACATTTTGAGTGAATATTTCCAAACCATGACGAAACTTTATCATGGTATGAACCCAAAATGTGCCCGAAAGTTAGCCTATGATTTGGCAGTAGCAAATGGAAAGAAAATACCCCCCTCATGGACAAAAAATTATACTGCTGGAAGGTTATAGTTTAGCTGCTTTATGAAAAGACAGAAAGAGCTGTCCATATGGTCAGCAGAAGCCACGTCTTTGGGAAGAGCAATGGGGTTCAATAAATCAGTGGTGCAACTATTTTTCAACAATCTCCGTCAAATTTATGAGAAATATAATTTGGAGCATTGACAAGTTTTTAACGTAGATGAAACTGGCCTTACTACCGTGAAAGAAACAGGAAAAGTTCTAGCAAGGGAAGGTCAAAAACTGATTGGACACATAACCTCAAGTGAGCGGGTAACTCTATTCACTGTGTGTGGTTGTATCAATGCAATTGGAAATAATATACCGTCACTTCTTGTATTTCCAAGAAAAAAATTCATAGACTACATGTTAAAAAATGCTCCATCTGGCTAAATAATTTCATAAAACACACTAAACCAACACACGAATCGCCAGTATTACTAATCAAGGACAGCCATGAATACCATATTTCAATGAAAACAATAATTAGCGAAAGAAAATAATGTAATAATATTGACGTTAGCGACTTATACCAGCCACAAGCTTCAACCATTGGACAAATCTATTTAGTTCCACCTAAAAAAAAATTATAATCAATGCTGCACGACGTGGTTGCTGAAAAATCCAGGAAAAAGAATTACGATTTATGATATTGCAGAGATTTTAGGACAATCGTATCCCCTGGCTTTCACGCCTCGAAATTATGTATCGCGTTTTTGGTCCACTGGGATATACCCGTTTATTGACAATATTTTCAATGACGAAGATTGTATGGCAGCGACGGTTACAGATACGCAGGAAATTTTAGATAATATAGTGGACAATCAGCCTAAGGAACAAGATTTATCTGAAGCAGCAAAACAATCTGAAGTAGTGCCATCCACCTCTTCATCCATAAGAAGCAGGACTCCCAAAAAGCAATATTTCACCCGTTGATTTAAAGCCGTATCCTTCTGTGACTGCAGTGCCATCCACCTCTTCATCCATAAGAAGCAGGACTCCCGAGAAGCAATTTATTTCACCCATTGAATTAAAGCCGTATCCTTCTGCGACTGAGTTTTCGTTAAAAAACATCAAAGAAAAAAGAAAAAATCTGAAATATTAACCAGAACACACACCTATTTACAAAAGACTTGAAGAAGAGGAAAAATTTAAGGAAGCAAGAAAAACAAATTTACAAAAACAGTCTGATATAAAAAGGAAAGTGGGTGATTGTCTGAACGATCCACCACCATAAAAACAAACGATTGACAAAGAACAAAGCTCAAGTGATGGATGTAGAATTGACCGATTCCGATGATGTGGACTTCTTTACTGAATCAGATAAAGATGACGAAGCAATTATAAATAATATAGCAAATATTGCTCTGGACTTTTTTGTTCTTGTGAAGTTTGTAACAAACAAAACTTAAAACATTATGTTGGGCGCGTTACTCAGATTTTGAAAGACACTGATGATTTCAGTGTAACATTTCTAAGACGTCATGGCAGTAATTTTACGTATCCTGATGTTACTGATACATCTATAGTTTCAATTGAGGATATTGTGCTTCACTTGTCCATGCCTGTTAAAGTAGGTGGCACTACCAGAACAGCGAATTTATTTTCTTTTTCTATAAATTTATCCATGTATAATATTTGAAAACTTAATTTTAATTTGATTTTAAAAGACTTATTTTGTTGTTTAAGTTGCCTTTTGAATTAATATGGGGTTATTTTTTGTAATAAAAACTACTTTGTTTTTAAATAAACTGTTCTGATCAATGACTATTTGTTTTTATAAAGAATTGTATCCACTATAATATATTATAATGGCCACTGTACCACAGTAAGGTGGCCAGTGTACCAACATTGTTGGTACAGTGGCCATTTTGAATTATTGTTTTGAAAAATGAGTATTATTAGTAGTTTTCATTTTTTCCGCTCCGCAATTTAGTATTAATAGGATAGATACCCTTGCTATTGTATAATCATAACAAATTTAGTAAAAAGTAAAAACTCTGGTTTATTTGATTTATTTTGTAAAAAGGTGGCCACTGTTCCAGACTCTCCCTTACTCAATTATTTAAAACCACACACTCCTAACGTATGCGCATTTATCAACGAATTGCCCTGTATTATTTAACAAGATTTTATTTTTCTAACGATAAAAATTTTAGCATTGCACGAACTCTATCAAAATGCTTGTTAAATCCAATAAAACCCTGTTGTGAAATCCATAATTATTAAAATGCACAAAAGGGTCAAATTATTTTACCTTCAGGAATTTAATGATTATTAATAAAAAAAATCTTTCAAAAAAATACTTTAAAATTTAATTTTTCAGATTGAGTTTATATCTCGGGGTCCTTTTGAATGAATTATTCATAGCGCAATTCAAAATTCTTTCAAGAACTTGGAATAATCCAACTCAAAATTTGTATACCGAACAACTAAAGAGCGATATTCTTAGGACTATTGAGGAGAACAAGAAAACGTTGGCATATGAACAAAAAACGGTATCTGGTAGTAAGCTGTATGAAGTCGTGATTAGGAATGAACAAACATTTAAAAATTGGTCTGAAGGCAATGCTAAATAGATACCTAAATAATATAGAATACTTATTAAGTACGTACTTACGTTATAGATGAATTAAGGTAAACTGTGTTAAATCTGTTATAGATGAAGTAAAATGGTTGTAATTTTTATTATAGTTTTTTTTTTTTTATTTAAGAAAATATATCGTATAATCCAGTCAATGAACGTTCAATCGGGAGCTGTGGGTGACATGGAAAAGGTGCTAATTTTTTTTCAGGAATGTTTTTTTACTAATTAGTAAAAAATGCTCCAAACCTAGCTATAAGGTTAAGGGGAGAATATGGAAAGATGGTGTTCTTTTTATTGTATCTAATATTACACCTGGCCTCGAGGGACCAACCAACAATTTTATCTTAACCTAATCTGAGGAAAGAAAATTATTTTTTAGAAAGAGAGTTTTGCTACTAATTACCTAAATAACTTTTTATCCTATCAAATATACAACAATTTTAGATTACGAAAAACGTGTTTCCTCATTCTCTCGGTTATCGTCAGTCATCGGTCGTCAGTTTTCAGTCTTCTGTCGTCTGTCGTCTGTCGTCTGTCGTCTGTCGTCTGTCGTCTGTCGTCTGTCGTCTGTCGTCTGTCGTCTGTCGTCTGTCGTCTGTCGTCTGTCGTCCGATTTTTTTTTATTTAAGGCCTAGGTCTATGTACCTAATATTCCAGTCTTAGTTTGTGTTTGAATTCTTTATCATGTGTTCTGTACAGACTTTGTTACTAATTTCCAGCGCCACTTCAGGAACCCTACTATTAATTGGAACCTAACAAGAATGGTCGAGCGGGGAATCCTACTTATGCATCAGAATTAATATTTAATATATTTTTTATTAAATAATTCCCGCCACCGATGGGATTCGGTCTTGAGACCTTTCGATCTCAAAGTCATGACTCTAAACCACTGAGCCAACCCACTCATTGGTCCTCCTTGAGTGAAAAAAGTGTCCTTTTGGTTTGTGTAACTGGACCATTTTAAAAGTAGCCAATTGTTCAATAATGGTGAACGTGACGAAGAACACCGGGCGGACACGAAATATGAATTTGGGTGGGATCAAGAGGAAGATTGACGAAGACAGAAAGGTGAAAAAGGGTTTTTATTATGGTTAAACCTTTTACATTTCTTCAAAATAACAGGTGAAGCAACTTAGTTATTTTTTCTACTTTCATGCAAAAAACAAAACTTTATTGAACTATACTTAGTAAAAAAACTGGTTCTTTATTGCACTAGTGCAATAAATATTTTATTGCACTCATCTGTCATTTTACTAAAGCGTTTTATGATCATGACAAACATAAATATTAAAATCAACGCTAAATATTTAGTCCATTTTCATTTTCTGTGTTACGTTTTAAAAATAATTGCATGTTTTATATTATTTTCAATTATTTAATAAATAAATTAATAAAAAAATGTATTTTATTAAAAATGTCATTACAAATTATGAACACAAACGTAAATAAATGCCTAAAACAAAGGTACACGATCACGGCTACTATGATTTGGATAATACAACTGCAGTTCTATAAAACATTTTTTGGTTTTTGCATGAACGTAGAAAAAATATTGTATGCAACTCGTGCAAAAAGTGTTTATTGCACTCGACGACAATTTCACCTCGCGTGCAATGAACACTTACTTTTTGCACTTGTTGCATAAATAACTATTATTTCACAGAATGTGGTAATATATTTTTATTTATAAATAATTGTAAAATTAGTATCTAAAATTTTAAAATACCTTTTTTTGCAGTTCCATGTTTTTCTATATCGAGGGAAGTTCTGGGTAAAAATTTTACCAATTTTTCCATTCTTTATCTAAACTCGTCCAATTTAACGGTTTTGAGATTGTTTTTTTGAAAAGGCTACTAGGGGTGTTTGTATGGTTTATACCTTACGGCACTATCTTTTGGTATGTCTTTAGACTATATCATACAGAATATTTCCAAACTTACCTCTAGCAAATATGACAATATGCATTTTCCTTTGGGGTTTGGTTCCGGTTCTAGTTAACCAAATTAGAACCAACCATATTCCTTTCATAAACAATGACGTCACTTATAACCATTTGGTTAACATTTTTGAACCAGCCTCGCGAGTCGGTTCTAATTTGCGGTATGTTCTATCCTTATTTAAATAGTATTCTTCTCATTGTCTAACTTTTTAAATTTAGTTTTCCCGCGGAACCTAAATAGTTCCGTACGAGGTCAACTAAGAAAATAGATCTTACTAGACGCTTTTCTTATAAATATGAATAAGGAAAAGAGAACTTAGACAATAATCTTAATAAAATTAAAATATAGTGATCGACAAAACTTCCTATTCCTAGAAATGTTTAGTATTCGAGATGAAATCTTCAAGGGCGTGTGTGTGTTTATTTTAACACCATTAAGATTAATAGTCTTGGACTGAAATGAGATTCAAAAAATGTGCCACTATTTTTCAAAAGAAGATTAAGTGTAAAGGTTGGTCCTTTGTCAATTGTAATAAAAACAATTATAAAAGCATGAACGGACTTTAACATATACAAAATAACAGAAAAAAACACAAAAGAAAGTTAAACAATAACCTTGACTCACCTTGACTAATTCCATAAAGGAAGCGCTACAAAAAGTTTAACAGAACGAGTTAAAAAAGTCATGTCTAATAAGTATTTTTTTTTTAAATTTTAATGTAGGTTAGGTTAAACCACCAGATGTCTGTTTGAATAAAATAATTAATTAAAACACATTTAAGACAATTATTAACTAAACAACACAAAATAGTTTTACAAGCACAAACAGTTTAAAATTTTTTTTAAGGATATAATGTTAATTACTGAAAGTAAAAAGTAAAAAAGTAAAAATTATCAGACTGTCAAGACATCTATCTAGATTTTTAACGAATCAATGCAGTAAACTGTAAATTTTAAATTAGCGGATAAATAGTGTACTAACGGAGGTGTTATTTACTGAAAGTGAGTATAGGTGGCGGTGACAAAATTTATTGAAAGTAAAATATATTAAACTGAGAATAAGAAAGCAAAAAAATTTTATACTAACAAGAAAATTAGAACACTAAACAAGAAAATATGAAAATTCATATGTAAAAGGGAAATTTGAAGCAGATAATCAAAAAGAAAATTACTGTTACAGGAAACGGAAACTAGGTTGACAGTACGAATGTCAAAAAAGAAAAGTCACATTTTGGCGTATGACAACCACGTGGGAGAATTTGAATAAGCTAAAAAATTTAATAAGATGCGAATGGGCAAAAATTAATGGAAAGAAAATCTAAATTGCACTTAAATTACACTTAATTACACTTAATCCCTACTACTCACATATGGCTACCCTCACTCCAAAAGAAGATTATCATTCTGTTTATCGCTAGAAAAAGGTCTGCATCGTTCGTTAAATGCTTTGTCGGTAGTGTCGGTTTTATTTCTATTTTATTTTAAAGAGTTTTAAATTAGTTAGTATTATTTTCGTCTGTTAATTGCCCTGTAGGTAGAGTCTATTTTATTTATATTTTATTTTTATATTAGTTAATATTTTTTCTTCTATATCATATAGCTTTAGTGTTTTCTTTGGCAAATAACTAACTACACAAAAAAATTAAAAATACAATTGAGAACTAACTTTAAAAATGAGTCACACGTGGTATTTAAATTTACACCAAAATGACATATGACTGACCGAACCAATAACCCAATTCATTCCAATGGCTTTTGTTATGACGTCATCCATATGAACCAAAATCTGAACCGCTGTCAAAAATACTGTCAATTTAACGTCAACCATAACCAGAACCATACGTCAAAGGAAAACGACTTATGTCGTCGGCATAATCTTGACAGTGTATGCCACTCTACTTTGGCTAAGTTCGGTTTGGCGTTCGCTGTACTCAGAGTGCACTCGGTATGCCTCAATTGTGGTCGTCTTGGCACTCAGAGCGTACTCTTTTGTGTTCGGCTTGCCACAGATCACGTACTCGGAGCGCGCTCACTCTTCCCCGAGTTGACCGATGGAGATCAGCGGGTATCTGTAGGAATGTGTCAAAAATGTCAAATGTCAATATTCTGATCGGTGATTAATCAGTTTTACACGTATTATTTCTTGTTTGTTTCTGTTATAACTATTTTCTATTTGATTAAAATTATTTTTTTACAGTCCATACACACACAAAAGTGTATTTAAGTGAAAACTATCACTAGTGTCATTTGTCATTCCCCTTGTGTTCGTCTTGAGATTATAAAAAGAAGAACTCTGTCTATGACGTCACGCACTCCGTGCGTACTCTGTCCGATCCGTCGAGTTCCAAACCGAACTTACCCATAGAAGTTTGTCTACAATTAGGCTCCACATTGATGAGGTTAGAACTTCTTGTGGACATTCTCTGGTTGTGCAGATCAAGATAGTGTTCTATCTTATCGGAGCCATCCATCTGGATGTAGTGATTTCTACTCCTCTGTACGCAAGTGCTCTTTTGACAGATTCGTGAACGTGTTGTCAAACGCTCTTTCTATATCTAGAACACGACCGTTTCTTTGTTTGTCAGTGCATCCTGGATTTAATCAGCCATCTGGACCAGAGCAGTTTCTGTAGATCCTTCTGATCGGTACGCGTGCTGGCTGTGGCACTATTTCCAGAATTTCTGTTTTGATATAATTATCAACAGCCTTCTCCATTGTTTTTAATACAAAGGATGTGAGGTTGATTTGTCGGAAGGATTTAGAATGTGTGATATCAATTTTCCCCTACTTTTGGAATAAAGGTGACTCTGGCCCTTTTCCATGATTCTAGTATATAACTCAGTTCCAGACTGCTCCGGGATATCCGGATTATGTGTGGTAGTAATTCTTCATGTACTCGCTGAAGCAGGGCAGGAAATATTCCATTCGCACCAGGAGAATTAAACGGTTCAAAAGTGTTCATGACTCACTATAACTGCTTGCTTGCTGCTGCATCTCTGTTTGGCCACTACAGCGGCCTCTCTTAAGGGTCTGTTAACCTTAATTGTGTCACTTATTAGAAAAGGTGCGCTCCCAGGAAAGTAAGTTTCGAGTAAGAAGCGAGCTCTTTCCTCCTTAATCTCCGTGAAGCTTCTATTTAATGTCACCAATGTCATAACTGTATCAACTCACTCTTTTGCTAGAGCCTTCTTCAGTCTCGCTGTTGCAGGTGTAGAGTCAATCGCCTCGCAAAATTTACTGAAGCTGTTACATTAGAATCATCTCAGGAGTGTCGATCGCTGTCCCTCCATCCTCTTCAGCTTGTAACTAGATCTTTAATGCTGGGCATACTTACTGTGATATCTAATACCTCACTTCTTGCTCTTGTTACAAATGTTGAAGTATTCCCAATATTTTACACAATAAGGTTCTTATTAAAAATATATTCTGAAGAAGTTGCTTACCTCTTTGATTGGTGACGTTGTCTTCCCATATGGTGTTGTGTGCAACGGCGGAGTTCTTTTCTGGCAGTACCGTAGAATGGGGTGAATAGGATCGCTGAGGTGAATTGGATCAATAAGTGGGATTTTCATAGTCAAAACCTCAAAAAGTTATATTTTAATCGAAACTCCTATTTTTTTGTTTAATTGGTTGCCTAACTATTCCCTCTATAACGATCAGTGATATTTTGTCGTTCAGCAGTTGGTAGCTACCTTTCCGACGGGCCGCGCCATCGGGTTTTTAATCTCTAGGTGGACTCACACTTAAAAGTTAAGTGATCCTATACACACCACAGAAAGGAGTATGCCTTTAAACATTAAAAAGCATGGTCGATCCTATTCACCACAATGGCAGATGAATAGGATCAGCAAACAAAAAAATATATATGCGGGTAACGAATCGCTGAAAAAAATTGTTTGAATCAAAAATGAATAGAGAAGATATAAACTCATATTTTGATATATACAGGATATATCTCACTATAATCACTCTGAGAGATACGCTATTTTAAAATTTAAAATTGATCCTATTCACCCCATTCTACGGTACTACACTAGCCTGGATATTTTCGGGGGTGGTACAAGCCCATCTCCAGCGAAGTAACTAGAAGCTATTACTATGTCTTGCCGCATTATCCCAAATTTGAGATATGCTCGAATTGGAATGAAATCACGCGTCCTGAATTCTAAAAGACAAGGATAATTATCTTATTTCTTACCAAAATGCATGTTCTGGGTACTCATCACTAGTGTGATCAATTTATCCTTGCATCTTTACATGCAAGTCCTCTTACCTGGATTCGTAGGTCCTCGCTTTCTGAATCGGTATGATCCCTGATTGGACTTTAGTGAATGTCTTGGAGATCATTTCAATTTATTGTCGTCCAAATGGTTAGTAAAAAGTAACTTAAGGCCAAGTTCAATTTCGTTTGACATATAATCACGATTTTTTTTAGGTTAGAAAATTGCATTATTGATTTTTTCATTCGAAGTAATACAAGACGTCAGTTTAAATTTCTATCTCTTTATGTCAACAAATATCTAACACGATGAATTTATAAAACGTATGTCACTAATGAATATGTGGCGGCAATTGACGGCAACACTGTCAGCTACTCCATGGCTACTAGCGTACATACAGGTCCGGTATAAGCCATATACAAATGGCTCAGTGGTAGAGTCTCTGCCTGTGGATCCAAGGGTCCCAGGTTCGAATCCCACCGTTGGCCGGGATTTTTTTATTTAATTTAATTATTTAAAATTAATTCTGATGCCTTGGTAGGATTCCCCACTCGACCATTCACTGTTGGGTTCTAATTAACAGTGCTGTTCCTAAAGTGGCGCAAGGAAACAGTAACAAGGCCTGTCTGTAGGGGTGTAGGAGTATTAGAGTACTAATACTCCTGCACTATGGAGTATTAGACTACTAATACAATCCATAACCTACATAGAACACTTGGCTAATGACCTTAGATGTTGAAGCCGTACACCAAATAAAAAAAAAAAAAAAATAAAATATAAAAATTAAGTGTTTATTTTTTAAGTAAACGACATTTTTAAATGGATACGTCTTCAGTCAAAAATAATATAGGGTAATACTCAAGGGTATACGAGTGTACTGGACAAGAGATAATTTTACCCTTTACTCCAGTTTTTTTGTAATGAAACCAGCGGTAAAAAAGATATTTGTATACCAAGGCTGTGTTTTGGCCGAATTAGACATATGCGTCCGAGTCTAAGCGAGTTCTCGTTAAGTATAAGAGTAATAGGCATGAAACGGATGTTCAATCAAACTTGACATCGTGATACCCAGACAGCACACCAAATCCTTTGGATATCTACTGAACAGCCCAATATCCACTGAATGTCCAGTCCATGGTAGATATCTATTTTATATCCATGAAATGTAATTTATAGACATGCAAATGTCCATAAATAATAGTAATTATATAGCAAATTATTAAAAAATTACGCCATCGTGCTCGCCATTGTGGCTAATAGTACCGTTCAGATATTTAAAATTAATTTTTTTAAGGTGTATTCAATATCCCATGAACATCCACTAAATATATCAAAGTCTAGGCGCGAAAGCAAACCATTGTGGATATCTACTAGATGTTATTTGATTATGCTTATTAAGTATAAATGGCGATACCACTATCGCATCTACTCATGCTCGACCCGCCGTAATTGAGTTCGATCGAAATGTGTGTCCTAATCACTCCATTAGAGACTGGAGTCGAGAATTTTCATTTATTGCTGAAGAGTCCTAATAAGGATGACTTTCTCCTTAGTGGGCAAAATCAAAGGCAGAGTGTTGAAAATATTTTGAGTGTTGAAAATTATTTTTATCTCTGCTATTTTCTTTCGACGTTATTCAATAATCATTGGTTACTTATGAACCTCTACTTAATATACCCATTAAATATTTTGCGGAATATCCGAATATCTTCTATATCCTGGGATATAGATGGACATTTGGTTGGATATCCATATTGGATATATTGAATATCCACAAAATATATTCTGTGGATATCTCTGTGATTTCTTCTATTTTCTGGAAGATACCCATTAGATATTTTGCTGAATATCCATTAGGATATCTTCTATATCCTGGATATAGACGGACATTTGGATATCCATATTAGATCCACGGAATATTTCTGATATCCTGTGGATATATTGGATATCCACAAAAGATATTCTGCGGATATCTGGGATTTGGTGTGTTATCTGAGTAGATGTCACATAAGCAGTTGTACTGAAGATGAACTTTGCAAGGCCAAGCATCATATAGGTATAACACTTGATATTCTAAAAACCATGCATACTACACTGAATAAGAACGAATGGAAGTGTCAGAAGGAGGCTAAAGGCAAAAAATAGGCGGAACAGAGCTGAATAGATAGATAAGTAATATTTTAGCCAGGAGAGAGTCGATGAATGTTATAAATATAGTTAATTTATTAATGTATTTTTAATGTATAATTTCAGTTTATTTTCATTTTTTGTATAAAACTATAGCTGACATAATAAAAATTTTAAAATTTTATATATATTTTCAATCTTTATTACTATACATTATTTAGTTTTCATTTATTCTTTCTGACCTAGGGAAAAGGTACCCAGGTCACAATTGTTTACAATGTTGGTGTTCATAATGATACAAAACATTACAAATGAATGATACTTAGCCGATGAAATCTCATCGAGTTCACGCATTACGTATTGTGGTATGGAATATGGCTATCTCTGATGCATATGCAGATTTAAGTTTATTTTTGTGCACTGTTTTCTATCAACTGATACCATACCCCAAATTTGTACAAGCCACGTCTTCGCACCACAATGTGACATAGCATCAAATCTACTTAATCTCGTACCATTTTTTTTTTAAGTATTAAGGATATTCTTGGTGTAGCTGATCATCATGTTTCGAGTCATTGAACCTAAAAAATAACAAATATCAATAAATAGAATTCGGAATTTATTCCAAAAATATTTTTCTTTGGGAATTATATAGGATTTCTCGTTAATATACTGACAAACTTTTAAAGGTGGTAGGTGCATCAAAATAAACATTTTTTGCTTAAAATAAAAATAATTTTATTGCCCAACAAATTAATCCATTTACAGAACAAAATACTTGAAATAAATGTTAAACATAATATTTCGACAGAAAATAATTTTAGCAACAGAAAGAAAAAAAAAAAATAAAAGAGAATCCTAAATACATTTAACTACAAATAAGTACAACTAATGGTCGAAATAAATATCCCAATCAGAACAAAATTAATTAAAATTTGAGCACATTAGCGTTATAGGCAAATTTCTTCCCAAGTTCGTTCAAATACTTGCTGTATAAAATGTTTTATGATATCTAATGGCTATTTGGGGGATATTAAAATTTATTTAATTTATCAAAAATAGTACATTAATAGTGTTATGTAATATTTTATAAAAAAATGTAACACTGGAAACTACCCTTCTATTTTCGAAAGAAGCAGAGCTTGTTCAATACCTCGAATGGGATACAGCTCATCTATTTTAAAAGAAAAGTACTTGAAAAATCGCCGCTGAACATTTTTCAATGATCTTTTATGAATATTGTTAATAAGGTTCCAGATAAGAGATGCATATTCTAGCTTGGAACGAACTAAAGAAAAGTAAAGGATCTCCAAGCTTTAAGAGTTTGTAAAAGAACGAGTATTACGAATTAGGAACCCTAAGCTTTTCAACGCAGAAGCAACTGTATTTTCAATATAATCCGAAAAAGTAACTTTTTGGTTGAATAATATACCTAAATCTTCAATTTGTGCACAAGTTGATAAAGGTAGGCCGTTAAATAAATAATCAAACTCCACCTTGTTAATACTTCTAGTAAAGGAACATACTTTACATTTAGACACATTTATAAACAACTTGTTTTCATTACAACGATGCCCAGTTAGGCCATTACATGTTAAGTTTATTGCCAAGTCATTTATAAATATACTAAATACTAGTGGCCCCAGATTGGAGCTCTGTGGAACTCCAGATGTTGCTGTGAGGGGTGAAGATGAAAATCCGTTGTAAAAGACAAAACGATGATTTAGGTAAGATGAAAATAATCTCAACAGCGACTGATCATACCCTAAGTTTCCCAACTTCCTTACAAGAATATTATGATTTATAGTTATTATAAAATACATTATGGGTAGGTTGTACAAAAAATATTCTAAACTCATTTTAACTAGCAAGAGTTTTATTTTTAACTAGTTATATTCAAAAACAAATGTCATTTTTAAAACTATGTTTAACAATAACCGATGAGTATATGACAAGGTTCACAGTTTAAACTAAGTCTACATTTTAACTGCCTATTGTACAACCCGCCATATGTACAATTAAAAATTAATTGTATTTTTTTAAAATGCATTTGATTCTGTTGATTCTGTATGGGTATAAAGGGTTTTTTTATATCTATGCTATAAAGCATGCATTGGAGTAGCATGTAGATTATCTAAGTATCAGGTCAGAGAGGTTAAAATTAAATAACATATGCAGTAAGTCTCCAATCGAGACTCCTATCTTCGTTCGAGAGACATCGATTTTAATGTAATGTCTCTCTCTATTCTGTATGTAATGTGTCGAGTTCGCATAAAAGAATCGCTGTCCTGATCAAAAGAAATTAACCACATCAAAGGAAGAAAATTAGGTCCCCTGTTATTTTTAATTTATATTAATGATTGTTGATGTCGCAATAATCAATATGATATTTACCTGTTTTCCTATGATGTCCTTATCTATGTTTCTTCTAAGTTGTAAGGATTCAGATAACTTAGTAAGAGTTAATTGTCAATGAAACTCTGCAAAATGTTTATAAATGATGTTACAATCATTTGTTAAAAATCAACACAAATACCTAAAACAAAATATATGCTGATAAGTAATAACTATATGTAGTTTGTGGACAAACAATATACGTAATTCGAAGAAATTCTATACAGTTAAGTAGAAAAATTCAAATATTTAAGGATAATTATTCAGAAACAGAAGAAATTTACAGACCATATGCAAATAACATTTCCTATTTAGAATTTATAATAATTGTTATATTATTACATTTTTTACTAAATCTGAATATTGTGATATTAGCAAACTAGCCAAATAAAAATAAAATAAAAACCGAAAACATACCTGGATCTACAATAATAAAATAAATAATAAGTACATATCTTTTAAATTATTAAAGTCCATTAAATGCGCTAGTTCAGTGATGATGTAATTATGGTTCCACTGACAATTAAAGTGGCAGTAGGTTTTTTGAGTGCGTTTTGTTCGTTTTTTTTACCTAAATTATATCGTTTTTTTCACTTTTATAAATATATTCCTAAGTAAGTAGATAGCATGTATGAAATATACAATTGTTTAGTTACCAATTACATGCCTTTAAACTATTTTTTATGACCCGTAAACAATATTTTGAAATAAAATAAAAACAGTAAAAACGTATATGTCAAATGTATTGATGTTTTTGTTAAAAGTTTGGTTAGAATTAAATATCAGTGGAACCAAAATGACATCACACTGAACTAGCGCATTGAAATGACACGTCAAACCATAAACGTCAAACTTTTGTTGTGTTCCAAACAGAAAATACCAAATTTCCTATAATAAACCTTTCCCCGCACAACACCTCGCCCCTCACATGGTCAAATTGGGCTAAGCCATTTTACATTCGTCTGCATAGGTAGCGATGTTGCAATTTTACATTTTAGTGTTTATTCCGTCTGTTTTTAAATCTTATCACAAGAATCCTGAAATAATTAGGTAAAAATAAAAGAATGTATTTTGCGTTTTAACTTTTAAATACTATAAAAAATTATGGAAAGTCCATAACTTTTAAATATTTGTAAAATATCACTTATTAAAATATTATGCATTAAAAGTAAAACAAACTATAGACTTTCCATCATTCTTTACAGTTTTTTGGACCCATTTATGAAAACAGTTTTTGAAAATATTATCGTTCAGAGCTGTATTTCTTGTGATAAAAAAGTCGCCGTCACTTGTCATTGACAACGCGTTGAACTTGGCCTTAAAGCAGTTTTACAATTTCTTTGTATTAAAAGTATTGTCTTATTCTTCTTCTTTTTCTTCTTTTTCTTCTTTTTCTTCTTTTCCTTCTTTTTCTTCTTCTTTTTCTTCTTTTTCTTCTTTTTCTTCTTTTTCTTCTTTTTCTTCTTTTTCTTCTTTTTCTTCTTTTTCTTCTTTTTCTTCTTTTTCTTCTTTTTTCTTCTTTTTCTTCTTTTTCTTCTTTTTCTTCTTTTTTCTTCTTTTTCTTCTTTTTCTTCTTTTTCTTCTTTTTCTTCTTTTTCTTCTTTTTCTTCTTTTTCTTCTTTTTCTTCTTTTTCTTCTTTTTCTTCTTTTTCTTCTTTTTCTTCTTTTTCTTCTTTTTCTTCTTTTTCTTCTTTTTCTTCTTTTTCTTCTTTTTCTTCTTTTTCTTCTTTTTCTTCTTTTTCTTCTTTTTCTTCTTTTTCTTCTTTTTCTTCTTTTTCTTCTTTTTCTTCTTTTTCTTCTTTTTCATCTTTTTCTTCTTTTTCTTCTTTTTCTTCCTATTCTTCTTTTTCTTCTTTTTCTTCTTTTTTCTTTTTCTTTTTTTTTCTTTTTCTTCGTTGTCTTCTTCTTTTTCTTATTCTCTTTCTTTGTCTTCGTATCATTCTTCTTCTTCGATTACTTTATCCTCAGATGAGTCGGAGTAGGGATTTGAGAGATTAAGGATCTCAATATTTTCCGTGTCAACTGTGCCATCGTTGGATGTTCCGGAGTTGCTTCCGTATATCCTTCCAGTTCTTATGCCTTATCCTCCTTTTGAAGACTATGTACGAGGATTTTTCCGAACCGATAATGGCCCAGCTAGCACAAAAACATCCCATCTACGTTAATAAGCTGCAATTTTAGGCTCTTTAAGCTCGCATGCAATGTACTGTAAATGTAACCCTTATCTCCCTGCAACTACCGAATGTCCGCAACGGCAAGACTTTTATAGCACATCTCACAGAAGTTACAAAGTGAAGTTCGAAAAACATCACACTAGCACTTTTACGGTACTTACCCCGAAAGTTGCTCTGAAACGTTCTATTGATGTTATAATGTGAATTAGATCTACAGCATTATACAGTGTGTCCACGGATGGGCTTAACTATACTTGTGAAAATATTTATTTTAAATTAAAAAAGTAATTCTTCATAATTTCTTGCTTGTTAAATAAATTCGATTCACATTGAGAAATTATGAAAAATAACTTTTTCTTTAATTTAAAATAAATATTTTTACAAGTATAATTAAGTCCATCCGTGGACACACATTGTCTAATGTAATACAGAGAGGCTGAAATTGAGGCTATAGTAAAATCTCAATCGAGACATGAAAATTTCAAATAAAACAAAATATTTATATAAATTTATTATTAAAATGTTCTTGAAATCAAGTACCAATAGCACAAAAGTAGAGGTAGGTGTAGGCGTGTTCTTTTATTCAGTGCTGTATCCAGCGCTTGCAGCAAACCGTTCGTAAATTAAGTGATGGAAAGACGATTGTATGTGTCAATCATTCTTTTTTCCAGCGGTGAGTTCACCAATGAGCCAAGGCATCCATCGGCTTTAAAAGCCGATGGATATGTGATAGACGAATGGTGAGGATAATCAATCATTTAAGTTAACCTAAAATATAAGAGTTCAAATATAAAACGACTGCAGAATAGATAAATTACATCAATCACTGATGGAACAATTATTGAATAAAAGAACACACCTTATATCACAAACACAAGTACACATGTGGGATAGAAGAAGCTACCTAGAAAGCACTGAACGATTAGACAAAATTAGCTAAATAGTATAATAAAGTACCAATATTGCAAAGGTTCACTAAAACCTTAAATGGTGAACGATGATAAAGCTAGATTGGTGAAAAATAATAAACGAATACAACAATGACTAGGTACATATTATTATATTAGATTACTAGAGGATAGCTAAGTTCGCTGATTTCTTACCTAAGACGCAGAGATATATCTTTTTTAAATCAAGCCTTTTAACTTTTTTTGCATAGATATTTATAAAGTGCTATAATGTAACCTAAATATGACAATTTATTAGAAGAGCATAAATTATATTTTTATATAAGAAGATTTTACTTCTCAATACATTGAATAAAAAAGAAATTGATAACTTGTTTACCTATTATTAATTAAAGGAAATTATATAGAAATTAAAAAATATGCCTTACTTTGTTGTTTTAAATAAAACAACCAATGTTAGTGTATTGAAATTTGTTTGAATTTTACAAATTTTATGCTTGATTTCCAAAGTAGATATATCGATGGCTCAATCAAAAACCGCCACAAGTTTGGTTCAATGGATGCAAAATATCATTACGGTTTTACTTTAAATACCACCACAAATAAAAATATCCTTAAAGATAAATCATTTAAAATGTAGCCACAAACTGTGTCTAAAACTGCCTCAATTCGAGTTATTTTCTTTAAAAACACCCAAATTTTTTACAACTATGCAACAACTCACTTTTATAATCGTAATCATTTTATTTAACAGCAAAATATCGAAGCTTAAATAAAATATAAAGAGTATGTCAAAAACAAAATAATGATAATAGAGACTTACAAAATTTCAAAATGAAATTTCTCGAAATAATAGTATTTTAGTTGTGGCAATATTTGATTGAGCCATCGATATGTAGATTTTATAAAAAACAACTGGTGTTTTTTAGCAAGATATTCTATTATACTCGAGAGTATCATCTATGATTTCTCTCAACTTTTCTTCTGGGTTTTCACTTGAACTGATGGTTGCATTTCCAGGCAATCTAGCCTGTTGAAGAGAATGAACTGCTTGAATTCTGATATACCTGACATATCATGTACCTATAGATTCACTTTTTATAAAACTTCAGGTGTTATATTCTTCTTTACACTTCTGTAGTATTTACTTTTGCTTCTAAAATTCCTAGAATGTCGAAGGAAACATAAAAAATAATATTTTTAAAATGTATTTTTAGTTCGATAAAGTATAATTACCTTTTATAAGTATTTGGCGTAAAATGTTGCCGGACATTCGGTTAAATGTTTATCTTCTGGTTTACAACGATTGATCTGCAATTCTTTGTTTTTATTGTAGTTTTTTTTTAATTTGGTGTCATCGGCATCGACTGCTAAAGATACTTAATGAATGAAATAATAAATTTACATCAGGCATTGTAATCTGAAATAAAGACAATGGTTTAGAAAATAGTTATCTATTTTATAGAGGACCCTTACCAAATCTATTCGAATGTATAAATAATAATTATTTATAAAATAAATTCTGGATGTCGAAAAATAAACCATTAAAAAAGACAATTGACAAGCAAAAATGGCAAGTGACAATTGACATAAAACTAAACGTTCTGAATTCAGGATTTGTAATGTTTACGGTAGGTTAACTAGGTAAATAACAAATAGAAGTTTTGCGAGGTTTTGATTTCCCTCAACAACTTCTCATGAACGTTGCATTTACGTTGTACAGTAATGTTATTACGTTCCCTGAATGCAACATTGCCGAAAGGCTTGGCAACGTTATGTGCTAGCTGGGGGATGATAGCATATCCATTATCTTTGATCCTCTGGCAGGATATGTCATCTATCCCTACCCTTAGATTTTGGCATTTGTCCTAGTCTCGTCTATTGACGATCTTCCACAGCGTGGTCGATAACCCCTTATTCTGTGCTACTATTAACTGCAGAAGCTTCTCTACAGTGTGCCCTTGATTTCTAGGGCGAAAGAGTGTAGCAGTATGTTCTTTCGGGCTGTCGTTTCCCACACATATTTGCAGCTAATCTCCCTTCCAGTTGCTCCATAGTGTGACATTTTAACCCTGAGCCACTTTGATGACTGTTGAGTTTTAGTATCACACCTGGCCGGAAGTGAATGCCTACGAATTGAATCTTGTGCTCCCACCGAAGAACACTTCTTCCACTATGGATTCCTCCAGTAAGGTTTTATTCGTTCGCAAGGAGGATAGTATCAGGGAGCCCCTTAGGTTGTACTTGATGGTTGTTACGGACTATTTTTCAAAGTGGTCTATTCCTAATCATGAAGCGACGACAGTAGCAGAAGCATTTATGACGAATGCCATAGCGAGATATGAAGTCCCTCTGGAATTGAATTCTGACTAAGGACGAAATTTTGAATCCGAGTTGTGGCAAGAATTGATGAAATTGTTAGGCATCAGGAAAACACGCACTACGCCTCTCCAGAAAAACACCATATAACTATATACCAGTATCTTTCAATGTTCATCTCTGAGAACCAGAAGGACTGGGACACTTTAATTCCTCTATTTCTGCTAAGTACTGAATATAAATCTATGATGACCACTGGAAGGGAGATGAAACTTCCCCATGATCTTTTTTTTTAAAGACATCCTCCTGGTAAAGAAGAGAGTCGTACACCTCCCACGTACATACAGAGAAAGATTAGAAAAGGTATACGAATTCGCTGGGCAACGTTTGAAAGCCAGTAGCGATAAAGCAAAAGCTAGAATCGACATGCATGTCACAGATACACATTTTAAGAGATGCGACCCAGCAGGGCTGTACAATCCTATGCGCCGAAAAGGACTTTGTCAGAAGCTGCAACGGAACTGGGAAGGCCCCTACACTGTCCTCAAGAAAATCAACGACCTGATCTACCGCATCAGTTGTCAGTGGTAAGTAAACCCAAGGTACTTTACATTGAAAAGTTAGCGCCATACCGTGATCCAGATTCTCCCCGTTGGCCCCAACCATGTCCCAGTAATCAAATTATTCGGGACGAATAATTATAGAAGAGGGAGCAATGTTACCCTGCACCTTACAGTGACCCCAAAGAAGTAGAGAGGGTAGAACAATAAGGTACCGTCTGCGCATCCATCACGAGTGTAGAAATTATGCATGATTCAACCTTTCACTCTTACACACGTAAATGACAAGTAGAGGTTGCCCTAAAGTACTGTAAACAAATTCCAGGATTGGCTTTGATCAACGATTATGTTCATGTTCAGCTCTGTTTTTTGTTTGTGTTGCGGCTGTTGCAAGCTTTTTTGGCGTCAATTCTTTGCTTACGTTTGTGATTTTTTGTGCTTTGATTTCGATTTAGTATTAAATTATACTTGTTAATTATTTTTCTATGCACTATTTTGTAATTGTTGTATATCATGTTGTGAAAACCTTCTCGAATCTTGTTTAAAAAATATGCAAAACGAAATTGTGCATTGTGTCTATTTTTCATTGAAAGTTATCATTCTACCCCTCTCCAATTCATTGCAGTCACCTTACGGTGTGCTGCGGTCGTCATAAGTAAAAGTACGAGTAAAAGAAGAAGATAGAAAAGTCAAGAATTGTCCAGAAATATCATCCTGTATCAAGAAACATCTGGACGTTTCGAGACGGTTCTAGAAGGTTTAATCAAGCTATATAAGTCGATTGGACTTCGCTGTATAACTTACAACTTACTACTTGACTTGTATATGACATATATCACTACAGACTAGTTTACACACTTAAAAACAAAAGTATATAAAAGTCGTAAAAATGTAAAATGAAGAGAATCGTGGTTATGGCGAATACTAGCATGTTACTGTTTAGAATAATTGTAGACAAGTTGAGTCAAAGGGTTAGGTAATTTCAATGGGCGCCGCCACATGAGAGCAAGGGTGTCCCTTTGGATTTGTGATGTTTTATTTTTCGCCACGGCTTCCGACTATAATAACCTGCGATGTTTTAACCCTGTCTAAAAGACTTCCCCTTCCTGAAAATGTTTTGAATGGTGCCCATGGTAAGTTTTTACTCAAATTTTAATCTAGGAAATTAACTAATTTAAAATATAAAAACTCTTCATTCATTTTTAACATTTTTAATTATTGAAATGTTTTTAATGCAGACACTCCGATTGTCACAAAAATCTGCCAAATACAATTTGCCTATGTTATTTATATCAACACGTAAACCGTAATAAATCTTTCACCAAATGCTTGTAAAATTAAAAATGTAGAATTACCTAAGTTATTTCACTTTTGGGACGCGCCCAAGTGAGTCAAATTTCCACCACATTGAAAATTTCGTTTTAAAAATATGTATACGATATACCATTTGGGAGTTATTTATACATTTTAACTTAAACACAGGAAACTAGAACATAGCAGACATTTAGCTTTCTGAAAAAATTCTTTCTTTGCCAATTCGCGGTTCAGAAAAGGTTAATAACTTACAAATTGTACTTAGCTATAAATATTCAAGTACTAAAGGAATTTGTAATTATATTTTTGCATTATAAAGTAAAAAATGAGTGAAAGCTGTGCGGAGTGTGGTGCTCCTTCGGAATTAAAGTGTTCTGCTTGCAAATTAGTGTCTTATTGTGGAAAGGAACATCAAAAACAGCATTGGAAAAGCCATAAGAATATTTGTAGGCCTTTTGAAGTAAGTAAATATGTTCAGATATATTGTTTAAATTTTTAATGTCATATTTAAAAATATTTTCTATTGAGATTTCTACAATTTTGCTTTTATCTCAGCCTTTAATTTTGAATTTTATGCAGTTTAAGCTTTATTTGATATAAGAAAATAATATATAAAACGAAACTATTTTCCATATATCATGAAAATGCAAAAAAGAAGATATTTGTTTAGGAAAATGTTTCGGCAATTACATTTTCCATATACTTATTCTTTATTCTTCGTAGTAGTAGATATCCTATAAATTGTATATATATATATATATATATATATATATATATATATATATATATATATATATATCTTTAAAAAGTTATTACATATAATAAAAAAACACTGTGTTAAAAAGATATATCTGCGAGTATTATATAAAATTAATATTATTGTGGATTTTGGTTTAAGCTATTTTTTGTAACCACTCAGCTGCTTCATTTTGATTGTTAATCAATCTTTAATATTGATTTGAAGTCACCTTTTATTATGTGCCGTAAATTATTCGATTCTTCCTACACTATTTTTTGTTACATCTCCCACCGTTCCTCTTTATTTATACTATTTTTGCCAAAGCAATATTTCTTGAAATTATCCTAAGTGGTAAAAACATTGTTGATCTCTTATAGTCTATTGTTATTGAAACACTAAGAGTCGAACTAATCCGTCATTAATTATTGAACATCCCTTAGAGTGCTTTTTTCGTCCCCAATCAATCCTCCAAAAGTAATCCCCCTTGCCGCCTACTGTCATACTGGTTGCTTAGAACCCAGTGTATTTCTGATTAGAAAACAGTAAAGAAGATAATAGATTACACATCTCAATGTTAACATGTTGCTTGATTCTTAAGCCGTTGTAAACTAATTTAATTTAACCAATAAATAACAAAGAGGAGTATATGTTGTTAATAGGAATAAACTTTTTTTAATCTCTTGACAATTAAAAGTAACACTTCAGTACCTTAAATCAAAAAATCAAAAGTTCAAGAACTATCTTTAAAATTCACTGTCTTCACTATAACTGCTGGTATCATTATCATTGTCTTTTCTGAGGTTTACTATTATAGGGCTTATTAAGTTTTCCATTGCTATATCCACTTTCCAAAATGAATTCTCCACCTTTTCAACACGACCAGTGCATTTTCTCCAATGTTTTTATTTACATCTGAAACTGCTTTCAAAAACAAATTTCGCATATCAGGTCATTTAAATGTCGTATTATTTCGAGAAACATAACCTTTTAATTATGACCAGATCAGTTCAATGGAATTTAACTCTGCGTGGTAAGGAGGCAATCTGAGAGTTTCAATTCCTTTTTCTCAGGCCATCTCGTCTGTAATATATTTTTTGAATTTGTTTATGTGTTGCCTTGCTATTACGAGTAATTCTGCCTTCAAGGATTTAGGAGGACTGATAATATTTTTAGAATAAAGTCATTTTGAAATATCTTCTTTTTTCCATCTTGTTATAGGTAGTGACTTCTTCAATCGACTGTGATCCAAAATATTAACAAAGTTGGCTGGAATTATTTTATAATGTTCTAAAAACAATTTTTAAACATAGGGCCATTCAATTTCTTCATGGTAGTCTTTTGTTTTCTTTGACTCGAACATTAATAATCCATCTGGCAAAAATACATTATTGCTGCAATGTAGGTTATTATTAAACGACTTTCTTTTCCTGTTGGATTTTTTAATCCACATGAGACTCCTTTCAAAAAGGCCTTTTTTGGAGGTACCTTGCCAAATTTTTGTTATGTATGGTCCACATTAACCCATGAAAATACCAGCTTATGCTGATTTTTTCCAACCTCTATTTTCCTTAAATAATCATGTCTCCACGCAATGATTTCATCTTCCTCTGTTAAAAAGCTTTTTTTGTAACAAAAATTTATTTCATGAAATATTTTTTGCAGATGAAAATATGATATATTTAGAAGAGTGGAGCTATTTTCTATTTCTGAGTGAAATTTTTTAAGTGTAGAATTTTCATTTCGAAAGAAAAAAGAATGTACCATTTGCCTTATTACATTCTTTACCCAAGTTTCAATGGGAATCTTGTTTCTTCCTAGAAGCTTTTTCGGATGTGAGACTTCTTCGATAACTGTATCTTCGTTAATAATGCTATACATAATGTTATACAATGTCCGCTCATATACTCTAGTATCGGTCTCACATTTAGTGGCTATTTCATCCACAGAAAGTGAAACTGTTTTTACGAAGATTATTAAATACATTAAGTTCGATATTTTTTTCTTTTAAATGTAAAATTATAATATATACTAATACAAAATTCTGAATCAATTAAAATACACACGATACGGTTATGAATAAATAAAGTCTGATTTAACTGGCAAAAGAAAAAGTTTATTACAGTAAAAACCATTGAAATGATTAAATCCAATCGAAAACTTCTATAAAGCTGATCAGATGTATTAAAATGTTCATTGTAACTACAAATAAGCATTGAATGGTGAGGTATACATAAAATATGTAGCTCTTGATCCTGTACTACGTTTTACAAATTACATTAACGCACTCCTTTCTCTTTAGACCATAACTGTATCTCAAAATACCCTACACAGGCGGTACTTCAAAGATACTAGGTGTATCCTATGCAACATCATGCTATTATGACGTGATTTTTTTGGTGTGCGTTACGTCATTTGATGACGTGAAAATAACGTTATGGTAACGTCAGAATGTCACAGCGAAATGACGTAATTCCATATCGTCATTTTGACGAATCGATATCACGTTAAAGTAACGTGTATATCGGGTGTCCCGGGCTAGGCAAATTGACGTCATTATCACAATTCTACCTAACGTCAAAGTGACGTCTATATTGGGTGTCCCAAGGTTGGATGGAACTATTAAAAATACTAAGCAGATGAAAGTTATTTATTTAATCCAAAAGACACATGAAAAATATATTATAAAAATAAATTACACTGGTAAATAAAAAAAGTCATGAGCAAGAAACCAAAAGGAATAAAATGACAAAAGAATATTAGAGGAACTGACACAACATACCTAAAATTGTAGATTTGATTTTAATTGGGGTGGGCGAGCATGCTTTACGATTTCATCATCTTCAGTATCATCGAATGACAGCTTTCTAGTTGGCAACTGTTTTCTTTTAGTAGGTACTTTATCAGCCTTGGAATGTAGATCTGAGGTAACTTCGACTTATTTTAATTTGGTACATCACTTATCATTATCATCTAAAATAAAAGAACTATTAAAATACAGACCACTGAAAGATAGAAAGTAAATAATAATAGTAAGTAAGAACTACCTTCTCAGAGGTATACATATAGTCTGAGTCTATAATAAAAGTTAATAAAAAATCAAGTGACCCCCTACAAATCTTTTATTTTTAAATAAACTATTAAAAAAATACCCTGAAAGAACTCATAATCAAAAAATAAAAGTATAACATTACTCACCAGTCTTATATTATAGTATATTTCTTTATATATTTCTTTATAAAGGCGGCCAAAAGACTTGTTTTTTACGCAGCATCAGCCATTTTCTGCTCACCTCACAACCGCCAGACCGTCATCATCCGGTTTTTCTAACTCAACAATGCAATACATCTGTAAAATACCAAATTCGGTTTAATATACTTTATTATTTTGTCACATCCTATTTTTACCTTTTTCTAAAACATCTTTTCAAATAAAGAACAATTTAAAAATGCACCACGTTCACAAGGTCACGACTGTCACTCATGAGAATCATGAAGATGGAGGAAACAGGAAACAACAATGACAATTGACAATATGACATTGCCAGAAATATACGAAAAAATAACGTAATTATGACGAATTCTAAGTGACGTCTATCCTTTGTCATCAATGCGACGTCAAATACACGTTACTGATTACGTTATTGTATTTTGGATAAATTAATACTAAAAAATTACGTCATAACGACGAGTCTGTGTTGACGTCTAATTAACGTTACAAAAACGACGTCAAAGTAACGTCATTAATTAGGATAGTGACGTTTCTGACGAGTGAACCCAAAAAGCACGTCATAATGACGGCACCTTGCTGCTTGGAATATACTAAACTATTTAAGCGATCTTTTTCTTATCAGATATCGTCTCTATACAACTCATTACCTGAACAGTTTGCAGCGATAACTTTGAAATATGCCTTATTTTGAACAATTTACCCTGAATAATTTATTCCCGGTTTATTTTTGATGCGATAAAAAAAATTATTAATATTTAATGCTAAGTTCTTATGTTGGCTAGAAGTGATAGGCTTTTTAAAAAAGTAATAATAATTCATGGGCTGCTCCTTTTTTTCTTGTAATTTTTCTTACTCCTCATTGATAATTACTTTACCAACTGATCTTTGGCGCTTTTCCTACATCCATTTATTATTTCTTTTTTCCGCATCTACAATGTATTGAACTTATTTTGACTAATGAAAATAAAGAACTATTTTAATATTATATTTTTACTCTTTGGGAAACGGACATAAGCTAACCGTTATTCTAAAATAAGTTATTTTTAATAGGAGATTTGATTTCTGTATGGATGTTAGTTCTTATTCCTTTTACCCCCTTTAAATACGTACCTGTACGAAATTATATTTAACAAGTACAACCTAGTTCCTATAAAATCTATATTTATTGCTGGCTTCAAATCAATTTAATTTTATTTCAACCATAAATATTAATTCGTGCCCGATTCTTTTTTATTTTTAGATACAGGAAGACCCTGTCATCGGCAAATGTCTCGTGGCAACAAGAGACATTAAGCCGGGCGATGTAATTTTAAGTGAATTACCAATTGTTTATGGCCCAAGACCACACATGGTAGAGGAAGGCCCAGTACCTTGTCCAGGATGTTGCAAGTAGGTGAATATATATAGGGTCATTTAAAAAGGTGATCTTATTAACATTTTAAATAAATTATATTCTAAAGAAATACAGTATTTTAAAGGGGTCAATTAATTTTTTAAATTTTCTAGTTTTTTATTTAAAACTTTACTTCTGGTTTGCAATAATAGTTTAACCATTTTAGAAGTGTCACCTAGATATGCAGATATGCTTGATTATCCGGATTTTTTTTAGCGAATATCTCTACAAACGGAAATTACATCCATTATGAAAGTTGAAAATTTTAATTTTTTTATAAAAAAGGTTCTATGAAGTTGTTACGTACATCTAATTGTTTTCGAGGTATTAAGCATATTAAGTATAAATGCATTAATTTCTCCTGTAGACATAATACATACTGTATAGATACCATCTGATTATCAATGGCAACAAGTAGTTTATTATTTTAGTCCATTTCAGTCCAACTTCTTGTAGCCGAAATCCAACAAACATCTGCAAAAAATATAATTAATACTATAAAATTAAAAGCAATGACATTCGTTAAAAAACATACTATTAAATCTAAAAACGTTAAAAACACGCTCTAGGTATAAAAAATCATAAGAAAATTGACAATTTCGAACTGCTTGTATAAATATTTGCCGCTGCAATTTTAAATAAACGAATCCGAAGAAGGGAGAGAATGTAATTGAAGGATATATCTAGGCTTTAAATAAACCCACACCGTTACCTGTCTATGTTTCGTTTGTTTATTTGAGGGCCTTTCACCTTTTCAGACATTTATCTGCTTCCTCTGAGGAATTTCGGTAGTTCTCCAATCAGGTTTGGGTCCTGTCACTGGCTCCTCTCGATCAGGCTTGCGGTCCGGCCTGCTTTACCTCCTCTGGGACTCGTACGGCGTCACTGAAGCTCAGTTAGATTATTGTGCCACGTTTTCGATGCTCCATTTCTTCCCATTTATTCAGCTCACGCAGTGTTTCATCCATTCTACGGTCTAGGTGGGTTCCTAGCTGTGCGAGTTCGGACACCCACTCAAGTCGTATCCAGGTCATCACTGCTGGGGACTTGTGATCGATGTTTTGAATGACTTTCGAAGCAGCAAGAGATCCGATTCTGTATCTGTAACGTGTGTAGGGCGAGTTACCCCCAAAGCACTTAGGCCATACTGGGCCCACAGTGCATTCTCCTAAATTGATAGGGACCTTCTAGCTCTTAGCCTACATATTTAATTTAGTCACCGTCTCTTAGAGGTGCTTCTCTTTTAACTGCCGGTGTAAGCCGATACCTTGTTTTGTTTTAGAACTGTCGGTGTAGATATGAATCGTACCTGCCACTTTCGGCTCTTTTATTTGTTCCGTTCTAATCTCGTGCAGTGTACTGAGGCCCGAGTCGAGTAATTGTAATTATTTTTTTTTTTTTCATTATTATCGGTATATAACAAGTTTAGAATCATCTGTTTTTTGCTAATTTTCAACCAACGAACTTTACCTTTACTTGTTAGGTCTTTAATTTTTGTTGAAAAATTAAAAATTTGTTAACAACATTAGCATTGTTAGTTCAAAATTTCCTTAAAATATAAATTTAAATTGTTCTTTAATTTTTAAATAATTTACTACATATTTTTCTTATCCATTAGGCGTACCTGAAGATGAAGTCAATTTTGACTTCGAAATCAGTCATCATAAACTCTGAGAACAAAAGGACTTTCGCCTTTCTTCCTTAAAAAATTTATTTAACGGTAATTTTAAGACTTATATTAATTGGTCATCTTAAATTATTTATCAGATTAATCATTGGTGAAAAATCAGCTAGATGTGAGGGTTGCGACTTTCCAATTTGCCACCCGGATTGTCCAGGACTAAAGGACATGGACAAACACGGTCACGAGTGTCTGATTCTTGGATTAAGAGACGTTAAAGCTATTAATGGTCTTCACGACTTCTACAGACAAGACGCTTTGCTTATTTTACGTTGTCTTTTATTACAAAACCGACATCCTAAGAAGTTTGCTCAAATATTAGAAATGGAGGGGCACATGGAAAGAAGAGGTCCTAATACTGATGTTTACAGGTATTAATTAATGTTACACTTTTACTACATTTTTAAATTCTGAGAAACTTTTCCATCTAGTAGGTACCAACTTACAAATAATTTCAACATTCTACAAATTTTTTTATTGCTTAGTACAATAGATATATATGTAAAAACTTACCATATCTATGGTTATTTACATGTTTACCTACCATTACAGAAAAAAGAAATGTTATTAAATCTTTACCTCTGACATTATAGGTATAGGTATTGTTTTAATATTTTGATTAGTATATTCGTTAGAATTTAGAATGACAATGACAGAACATGAATGTAAAATTATTTAAATTAAAATTTAGTGTTAGCAATGCCATAAGTTATGGCCCATAACAATAAACTAAATTAGGAAATTAGGATTAAAGCTCAGAATCAATATCAGAAAAATATTTAAATTAAATGCCGCGACTAGATTTGACTTAAAGTTGCGTCTTCAGGAATGCAATACATAATTACAAAAATGAGTAATGATAAATACTCAATTAACAATAGAAAAAGTTACTTACAGTGATTAAACAGTAAAACATCCAAATTTATTATTGAAATTTTATTGTTTAATATAATACAAAATTAAACCAGATCCTGTATAGGGTGTGTTCCTCTCGGGAATATAACAAAGAAAATTTCTTATAATTGGTGTAATACATGTATTACCATCATAGCTACGGGATTTTTTAAAAAGATTTAATTTTTTTTTATAAAAATCTAACAAATATTAAAATTCAAAAATTATGCACAAAACAATTAAGGAATCCGGAATTACGTTCCCGGCATGTGGTCAAGTTTGTGTTCCTTTCGCTGGTGTCAAGTTGGCATTGCAATGTTTGCGAAAATTGAAACGTCTGTGAAGTTAGCAGCCCTTTTTAAATTGCAGTTTTCTCTAGTAAATTCGACGGAACTATTGATAAAAAGTATCAGGAACTGTAGAACTATATCGGATGCCATAAGAACTCTCCTGAAAATATGATATGCTGAGATTTAAGATAACTTCACACATCCACTCAAACTGACTGTCTCTCGCACGTCTTTTACTATAAATCGAACAGAGAATACAGAGAAAAATTATATGAAGTACACGTACACATAACACATCTTATAAACAAAAAAAATCGCTAATATTCTACAAATTAACTCATCCAAACATAACCTCAAAGTACAAAAAAAAGATGGACACTAACCTCATCTAAATAGCATTGGCACAAGTTTATAGCCTATCCGGTAATGAGAGATTTTGTGCAACGTTTCTCTAATGAATGCATCTTTTAAGTTATGATTATTATAGGTTTTCACCATGTTCTAGCAAATTATCTAAGATTAGCTACTCGCATGCAGCAGCGTCACCAATTAAATTTGAATTTTTATTGAAAATGGATAATTCCAAAAGATTAGTAAATGAATGCAAATCTTTCTTTTTTAAAATTTAAAAAATATACCATGGAAAATAATCTGCATATGCCTCCTTCATGTTGTACGTACCGGAACTGTTAATTAAACATGTAAAAAAGAAGAAGTATGCTTTTTAACAGCATTATTTTTGTTGTTAAATAAACACTATAAAAAATTAATATTAATTACATGTAGATTTAAGTTACAAGAAATTTAAAAATAAAACAAACCTTAATATCTAATGAACTTAATTTAGCATTGTCCTCAAATTTATTAGGCTAACATTAAATATATCTGTTTGGACTTCGCTAAGAAGGAGATATACTACTTGGATCTAAACTAAATAATTTTTTATTACTTAAAAAACTAATATTTATGTTAAATACAGTATTTTCATGTAAATATTAGTTTTTTAAAGTAATGAATGCCAAAAAATGTAAATAAATAATAAAGGCCATTTGAATGAGTCGCGTTTAGGCTTGACACTCTTCTTTTTAATTTTCTTTTATGCTGACTCTAACTGTCAAGTTAATCAGCCAATTGGTTAGCGTGTGATGGTGGCTCCAAATAGTATGGCCGGAACTAACCACTTGTTACCAGTGCTGTGCATTTAAACGGTTTATCTTTTAATATTAATTTATCTATGAATGCATCCGATGTGGATAAACAAACGCAGCAAAAGTAAACTTATAATCATAGATTACTAATGTGAATAGATGGGAAACTCAATGGTAAAATTCTGAGTCGATGTGCTGCCATCTATCAAATTGGAGTGGTACTAAAATTCAATATGGCCGCCTCGAGCGGGCTTTTTGAAATTTAACTTTGTAGTATCGCAAAAATGTAATGAAGAAAATCAAATAAAGCAAAAATAAATAATACAACCATATTGACTGTTTTGTGATTTGAAACTAGTCAAATATTTTGCCAATTTATATGTTTATTTGATTTACTTCATTATATTTTTGCATTAATTTCAAACTTGAAATAAAATGCAATTTATTTTATTTTTTTTATTACAGTAAATTAACGCCACATCATATAATTTGTCTATTTAAACATGGAAATACTCAAACAAATATGCATTTACACCGTTTAAATAATTAAATATTTATAAAACAAACCTATCAAAAATGTTTTCTGTAGCAAAATCAGCATATTTATATAAGTGCTCAAGACCTTTATAAAAGTTTTGCGACTTGGAGTGGCAAATAAGTTTGAAAAAATTGAAGTTGAAGCATCATCCTTTTTTACTATCCAGGCAAATTTGAGTGTGGATAAAATTTGCCATATGGTTATTGAGTCGACTAGTTAGGTTGAGGAGCATTTCTTCATCCGATAATTGTTTTCTTGATTCATTAATGCAGCACTTGTAGTTATCAAATTTTTATTCATCATGTGGGCACTATGATAAATTAATTTAACTTTTAAGCATAAATTAAACTTACACACGTTTGGAACCTTGAAGATTTTAGGGTGTTTTCTTGTTTGATGTCAATTACATTGAATCCGTTTTTGATATTGATGGCTGAGGCTCAAATATTTCATCGATCGACAGGGTATCTTGGAGGGCCAACATTTTCTTTACAACAATGATCATTTAAAAACTGAAAGCAAAAAGAAATTTAAATAACAAACCAATTATTTTAACACTGAATTAAAAACAAGTTTGTAAATATTACTTACCATTGATGCCAGGTGCATTTTTATTAAGACACTTATTACAAATTGTTTGGTTATCCTTAATATGATGACCGCATATTTAATACGTGGTATAAATTGCATCACTACCAATATCTGGGAGTGCTTTATTGTTCGTTGCTGAAATCCATGTTCCCATCTCTTGAAAACATGCTTAAAATTGGAAGGTGTTGAAAACTAAATCTAGATGAATCAAAATCCAATACACCTTCAAATACAACAGCCATTTTAATTTTTCCCTACACAAGGAGCACGCACTCAAGTGTGGCATTTGCCAGAGTATGTCCGCGCTTTATCGTATAAAGCTTTCTTTTTTCACCACTAGCGTCGCTAATTTTTCTTTAGTACCGGTGTGAATATAGAGGAATAAACAAATGTGAAGTGCGTGAAAATAAAGTAACCGATTATTTAATTAACGTAAACGTGTCAAATGTTTTTAAATTAAATAAATATAATTAGAGTTATAATTAATTAATTAATAATTAATTAGAATTATTTATTTTATTTCAAACTACCGCCTCATTCTCTTATGCCATTTTGGTACTTATGGAACACTAGCGCCCTCTTAAAATACTCTGTTTAACACAGTACGCTTGTTATACATGGAGTGCGTGCTCCTTGTGTAGTCTCCATGTTTCCAAGTTTGAAGTTTTGTTGACAAGCTGACGACTAACATGACATTTCGATACGAGCGCCATCCCGTTAATTGGAGTGGTACTAAATTACCGTCCTAATGTTTTTCCATTTGAGTTACCAACCCCTGCTTATAATACTCTTCACAGGCTACTGTGGAAGAGTATAAATAAGCGATACTTATTTATAAAAAAAACAATGTAAATAAATAAACAGTAATGTTATCTTTTTTCTTGTTTACCGGTTTTCTCAGATATCAATAAATACCAAAACTCCGGTGCTCCTTTGGGGCTTTTCGTCCCTAGGCAATTGCCTAGGGTGTCTAGTGGTAAATCCGGCCCTGATTTAAAGTAGCTTTTCGTGGTCTATTTAATAACAAAAATATTGCTGTGAAAAAGCTTACGTTTAATAATTGTTTTTCAATACTTCTTCTTTTTTACATGTTTAATTAACAATTTTAAGACGCACTACTCGAAGGAGGTATATGCAGATTATTTTTCTCCAAATTTTAGCAAAACACATTTTGCATGTATTTATTAATCTTTCGGAATTATCAATTTTTAATACAAATTCAAATTTGTTTGGTGATGGCGTTGCATGCGAGCACTCTTTGACAATTTTGCTAGAACATGTTAAAAACCTATAATAATCATAACTTAAATAACGTTGCACAAAATCTGTCAATACGGGCTAGTCTATTACGAATTATTAATATCAGCACGTCACTAAGATGGCTGTTGCAAGTCAAAATTGGTTTCTGCGACTATCGATATCCATTACGCCTTTGCACTTTTCTCTAATGAAATGGACTTTACACTCCAAACATGGTTTAATTTTAATACGTTATCAAAAGCATTGAACTACTTTTATCTTCTGTGTATTGAATAACCGATGTTTGTATTTTTTTCAGGGCCATAGACGAAAGAATTGTAGACTATCTACATAAAAATTTCTTTCATCCAATGACGATTCTAGAAGGCCGATCAGGAAAGAAAGTTTTAGAAGACATATCCGGTGAAACTATCCACAAAATTTGCGGCATCATTGACGTAAACGCTTTGGAAATAAATCAAGAAGCTGAAATCACCGCTTTATATCCAACGACTTACCTTTTAGAACACAATTGTCTTCCAAACACGACTCATATCTTCGACAATGATGGTTACAAGTTAACTTTAAAAGCCAGTTTACCAGTTAAAGCTGGAGATCACCTTAGTACCATGTATACTCACTGTTTATGGGGTACTCAAGCTAGAAGAGAACATCTTAAAGAAACTAAGTATTTTAATTGTCAATGTAAACGTTGTAGTGACCCATCTGAACTAGGTTCCTACTTGAGTGCTTTAAAATGTATTGGTACTGACGAGGAACCTTGTGGTGGGGTTCAACTTCCTATTGACCCATTAGATGATAATACAGAATGGACTTGTAATAAATGTAGCAACAAACTTTCCAACCAAGAAGTTTGTTTCTTAGTCAACGGGATAGGTGAAGAAGTTGATAATGTTCAACTTGCTAATCCTACTGTAAGAGAATTGGAAGCATTGTTGAATAAAATGCTTACATTTTTGCATCCTAATCATTATCATGTGTATTCGGTTAAGCATTCTTTGATTCAGCTTTATGGTTACCAACAGGGTTATACTCCTAGTCAAATAACTGATGATTGTTTGGTAAGGAAGGCTACTATGTGTAGGGAACTTTTGGATATTACTAGAAAGATTGATCCAGGAAATTCTAGGTACGTTAGTTACATTTCTATATTAGAATGATAACATTAGCAATGGTATAGGTATAGGAAAGATAATATACACTGTTGCTCAAATTAAAGAAGTAATAATTTATAATTATACCTGTATTTATTATAATTTACTTAAAAATCTTAAATGGAATGAGGTAAATTACCCAATGAATTAAAATCTAGGCTAAAAATAAAGTAATGAGGTACAAAATTAAATTTTTACTCTCATTTTTTTGGTTGTCTAAGAAATGTTTTTGTTTTTACCAAAAATGTTGATTAAGGGAGACAACATTTATAATTGCACTGTATTATAGTATTAAGAACCAAAAGTTTTCTTTTTAAGGTTATCATTATACCACGCAGTTCTCCTTCATGAGCTATTTCTGGCAAACTGGATTACGATAAAAAGGAAATGGGATCTTGGTATCAAAGCTAAAGTTAAATCAGTCATAACTATGATGATTGAAAATAAAAAGTGCCTTCGACAACTTGAAGATGTCCTTCAAAACGAGAAGAACACACCGGCTGGTGATAAATTGATCAATTTGGTTGAGAGTTCTAGAAAGGAATTTTTCAAGTTCATCGAGAGAAATAAGATCGATTTGTCGCAGAATAAGGATAAAATTGAAAATGGAACTGAAGAGTAAATAAAATATTGTGTGAATAAAAATAAAATAAACTAAATAACAAACAGAATGTATTCCTTTTTTATATTAATACGAATATTATAATATTGTCAATCCTTGTGTTTATTATATGTGTCGATGTTGTTTGGTTTTGTTTTGAGACAATTAACTGATTTCCATTTAATGCCAATTTTGCCATTTTTTGTCACAAATACTTTATTAATGGTTCTTATAGAAATTTATTATTGAGTTTCGAAAAAAATTGGCTTTATCGGTAAAAAGAATGTGCCTGTCAAATAACGAATTTTCCAGCAGATTTTAAAGGAACCATTCACAAAAATTAATGCACAACGGGAAATATCTCGGGAATAATACCTGGATTCTTTGAATGTAATATGGGTAGAAAAAATGCATGTCAGCTGTTAAAATTTACCATTTTTATCAGATTTTACCTCTTACTCTAATAATAATTATTAAGTAATGTAAAATCAATGTCAACTTTATTGTTTTTGAGAAAAGAAACTTTAAAAGTTATGACGCTTTACATAGCCTACTCATTTTTACTCCTTTTGGTAAAGAGTTTACTTTCTGTGAAAGACCATAAAATGCGCTAGTTGAAAGGACGTTATAATACTGGGTGCAAATGAATAATTTAATAAATATTAATATCAACAATAATCTTTACAATGGTTTGGTCCAAATTTTATTTTGGGAGGGGAGAATGTTAATTTATGTTCATTTATCATGTTAAATAGTTTTGTCTATACCCTGTATTAATATTTTTTGAGTTTAGTTGTGATTCGAAAACCGAAGCAACACAATTACTTTATGATGGTATTCATGTTCACGCCCAAGGGGATTTCCACATGTGCAACTGGTTGTCGAACTCTAAAAAAGTATTTAACATGCTAAATAAATAATTTAATTAACAGAGGGCATTTAATGTGCTTATCGTTTTTTCTATTCAAATATATAATATCATGCCTACCTGAACGTCATTTGTAAAAGTAGACAATTATTTTTTGTACCAAAAAAATGTTTCCACGCATGGTGTGTGCATATCAAATTTCAACAAAATCTCAGAAGCAGTTTCAATGAATTTAAGGAAAAACTTTGACCATTCACAATAATGGTTTTTATTTTTTTTTATACGAAAGTAAGTCTATGGACAACCAGTTGCACATGTGGAAATCCCCTTGGGCGTGGACATGAATACCATCATAAAGTAATTGTGTTGCTTCTACAACTTTGAAATAGGTCGTCTAAAGATAGCATCTAATGTCAGCAACCCGGATTCGTCCACCCCTGCCTGGATATACAGTAACATGACCAGAATCCGACGAATATCTAACCAAACGGTATAGTAACAGCACAGCTAAATATTTGAGTAGGGTAACCTCTCCTTGCTGACATCCGTTGTATGGCCATTATAGGCTAGTCGGTGGTTGGGGAGTTCACTATCTCAAGGTGTATAGCACGCGTGAACAAACAAGTAAATAATAATACACCTTATCTTTTCTCTCTGCGTCTACCAACTTGGACAATATAAGAGCCAAAAAGTCTGAGCTACAAAACGAAAATGGTTTTACAAATGGTGTTTCTCCATTTTTTGAACGAACCTTAAGATATTTCTTCATTCCATTCGGTGTTTTCTAGCCAAATATCTTGCAAAAGCAGTCTACCTTTTATAATAATATTAGTTCAAAACCATAATGGATAGAATACACTCATTACCATTTTAAGTATTTCTAGATCTGTTGGAATCCCTTTAAAATTTAAAAGTTTATCTGATTGGTTTTTTAAATTGTAATTTAAATATAAAATGAATCTTTATTTCTGGATCCCAATGGACTCCCAGAACTCTTTCAACGGGTAAAGTAGAATCTGAATTCAATTCTTTAAATTTTTTTACTTAAGTTCGGCAGGCAAGTAGGCAAGTACTTTTTTTGAGTTCGACAACCAGTTGCACATGTGGAAATCCCCTTGGGCGTGGACATGAATACCATCATAAAGTAATTGTGTTGTTTCGGTTTTCGAATCACAACAGTCAAGGCAATCCTCGACATAATGTTTATTAAGAACGCCTTTGATACATTTTGGAAATCTATCATTACATTTATATGGGCTTTGCTGATTTAGTCACTTCCGTATTTTTTTCAATTAACGTCTCGAAGGACCATGTGGCTGTCTGCCGTCTAAAGAGCTCATTGTCTGTGAAAGACTCTATATAAAATGGATTGGTTTTTAACCATTTTTAAGAAAGTTAAAATACTGGGTGCAAATGAACAATTTATTAAATATCAATGTCAATAATAATCTTTCCTGACAATTCGTGAAAATCCAACTAAACTCAAAAAAAACTAATAGGTACAGGGTATAGACAAAAGTATTTAACATGCTAAATAAATAATTTAATTAACGGAGGGCATTTAATGTGCATACCGTTTTTTCAAATATTTAATATCATGCCTACATGAACGTCATTTGTAAAAGTAGAAAATTAATTTTTGTACCAAAAAAATGTTTCCACGCATATCAAATTTCAACAAAATCTCAGAATTTAGGGAAAAACTTTGACCACTCATAATAATGGTTATTATTTTTTTTTACACGAAAGTAAGTCTATGGACCAAATTTGCTTCCAAATAAATGAGGATTTTAAAAATAATTTTACTTTTTAGAAAAAGCAGTTAGGCATTATCAGTAGGTATTATCATAAATGAGATTGGACCTTGCTAAGAGTTCAGGGTAGTGAAGAATGTATGAGCCTAGAAACAAAGTACCCTGAAAGTTTGGGTAAATATCCTACCATTTTCCAGGCGGAAATATACGCGAAAGATTTAAAAATGGTATGGAGGTGCAAAGAAAAACTAATTGAGCTAGATAAGAGAAAATTTTACTTAGATCTCGGGACCCAGCGGAGTAGAGGGTAACAAGATTAAATATAGGTCGTCAAGGAAAAACCAGCAAATAAGACGGTGAGGATCATAAACGAAACTCAGACATATCCTATGTATATGTTATTTTAGGTTGAAAAACTTATTTGATACATAGCTTTAAATAGAATTCTATACTGCTATCGCCATCTGTAGAATAGGTGCTGAACTAATAAATCAATAAGTTTAGCAGTTTGAAGTTATGAATGACAGTACTAGTTGTGTATTTTCCCAAGTGAACAAAGTTGAAAATAAGGTGAATTTATTTGCTTTTTTTTGTTTGGTGTATTGAAGGAGTCATAAAGAGTTGTATGCGTGCCATAAAATATTGAATTTGATTTATTTTCTTGATATTTCTTCGATTTTTTCATTTGTATCACATATGATAGTGGTTACCAAGGTAAGATATCATATCGTATCAAATATGTTACAATGGTTCTTATGGGTATTTTTAACTTTTCAGATGAGTCGCTCACATTTACCACCCCTTGACAGTGACGATAGCTGCTTAGATGATATTGATGACCCAAATTTCGTAGTAGGACATGAAAGTTTTAGTGATGATAGTGATCTGATCATAGTGATTCTAGTAATGAAAATGATTCCTCTGATAGTGAAGTAAATAAAAAAACAAGAATAGACTGGAAAGCTGTTTCCTCTGAGGATCCTAGAAGCAAACCTGAATGGTTGGGAAATTTACCAGACGATAGATATGTGGATGAAGCAAGTACCTACATACTTTGAGGATTTCTTTGATCAATAAATATTTGATCTCCTCGAAGATAAATCGAACCTGTATGCTATCCAGAAAGATCCTAATAAGCCTCTGTCTGTTACAAAATAGGTGATGGAACAGTTTGTCGATATATAATTTACTAAGAATTAAGATGTTCTGGTGACACTCCACAAGAATTCCTTAAGTTGCAGACATTATGAGCAAAAATCGATCTTTGCAACTAAAAGCATCACTGCACATGCATAATAATGATGAAATCGATATAAAAAACATAGATTGTCTTTATAAGATTAGACCTTTCATTGAAAATTTGAAAAGAAAATTCAACAAAGTACCTATGCAACAGAACTTGTGTGTTGATGAACAAATATTGCACTTCAAAGCTCAAAGTTTTCTAAAACAATACAACCCCAAAAACCCCCTAAATGGGGCTATAAGATTTTTGTTTTATGCGAAGTAAAAGGAATCATCTACGATTTTGACATTTACACAGGCAGGATAGATTCAAGTTCCAATTTTCCTGATATCGGTGCGAGTTCTAATGTTGTTTTAAAACTGTCTGAAATAATCCCAAAAAATCAAAATAATTATTTGTTCTTTGACAACTGGTTTTCATCCCCAAAATTATTTGTTCTGCTTCAGAAGGTTGGAATTTACTGCCTTGGACCTGTTCGACTTGCAAGATTCAAAGGACTTGCGTTCACGTCAGACAAAGAAATGAAAAAGAGGCTGATATTGAAGGATGTAAAATGAGGGCTGTGAAATGGTTTGATAACAAGCCAGTTGATTTAGTCTTCGTTTTCGTCTTCGTTTTCTTCAGATCATCCTACAACACTCATGCAAAGATTTGATAAAAAACCAAGCAACATGTCATGGTAACTTGTCCAGAAATTATTTTAATGTACAATAAGTTCATGGGTGGTGTAGATTTGCTGGATGATCTTATCTCATACTATCGCATATCAATAAGATACAAAAAAATACTATTTACGCTTTTTCTTTCACTTCATAGATGTGTGTGTTGTGAATAGTTGGCTACTCTACAAACGAGATTGTGAGACACGTTCTTTTAGGAAAAATTAAGTGGATGATTTGCTGACATTCAAATCAAAAATAGTCAATATTTTGTGTAAACAAAATAAAGATATGCAGTCCCAGAAAAGAGGAAGGCCAACAGGTGACAGAATTCAGCAACAATTTGAAGAAAAGAAGAAAAGAGGACCTGCAACACCAATTCCACCATCGATAATAAGAAGAAATAATATTGGACATTTTGCAATGGTCACAAAAAGTCGCCAATTTGCCGTAACCTAACATCAGTTTACTGTGAAAAATGTCACATTTATTTGTGCTTATCTAAACAACGAAACTGTTTTAGGCAATTTCATGTTTAGTCAGTTATGACAATAATATCATATTTGATACGTACCCATATTTTTCTAAAAAAAAAAAAATTTGTGAATGTTATTTATATATATTCTACTATATTCAGCACAATTTTTTTCTTGCTTATTTCAATATTTGGTCCATAAGAGGTTAAGGGCATAAAAAAAGAAAGTATCTACTATCTATATCTTTTATTAATTAAATATGAGATTATTTACAAGATAAGCATTGTGTCCATTAAAAAATAAATATATGTATAAAATAGTTAGGTCCATATTTTTATAAATACTCTGCTTGGCTGAGCTCACCCTTGAACGAAAAATTGAAGTTCGGCTATAGCTTCACTCACGGTTCGTAGACACTACGGTGGCCTCATCCCCGTTGCTAAGGACGGAGTGATGTCGCCGAAAGAAAAAGCGAGAAAATATTCTACTTAGGTTCGCACATTAGTTTTTTAAAAATATAATATTTTATTATTATTTAGTGGTGTATATATTTTTAATTTTGGAAGTGTTAGATTGTTTATAATATCGGCAGTTTTTTTAAAGACGAGCTACAAGACATCAAGAAAAAATCGTGTAATGATTCATTAATTTGATTACCGATGAGTAAGGTTGTGTTAAATATCGTGTATCGCGAATCGCGACAAACAATAAAAACAATGATTGTTTATAGTTTAGTAATTTGTAACATTGTTTAGTTTTAAATCCAGTGATAAAATTAATTTAAAAATAATACCTCAGAAAAAGATGGAAAATCAGGTCACCGCGGTATTTAATTCATCAAATACGGCGACTTTAACAGAGGAAAATAATGCCAGTTCACAAACAGAAAAGGAACAAGCATTATTTACCGCATGAAAAAATCAGAATTTGAGAAAGAATGCATGGCTAATCATCTAAATGTAATGCAACTGCAACTAGAAGAAATTCAAAAAGCATTTAACGAACTGCATGACAAATATACACTAAGTGAAAACAAGTATGGCACAAGGTTCATCAACAAAACAGATTGAACATACGCCAGACGGATACTTCACCGGCGAAGAAGTAAAAATCCGTAAGAAGAGACGAATGGATACATCACTTTCTCCCCCACAAAATCAGTCAAATGGTTGAAGGTAATAACCGAAAAACGTTCCTAAAGTGGCGCTGGGAAACAGTAACAAAGCCTACACAGAACAAGAGGTGAGATAACCTTAGCAGTTAAAGCCGATGACACACCAAAAAAAAACATAACCGAAAAACTAAAAAGGTACACCAGTCACCTACAATAAATGAAAACTTTGATAATCTCCATCAAATTATATCTAACAAAATTATTAATTTTCAAATAAAAATCATTAATGACAAAAATATTAGGGTAAATGTTCCGGACGGATAATGTTACCAAGCTCACAGGAAGTGGTGAAAATTATTCAAGGTACTCTTCGAAAATAAACAAAATCGACCAATTAAGGTAATAGCTACCAAATTGCACCACTCCGGTGATCCTCAACAAATAACTAATGAACTAAAAAAAGAGGTTATAAAATAATTGAAGCAACGAGAAAGTTAAAATATAAAACCAAACAGTTGCTGCATATGTTCAAGCTATCGTTCAGTAATGATGATGATGATGTCAATAAAATATGTCTTATAAAATATCATGGGTATAAGAATTGACATTCAGTCTATTAGAAAAACTCCAATTGCGACATTGTGATAAATATTATCGCTGAACATACATAAAAAATATTTCGACGAATTGAGTACCTCCTCCTTTTGTTGAAGTAATTCATTTGAAATTTTATCAAAATCATTACATGACTTTTTCTTGCTTTTGTCTTTCAAAAAATAAAACTACCGATATTATAAAATCTCTTATACTTGCAAATAGTTAAAAAAAAATACACCAGTAAATAATAATAAAATATTAAACTTTTTAAAAAAACTAATGTACAAACCGCAGCAGAATATTATAGGTTTGTTCCAACAACAATTTTGGGACCATACATAAACCAGTCCACAACTTATTGTCGACGACTGATAGTCGACGACCTGTCGAGGATTGGGACGCGATTCGAAACTTGGATGTGTTGGAACACATTTTTGTGTTGTCAAACACACTCTGTTAATAACGTCAAAGTAAAACCAAATTTAACAAATGTAAAATTTTGAATTTGGGAAGTAAAAAAATTATAAAACTCATGAAAAGATTTATAAATTTTGATTATTCGATTTTTAGAGTTGGTGGTGGTTTATTTACGAGCTCACTTTCGTTTTGCGCATGTCTTGACAATTCGTTCATATTCACACCCAGGAACTGATTTGACAGTACAGAAACTGGTCTGTGATTAGGTTTGGGTGTGTTGGAACACTAGGTTTTTGTACAGTTTTGAGTCAGAAGTTTGTTGGAACATCAAATCTAGACTGCGCAGAATCCTGACAGTACGGAAACCGATTTGCTATTGTGTTGGAACAAACCTAACAGGTCATCTAGATTTTTCATTTTGTGACGTCATACCCCCGTCCCTAGCAAACTAATGAGGCCACCGTATCAGTTTACGAACCGTGAGTTTCACTAAAGTGCCAGAATTGCACTGGAATTTAGAGATGGAGAGTAAAAAATCTATAACAGTTCATTTGTAACTGTAATTTTTTAAATTGCCGTGATTTCTCTTAACTTCGATTTTTTGACGCTCGCTAAGCTAAGTATCTCAGCCAAGTACGGTTTATTAAATGTAGACCTTAATCTTGAAGATATTCTAGTATTTTTGTACTGATCTTTGATTCTTCCCTTCAAAACATATTTTATCTACACGTACCCTTGCTTTAACGGTCCCACAAGCAGGCTGAATTTGATCGTTGGCATACGGATTTTCTTTTTCAAATTCCTCAAACTCATCACTGGAACAGCAACAACAACATACTTTCCACAAGAAATCCTTAAAAATTCTTAGAGCTGTAACAGTTTGATTAAGAAAAGTATATAACAAAGGGTTCAATACACAATTGAACAGGTTCAAAGAAACTAAAGTAAAATGTAGGTTCCAACTGGTATTACTGCTACATTTTCCCAGCAATCTTATTGTGTAGTAGAACCAATATGGAAATCGACATAGAACAAATGATATTACTAGTACTAATACTATTCTGAAAGTACGAATCTTTTTTTGTACTTGCAAATTTTTTACCTTTTTAGGTTTATTTTTACTTATTATGCTAATATTTGAGGAAGCTATATTTGTGGTTTTTGTAGAGCTAGTCGTTGAATCATCCAGATCTTTTTCATATTTATTAAATTTTGAAGTAACTGGTTTTCTGTGCACCCAAATTAGGGCGGCGATCTTTAGGTAGAACCAGATAAAAACTGTCAGCATTGGAAGAAAGATAAGTACGTCTAAAGCTACGTAGTAGACGCTTAGACTTTTTTTCGACAAGAAGCAGAGAGCGTGGATTTGGTAAACTGCTTTGTCTGTGAACGGTAACATCAACACCCACATCTTTTCATGAAAAAACGCTGTATACATTGGGTAAGAGATTGCTAAAAATAAAAATACAGGTTATTCAGGTAGTAATAAATTACAAAAAAAAATATAAATTAAAAGAGAGACTTCTGCAGAAATCAGCTGACAGATCTCTAATGGATGTGGCGGTGGCATACAAATAATTATATCTACAATACATGAAATCATGGATTAAATTTAAATATTTTATGTCGAACACAAAGATATTATAAATTGGCAGGCTTGACGACTACTATTTCGAATAAATATAGCGTCCAAGATGAAAAGACTGTGTCACAACCCCATTAGATATACATATCCTTCCCTCTGGCAGCTATTGCTTTACATGTCGGAATGCGGCAAAGAACGCACGAGCCGCGTACCGCGGCTGATGGCGGTGCCGTGGGAAGCGCGTATTGTTCTTGCGGAGACAGCCGCGGATGGTTGGTCGCGTCATGATGAAAGTATCCGCGGTAGGAGCTGTAGCCATTTGGCACTTATACAAATTTATTATTTCGAGAAAATGGAGGGAACGTGCTGCTCTAAAAAAGTACCGACGGAACCTTCGTAATATTCTACAGATATTTGAGAAAATTCGAAGATAAGTTTACTCCTTACTTTTCATATTCCACAACGGTGGGCGGATTGTAATTTCATAATAGTGTATTATATTTCGGCCTCATCTCGTCAATAAGATATTGTCGTACCTACCCCTGTATATGCTTGGATTCGACCTCACAGTTGAAAGCTTTAACCACTCGCTACATTTTCTTTTCCACTGATCCTCTCATCCCAATAATCTGCTTCAGTCTTTGTTAATGTGCGGTAAAGAGATAAATTGTCCGATTGGATCTACAAAGTTTGCTTGCCAAGCAATTTTCAGGTCATATCAACAAAAAAGTCATTGTGTCATTTAAAACCGTAAATGGCGAAAATTAATACGTGTATTATTTTTACGATTTTTTTTTCACTGTTTAATGAGTATTGAATGAAAATTTTAATATTTGTAATGATACTTACTGGTAAAAGTTCGTTTCTTTTATTTTAAAATAAAGTGTGTAATTTCTTTGCGAACGTAGTTGTAATTGGCCTTTTTTTAGGCTTAAGGTACGGAAATTTTGAAAGAGAATATACATACATTATAACTTGATATCTAGGTATTGACATATTTGTTTTTTGTAATAGATAATGTTTATACTACAGTTGCTAATAAGTATATAGGCATAACTATTTTGACAGTTTTCTTTTTATCTTTGAAGATAAAACCTTTATTAAATAATTAAATGATTAATTACATCATTAGACACACTGTTTGTAATTGACAATAAATTTATATCGTTTACTGTTTGTGATAATTGAGATTTTAACTTAACACGTTCAGTGGCATCGACGCCGTATGGCGTAATTCTGCTTCCCTAGGTACGGACACGACGCCGTACGGCGTCAAATATTCAAACGCATCTGGTGACAGAACGCCGGACGGCGTCCTAATAAGCATATCGCCCAATGTTATTTGGATCGCTACTGTCCCGTATCATGGGAGCACATATATACCGTAGTGTCATATCAGCTGATTATCCCCTCCCACTCGCCCTGACCACCTGTTCTCGGTAGGCTTGGCTTTTGGCGCGCATTACGCCGTGCAGCGTCTCAGTCAGAGGGGGGAAACTGGTATGCGCAGGCCTGGGATAGAGCAAAAATCAACCACGTCCGCGCTGCAGTCGGGTGGTGGGAGTATAAAGGACAGGTGAATATTGATTTTTGTGGGGGGTGTCATGGCGTCTTGGCTTAAAGCTTAAACCAAACGTGAACTTTGTTTATTTATATTGGTGACTGTTGTATTCAGTTGTTTTCATTTCCAATTTTAATTGATTTAGTTGACCACTGTTAATAAGCTTGTTTTTCCATTATACATTTGTGCTTTTTGAGCTGTTATCTTGTGCTTTTTTCGCTGTTATTTTGTGCTTTTTTATATAGATGCGTAATTATAGAAAATGTTGTGTACCGAATTGCCTTGATGTGGACAACAAGATGCATTGTCTGCCCCACTCTACGAATTCACCCGATTTATTTGATATTTGTGCACTTGCTGTCCGGTGTCCAAGATTTAATAATAAAACAAGACTACAAATTTATTCCACCTTTGTAGTATGTCATAAACATTTTGAAGAGAAGTATAAAGTAGTTGGCTCTCGTCGAGGTCTAACACCTGAAGCATTTCCAACGCTATTCCTACCAGCAGTTCCTGGAAGAGTAGCGGATGGACTTTTCATAAATAACGTAGAAATTGAATAAGTTGATCAAACACCTACTTCAAGTAAAGGTTCGAAGAAGAAGCAGACTAATAATATATGTTGGACTTCTTTTCGAGAAGGAAAGTTAGTAATCTACTCATTTATTTTATACTTATACTGTGTATTTTCTGTTTCATGTCATTTGGGGTTGCAAAGCTGTATCGTAGAAGAAGAAGCAGACTAATAATATATGTTGGACTTTTTTTCGAGAAGGAAAGTTAGTACTCTACTCATTTATTTTATACTGATTGCTGTGTTTGAGAATCCACATCAGATGCATTTTTTTACATCTCAAGAGTTTTTTTATCCACATACCTATATATAAATCGTTTATTTAGTCAAAAAAAACTATTTTTTACATGTCAATACATCTTCACGTTTAAAATATAAAAATTACATAAATATAGAATCAACATACATTTAAAATGCAATAAAAAATACATAATATTACAGTACACTTACATGTCAACTATACAAAACATAATAAAAGAACAAGAAAGAGAAAAAAAAAAAAACGTCAATAGGTCAACAGGTATTCACGCAGTTTTATTTTAAATATTGCCACGTTTGAAGAACATTTAATATCCTCAGGCAAATTATTAAAAGCCTGTACACCTTTAAAAAACACTGAATTTTGTGTACATTTTTTCGTGGCCTTATAAACTCTAAAAATTTTCTTATTACCTGCTTATGTTCATGAACATCCTGATTATGACTTAAAATATTTTGTAAATATACTCGGGAGATTCCTGATTTAATTTTAAATATAAAAAGCAGGGAATAGAATAGCAAATATTTTTTAACAGCCAACCACTGAAGCACATTCAACATGGAATTGATTGGTTCCAATCTCGAACAGCTCAGTATTATCCGCAGACCTCTATTCTGCAACTTTTGCAATCGTTGCAACTCATTCTGGTTGAGCAAATACAGTATAGTGGCACAATAATTAAAATGAGATAATAATAAGAGTATTATAAATTATTATTTTAGCCCATTTGCCGAGATGTGGAGAACAGCGCCTCAAATAGTTTATTTTAAATCTGACACATCTGTCCTATTACATTTACGTAAACTGAATCACGTGATCAAAGATTTACTACATATCAGTTGCATCCGATATGGATTCTCAAACGCGGCATATACTGTGTATTTTCTGTTTCATGACTATGACATTCAGGTTTTGCAAAGCTGTATCGTAGATATTGGATTTATTAAAAAATTCCTCGGACTTATAATTTTTTATTAATACATTTATTTTAATGAGATTGTACTTATACTGTCTTTCTTTTTTCACAGATAAAGTTCTTCACAAAATGATGGACAGTGTTGTATCCTGGAATATCTAGCTGCCATCCAGCTACTTCATACATAATACAATTTTCATATACATTACATTTTTTAAATATTGGATTTGTATTATATATATTCTTTAATAAATTTATTTTTTGAATATGTTTGTTTTTTCTTATCTAAAAACTGTTAGCCAAATTAAGATTTGTTCACACAACCTGCATTTTTGCTTTATTATAGCGATATTCGCTATAATAAAGCAAAAATGCAGTTTGTGTGAACAAATCTTAATTTGGCTAACAGTTTTTAATGCGGATAATTTTTACTGATAGCCCCGCGTTTTTCTTCTCTTCTTCTTTTTTTATTATTTTCTCTTCTTTCATATGGCCTCTTACCAGACAAGGACTTAATTGAAAAAAAAATCAACCACGTCCACCAGGTGCCGCTAAAAATTCTATCATCCTTTTTTAACATGGGAGATACCGTTCTAAGAGTAAGTGTTCTGTGGTCTCAGTGTCATTCGAAAAGCATTGCTAACCAAAGTAGTGTCTGTTTATAAAGAGAGTTTGTAGTAAGTTTGAAGTAAGTACCTACATAATATTATTCTTATATGATTTTATAATTAATTTCTTCAGTTGAATATTTGCACAATTCACAATAATAATTTTTTTGAGGTTATAAAATAAATTTGTATTGCCTACAGTTTTATAAATAGCTCAGTACTTATTTTAATTCCAGATGGATCGAGATGGCTATACAAACGATCCTTATGAGAGGGAGCAACGCAGGTTGAAACGCTTGTTTGACGAGTTATCTTCTGGATCTGAACTTGAAGAATCAGATCCATATGAGGATGATGGAGAGCATGGATCGGATCAGGACTGTGTACCAAATGAAAATTCTTCAGAGTGAGTCAGATGAGGAGCATGACAAAGCAGATTTGAGCTCCAATTCGGAGGCTGAAAATGACCCTAATAGTGATCAAGACCTTTCTCCAAGTTCATCACCAAGAGTGTTCAGCAATCTCAAAACAATGGGGACAGCGATTGGGAGGACACAACAGATATACCAGATTTTGACTTCGATGAAGCTAGCAACTGTTTGAAAATCACCCTTGATGACAATTCCAGTCCACTTCAGGTATTTGAAAAGCTTTTTACTCCTTAAATACAAGAATATATTTTACAATGTTCAAATGACTATGGAAATAGCTTAGTCAACATCAACAGACCAAAAACTAGACATTGCAGAGCCGCAAATTTCCGCCCCATTTCAATTGATGAAATGAAGCAATTTCTTGGTTTATGCTTGCTTCAAGGCCAGATATCTACAAAAAAATATGAAACGCTATTTTTCTTATTTTGATCCGTTGTTGTATTATCACCCAGTCTTCAGTTTCACCATGTCTGGAAGGCGTTACCAACAAATCCTCAGAGTTTTCTGCTGTTCTCCTACTGGTTCGAGATCCAAAGACAAAGTTCAACCCCTTCTCGATATGTTAATCGCTCAATTTTAGAGCGTCTACGGTCCAGGCAAGAAACTTTCTCTGGATGAAAGTCTCTTACATTTTCGTGGAAGATTAGGATTTCGAGTGTATATAAAAAACAAGAAAAGTAGATATGGCATCAAGTTCTTCGAGGTAACCACTTCAGATGGGTATCTTCTCAACATGGAAATGTATAGTGGTGCTCAGGCTGCAGCACTTGACAACAGTGTCAGTAAAACCACCACTCTCGTACTAAGACTGCTGAAGCCCTATCTTATGAAAGGACACCACATTTTCATGGACAACTACTACAACAGCTACGAGTTATCAAAGAAGCTTTTGAAATTGAAAACACACACAAACGGAACTCTAAGGGCTAATCGAAAGTACAATCCCCAGAAAGTTGTGTCATCTAAACTTAAATAGGAGGAACATATCTGGCAACGCAGAGGAAACGTATATGTCTCTAAATGAAAGGACAAGAGAGATGTTCTCGTGATTACAACTCGGAACCATCCACGCTTGGTGACAACGAAAAACAAGTTTGGAAAAGAATATGTGAAGCCTGAAAAAGTCGTTACGTATAATAATCACATGTCCGGAATCGATAGATGCGATCAAATTACTTCAACGTACTCTTCTCCACGCAAGATGCTTAGATGGTACAAAAAAGTTATGTTCCATCTATTGGACGTGTCAGTTTGGAATGCATTCTACCTTTATAGAAAGTATTTCAAAGGCGCTAACAGAATATACTCTTATCTTCAATTCAGGGATAACTTGATCAAATGCCTCCTAAACCTACCCGAAAACATCGAGACAAAGAGCTTAGTAAGAACGAACAGACCCAGTAACAGAAGATATCAAAATTCTGTACCAGAAAAAAAAAACTTAGGTCATTGGCCCGAGAAAATAAATTCCTGGTGTCCCAGGACCTAAGTCTGGAAAGAAGTCTGTTTTCTAAAGTGTAAACTATGTACTATGAAAAACACACGCCGCGAAACCAGCTTCCGATACAAGGGATGTGTTCGAAAACCACCTGTGTGTTCTTCCTGTTTTGAGGAGTGGCATAACAAATAGATGTAACACTTTTGGTAGAATGTAGTTGTAATAATAAGAATTTTTTTATTATGGTTAGAAACGCTTTTGATTTTGAATATATTTTTTTTCTTTACATTTTTTATGTGTTCGCCGTTTAGCGTCATGCGAAGACAAAAGCCAATATATTTCGACAGCGTGACAGGACGCTTATCGACGTCATCACAAAATAATAAATAAACCCACATAATATTTTTTTCACACCAAAGTTCAAATAAATCACTTACCTAAAGCAGTAACGAATCTACTCCCACAATAAAACGGTAGTGTCACATGAAGTGAAATTTAGATATGGGAACTGTCACTGAACGTGTTAACTCATGACATTATGCGCTAGTTCAGTGTGATATCATTTTGGTTCCACTGACATTTAATTCTAACCAAACTTTTAACAAAAACATCAATAAATTTGACATATACGTTTTTACTGTTTTTATTTTATTTCAAAATATTGTTTACAGGTCATAAAAAATAGTTTAAAGGTATGTAATTGGTAACTAAACGATTGTATATTTGATACATGCTATCTACTTACTTTAGGAATATATTTATAAAAGTGAAAAAAACGATATAATTTAGGTAAACAAAACGAACAAAACGCATTTAAAAAATCTACTGTCACTTTAATTGTCAGTGGAACCATAGACGCCGGAACTCAAAAATTGCTTTGGGTGCCCGGCCTCTATACGGGAAATGGGGGCAATCCCCCCTCCACCCTCCACACCTCACTTAAAGGCACCACCGGTTTTTTAAAAGCACTTTAAAAGCTATTTTAAAGCGTTAATTTTATGAAAATATTCTTGAAAAAAAAAAAAGGTATTGTCACATGTCCAATTGCTGTAGTTTTGAGGATTGAAGCGGCAGACGGAGTATCAACAATCGGTAGGCTGGAGGTTTGAAGGCTTACCTAAATCGGAATATCTGACATCTGGCAACCCTATATGCTCGGTGCAGCCACCACTGGTATTCAATGGTGCTGCAGTGCTAAAGTACCAACGAAATAAGTAGAAAAAGGGGGGAGGGGAAGGCGGGTGGAGGAGGGGAGTTGAGGATAATCTTACGAAATCTCACTATGGAGGAGGGGGGGGGGGGTCAAAAAAATCCTCGAAATTACCTTACATAATTAATGGACGCCCACTTTGTCACAGATTTTCCAGTGATGTTGGCTGGGTGGCATAAATTTTAGTTTTTAAGTGGCCTCATTAAAAATCCAACAAGGTTAGATCCGAAGACCGTGAGGGCCACTCACTCAATACTTTCTCTTCTTCCGATCCATTGATCTGAAAACGTTTGATCCACATACTGACGAATAGTCACTGCAAAATGGGGTGGCACACCATCTTGATAAAATATTAAGTTGTTTGCTATGTACTGATCGTCATTCTCAATCAACCCTAGTAATGCTGGATAAATGGCGTTTTCTATTAATTCCAGATACATGTCTGCGGTTAAAGTTCCAGGTAAAAAAGGGGCCAGTTATACGGTTACCAAAAATGCCAACCAAAACATTCAGTTTTTCCGGATGTTGCGTATGCATTTCATTAAATATTCTGGGATTTGAATCGGATCAATAACGACAGTTGTGACGATTTACCGTACCATTTAGTAAAAAAGTGCATTCGTCTGAAAAACACACATTGAAAAAAAATTGCTGATCATTTATTGCCTGTTTAGTCATAATTTCACAAAATTGTAATCACCTATCAAAATCGTCTTCGTTAAGTTCTTATACCAGATGAATGTTGTAGAAATGTTTTTTCAATATCTTCTGAATGCTACTTTTCTTAATACCAGATGTTATCACAAATTGCCTTGTACTCAATGTGGTTTCTTGAACAACATGCCCTAAAATCGCCACCTTTGTAGCTCCATTTGCTATAGCATTTTCCATTTTACGTCATTTGGTAGCTACTGACTCCATTTGCCAAAATTTTTGGACTAACTCCAAAATATACTTTCGATGGACTTGTCGATTTTAATGTTGACTGTTAAACAGTTGGGTAGTTCTATTACCACATTCATTGTTCTCAAAAAAAAGTGAAATTATTTGCACCCTCTCAGCTGACTCTACAACGAAATAACCTAAATCTTACTACTTTTCATCGACCAAAGAATGTCATCTGATAACAATAATTGAAAGCCACAGGAATAAAACTAGAATTGTTACAAAGAATTCCTTTTTTTTTTTAATAACAATGTAAAAATGATGTTAAACCGGTTTTGTACTTTTGGTGAGCCACTGTATCGGGTATATAGATAGTAGCGATGTAAAACTCAAGGGTTATAATCTATGTAAAAATACCTTTAAAATAAGTTATCATTCGACCTCTCTTTCCAGTTAAAATTTTAGGGGTGAGTCTCACCCCCGATTAAGGATTTTCTATCAGGGGGCGAAACTGGCAAAAAAAATGTTTCCTCCTAAAATAAATAACTGACAGGTCCGCGCATTTTTAGTAAATGACCTGGTTTCTCGCCAATATTACTAGAAAACTGTTTCTGGCTCTAAATTAACGTTCTTTTCTAACAGTGCTTGATCTGAAGCAACTTCCAAATGTTCTCCCTTCTCCCCTCAAGCTTTTGCTCAATATCATATAAAAGAACTCTTGTTTTGATATTTGTAGAAAGTTATTAGTCGTTTTTTTTTGATGTCATAGGGTTTTATACACCAAGAATAATAAACTCTTAAGTACAGGTTCAATGCGTTATTTATGACAAGTGACGGCGACTTTTTTATCACAAAAAATACAGTTCAGAACGATATTTTATCGAGGCATCCTGTCGGTATACCAACTTGGGTCACAACAGCTTCTTCATTTCACTTATTGGCATTTTCTGTCCACGTTGTGCTATGGGTGCTCCGCACCCAGTTTCAAACTGAACTAGCGCATTGTTAGCTTCCAGTATTTATTACAAAAATATTTGCTAGACACTCCCTGTAGTATTTTCAAGTAATTATATTATCATCTATTGCTTCATCAAATTATGACATCAAATAATTCACAAGATATTCTGATAATATTTCGAAGAGTGGTTTTAACAATGAAGAAGGGAAATATAGATCGGCATTTGAGGTATTCATAATTAGTTGTTCAACCATTAATGATTAATAAAGTTTATTTTTGTAAAGTGAATTTCTATTATTATGACCTAATATTTTCCTACACTGTTTGTGATAACAGTAAATAATAGTACGTTACTTTTTGTAATATTAGTAGACATTGAGATTTTAACTTAACTAATGACCTAATTGAATATTTTCCCACACTGTTTGTGATAATATGTAGTAGATAATAGTAGGTTACTGTTTGTAATAATAGTAGATTAGATATTAAGATTTTAACTTAACTGATGACATTATATATCGAATATTTTCCTGCTCTGCTTGTGATAACACTAGATAATAGCAGGTTACTGTCTGTGATGACAGTATATATTTGCAGGTTACTGTTTGTGACAACAGTAGATACCAACAGCTAACTGTTTGTGATAGCGGTAGAAATCAATGGTTGTCTATTTGTGATAACAGTAAATATCAATGGCTGACTGTTTGTGATGACAGTAAATATTAAAGGTTAAGTATTAGCGATAACAGTAGATATCAATGGCTGACTGTTGATGATGACAGTTGATAATAAGAAAATCCTGCACTTTTTGCTATAACGAATATTTAAATATTATTGTTTGTACTGTAACTGGGGCGAAGGACGAGGAAAATACCACTTTAATATTTTAACTAACAATAAGTGTATTTATTCATCGCTCCAAACAGTACAATTTACAATTCACATATTATAATAATTTTGGCAATGTCGAGGCCGACTGCTCGAAAACTTATCTATTCCAACCAACAAAAAACTTAAAGATATAAAATAATAATAATAATAATAATAATAATAATAATAATAATTTTTATTGCTTATCAACTTATACAAAGTTACAGCAAGAGTTTGAGTGTAGTCACAGTAACATAAACATAAAATAATAAGAATATACAGGGAGGTACATACATAAATACAAAATACATTGCACTCTCCCGGCTCTAAATTACTAACTACCGGTATGCGACGAACCTTGTTTGTCGTAGTCGTAACCTAACCTTTCTGGAGGCTTGACATTACGTTTTGGTCTAGAAATATTTTCCACTGGAGTCTGAGTGATTTCTGGATCTTTCTTCATATTATTATTAATATTCAGATCCGAGCTTGATGCTAGTATTTCAGTATCTGTATCTAAGGATATAGGTAATTTACACCGTATCTTCGTTTTTAAAATTTGATTAGTATGTCGCTTCCAGGTACTTTTAGATTCCGGAATATCAACTATATAAGTGCGTTTACCGATAATTTTTTTAATAACACCGGGGATCCAAGTTACCTTATTAGGAACTCTGTAATCTTTCACCAAAACATTTTCATCTAAAGAAAAGCGTCTTTCCTACCCCCCTGAATACTGAATTTGTTTCTGCTGTTTATTTTTAACTCTTTCTGCAATATCTTTAATAGGTGGTTTAAGCAAATCAAATTTAGTTTTAATATCACGCCCAAAAAGTAACATAGACGGAGAAACACCCGTAGTTGACTGCGGAGTAGTTCTATAATCGAACAAAAAAGCATTTAATTTGAAATTAATATGAATATTGTTGCTATTTCCCAAAGCATTTTTTAAAGCTTTTTTTATAGTTTTTACAGAAACTTCAGCAGCGCCATTTGACTGAGGATTATAGGGAGATGAAGTTATATGTTTAATTTCAAACCTATTCATAAAATTCTGAATTTCTTTACTCGTAAAATTTGTAGCATTATCTGAAACAAGTATCTTGGGTATACCGAATCTACAAAAAACAGAATAAAGAGCTTTTATAGTACAATTAGAAGTAATATCTTTCGTGGGAAAAACTTCAATCCACTTTGAGTGTGCGTCTAGTATGACAAAAAAATAATTATTTAAAAAAGGACCACCATAATCAAAATGGACTCTGGAAAAAGGTTCTTCTGGCCACTTCCAAGGAACTATTAGGGTTTTAGGTGGACTCGCCTTATAAACTGCGCAATTTTCACAAGACTTGGCAAGTTCTTCTATGTCTAAATTAATACCAGGCCAAAAAAAATGAGTACGAGCCAAACTTTTCAATCTAACTAGGTACACCTAAATGAGTAGAATGCAGCTGTGAAAGTATATTTTTCTGTAAAGTTTCTGGAATAACAATTCTATAGTTCCAGAGTAAAATATTTTCCTCTATGGTAAGTTCATTTCTAAGAGGATAAAACTTAGAAAACTCTTTATTTTTTTTAGCACTTTTAGGCCATCCAAACTTAACGAATTTAATATTTTTTTGTAAAGTATTATCAAAACGTATATGTTGTTTAACCATATTAAAATTTACATTAGACACTTCAGTTTCAGCAAAATAATGGCAATAATTTAAATCAACAGATTTCCACTCCTCATGAGTTTCTTCAACGGGCAATCTAGATAGGAAATCGGCTGCATTGTCTTGCGACTTAACGTATTCAATTTTGTATCGATAATTAGACAAAATCACTGCCCACCTACGCAATCTGTTTGCTGAAAACTGAGGAATTCCCTTTTTAGGGTTGAAAATTGCCATAAGCGGCTTATTGTCTGTAGACAAAATAAACTCGCGATTATATAAATATTGGTTAAATTTACATAACCCGAAAATTATGCTCAGTCCCTCTCTTTCTATCTGGCTGTAATTACGCTCCACATCTGTCAATGTACGACTTGCGAATGCAATGGGTTTTTCACTATTATTAGGAAAAATGTGACCTAATACACAACCAATACCGTAGGGACTAGCATCTGCTGTTAGTTTGATCTCTAAATTAGGATCATAATGTACTAAAACATCTGCTGAAATTAACAAATCTTTTACTTTTATGAAAGCTTTGTCACACTCTAAACTCCACATAAACTTATTATCTTTTTTTAATAGGTTATATAACGGACTTAACACAGTGGCAAGATTAGGTACAAATTTACCGTAGTAGTTAATCATTCCTAGTACAGACTTAAGTTGCGTAATATTTTCCGGAATAGGTGCATTTTTAATTGCTAGAATTTTGTCTTGCGTTGTATGTAACCCCTCTTTATTTATTACATAACCCAAATACTGAACTTCGCTTTGATTAAAGCTACACTTATCAGCACGAACTTTTAAACCAGATTCTTGCAAACGGCAAAGTACCTTCTCTAAACGATAATTGTGTTGAGCAATATCTTTTCCAGAAATTAAAATATCATCTAGAAAAACCACTGCGCCTTCAATATCTTGCAATAAAGATTCCATAATTTTTTGGAATTTAGCACATGCGCACGCTACACCAAATGGCAATCTCTGATATTGAAATAACCCTTTATGTGTAGAAATTGTAACCAATTCTTTTGATTTTTCATCTAAAACAATTTGTGCGTATGCTTGCGACAAATCAATTTTTGAAAAAATAGAACTACCTTGTAACTCAGGAAATAAATCGTCTATTCTGGGTAATGGAAATTGATCAATTTCTATTAGCGGATTAATACTAATTTTAAAATCGCCGCATATGCGTACTGACCCATCTTTTTTAATTACCGGCACAATCGGTGACGCCCAATTTGAATAGTCAACGGGTTTTAAAATTTCTAATTGTATTAATCGGTTTAATTCAGAATCTACTTTATCCTTGAGACCATAAGGCAAAGGTCTTGCTCTAAAAAACTTTGGAGATACGTTAGAATCTTTTAATTTTATAGAAACTGTTCCTTTATTAAATTTTCCTAAACCAGGTGCAAAAACCTCATTATATTTTTGTAAAATATGATTAATACTAATATGAGTATTTGAAAAGTTTACAGGTGCAAAATTAAATTTAAATTCGTTCATAAAATCGCGACCTAAAATTGGAACAGCGCCATTTTGGACGACATACATATCAATTTCATGAAAGCAATTGTTATAAAAAATATTAATTTTGCAGATACCTAATGGTTTCGTTTTTTCTCCATTGTAAAAATGTGAAACTTTATCTGTTGAAATTAATTAATAGTGTGAAAAATGTAATTCATAAAATTCTTTTGGAATGGCTGAAATACTAGCACCAGAATCCAGTTGAAAAGAATATTTTTTGTTATCAATATGGATATCAATAAAATAAGGTTCATCACTTACCGAGCAGCTATAAATTGAAAACAATTCATCATTTCCCGCTTCTATGTAAGTCTGAACTCTTTTTTTAGACAAACCTGCACTATTTTTATTTTTTTTATTGCAGGCAGGAGCTAGATGTCCTTTCATATTACACAAATTACACGTATAATCACGGTAACGACATTTTTCACTGACGTGATTGTTTCTTCCACACACCGAGCACTTTTGATTGCTTACACCCCCGCGAACATTACGACCACTTGTTGAGGGTTGAGCTACACTATAGCTTTTCTCATTTTGCTTGAAAACATGATGCACTGGTTCCGTTTTAATAAACTGCGGTTCTAACGCTGTATTTTGACGTGCTGCCATTTTCGAAGAAGCCACTGTAATTACTGCAGAAAACTTTGCATTTATTTCTTCTTCGAAAAGTCTATCTTGAACACGGCCTTTCTCGAACCCTATTATGAATCGATCACGCATTAACATTTCCAACATTTCTTTATTAAAACGACAGTTTGCCGCTAAACTTCGCACTCTTGCCGCCCACGGCGCGTTATTTAATTGGACTATATGAATTAGCAAACGTTTTGTCATGCTGGATTAATAAATTACGTGATAGTAGAAATGAAATTCGTGTAGATTTCTTTAATATTGAAATTTTTACAGATGTCCTCAAGAAAGTTCTGCAATGGGATTAGTACCCATCGTTTTTGGTCAGAATCTGACTTCTTCTAGAACTTTTATCAGTTTTGTTCGGCTTAAAATGATTTTCAGACAAAAAACCATAAATTAATTACTGTACCGAGAAGATAACACTGTGGTTACTATCATTATATGTTAACCGAATGGGAATTGTACAATATCTCAGGTTGAATACTCTTGCTCATACAATTTAGCTATGGTGTGAACCGTTGTCTCTTTGTATCTTCTAAATTTATTTATGTTCATTGCAATTCTGTTATGTTATGTTGAGAATGGGGTGTTAATACACTGCGACCTAAAATATCTATTGTGCCCCCTTCTATCGCCACTGCACTAAGGAAATGTCTCAATGTCTATAACGACCCTTCCAATCCTATTTTCTCAAGGAAGTGTAGGATTTGAAGTGGCTTCAAAGGTAAATCTCCCTCTTCTATTTGATATCCTCTAGATATAGTGCCCTTGGATTCTGGAGTGCTACACATTCAGTTAGGATGTGAATAGAGGTTTCGTCCTCCTCCTCACAGAATCTGCACTCACTATCCTCTACTACTCTCAGTTTACTTAGGTGTTCTTTTAGTCGGCAATGCCAGGTAAGGATCCCTGTTACAATACGTAGCCTGTTCTTGCTCAGGCAGATGCAGTCTTCCGATTTTTTGTTGGTTATATTCACCCAGAAGTATCTTGGCCTGTCTCAGTCCCAAGAGACTGTTCCATTTATCGGTTCTTCTACTGCCCAATTCTTTTTTAATCTCTCCTAATATTATGTTACTGCTGATACCGCAGAACGGCTCAGGTCATACAAAGGGTGTTTGTGCCCCTTTCCTTGCAAGACTATCTGCAATCTCGTTACCCTGTACCCCGTTATGTCCCGGGACCCAAGTGAGAGTAACTCTATTTTTCTGGCCTAGCTCATTCAATTGTTCTAGACATCTCCAGACCATTTTTGAGCTGATTACGTAAGAGCTCAGCGCTTTTCAATTAGAAAGCCGTATCATTCTGACTCCACGCAGACCATCAGCAGATGGATGAAGTCCATTTTGATTAATAGCGTCATTGATATGGAGAAATTTACCTTTTATAGCACATGATATGTCTCTAAATCCTCACCTGCTAAAAAATTGTTCAGTTATGATAATAAAATCATTTAACTTGTAATCAGTGAAATATAAATAAAATATTCTATCGTAATTGTTGTTCTAACATGCTTTAAACAGCGACAAGATCTTATTTACGAGACTGGGCAGAAATATAATTATAAGATCAAACGAATTTATCTGAAGTTCGATCTTAATTATATGATGCTTTGTCGAAGTAAATAAGTCGCAGACCCACCCAGTATTTCTACAGTCCATTTAAAGTATGCACAAAGTATGCTATGAAATAACTATAGCAGATTATTGGGAAGGGAATGTAGAGAGTGGTTCCAGCTTTCAACCCGTTTCAACTGTGTGGTCGTATCCAAGTATATACAGGGGTAGGAAAAGATCCTATTTACTTCGTTATACAGGGTGAGTCGGGAGGAGCACACCAAACTCTAGGAGTATATTATACACGTGAAAATAATGTAAAAAAACTCATATGTTCTTATTCGATTTTCATCTGTTTTCAAGTTATGGCGTAATTAAAAATGTTCATCTAGCTTTTCACTTCTGAATTTTAACATTATCAAAGTATGCCATATGTTCAAGGTTCAAGGTTATTTAATTGGCCCTTTCATTTTGGAGAATCGTCTCACAGGAGACAACTACCTCAATTTTTTACAAAATGAATTACAAGACCTGCTAGAGGATGTTCCTGTAAATATTAGAATGCAGATGTACTATCAACACGATAGAGCTCCTGCACATGTTACTCGTCAGGTCAAGCAACATTTGGACGAACGTTTTTCAGGGCGTTGAATTGGTCGTGGAGGTCCTAATAATTGGCCTACAAGATCTCCAGACCTCACACCATTAGATTTTTGTTTATGGGGCTGGATGAAAAATGAAATCTACAAAATAAAAGGACACACGGGATGCACTAATTGGACGAATTGAGAATACTGCAGCCCATATTAAAGAAGAAAGAAATGAATCAATTAGGAGAGCAACAAACGCTCTTCGTAGACGAAGCAGAAAATGTTTAGAAGTCAATGGCGGCATTTTTGAACATTTATTGAAAGAACGCTATGATTAAGAGAATTTTTATGTGTAAATTTGTTTATTTGTTAATATGCTATAACTTGAAAACAAATGAAAATCGAATAAGAACATATGAGTTTTTTTACATTATTTTCACGTGTATAATATCCTCCTAGAGTTTGGTGCGAACTTCACTTCAGGTAAGTTCGTTTGATCTTATAATTAAAATACAAGTTCCATAAGGCAACACATTCCCGCACGAATTTGAAATGAAACCGAGAATAGTGTGTTTTATATTATTTTCTTTGATTTTGGATTTTGTTTAGTTTTTTTAATATTTTTTGTGGTCGCTAGTTAGGTTTTTTCGCAAAATAAGTCAGCTGGTAACAGTTACTAACCAATTGTCAGGTGGAATTTATTTTCTCGATTTTGGTGCAAGAATGTCATATTCTCGCACGTAAAACCATTGAAGAATGAAGCTTATCCTTAAAAGATTTTTGGTGACATTTTTTGTGACATTTCAGTTGACATTCAGTAATAACTGCCAGTGAAAAGGGCTCGTAAATCTAAGGGGGTTGCGGCACAGCCTTCCATCTTGGATCATATTTTTATTTGAAATAGTAGTCCCAAGCCTGCCAATTTATAGAAAATGTATAGCGATTTTTTTTAAATAATATTTTTATTGTGTTCGACATAAAATATTTAAATTTAGTCCATTATTTATGATTTCACATATTGTAAATAGACTACATCGTATGTTGCAACCCTTTAGACATATCAAGACTTATCACCGCGTTTCATTTGTTTGGGATGCCTAATTAATTCCACATGACAGTTGGTTAGTAACTAACTAATAGTGTTACCAACTGACATATTTTGCGAAAAAATCCTCAGTTAACAACAACCACAAAAAAATTAAAAAAAAACACGGTAAATAAAGTCCAAAATCGAGAAAATAGTATAAAACACACGTTGCAGAAGGCTATTCTCGCACTTATTCGTTCGTCCACTCGCTCCTTTGTCGCTCGTAGCTAAATTTCGAATTCGAGCCGGAATATGTGGCCTTCTGCAACTTGTATTTTAATATATATTATACTGGCAAAGTAGTGAATTTCAAATAAAATGTTACAAAATATATCACCAAAAATCTTTTAAGAACGAACTTCATTCTTCAACGGTTTGCGTGCGAGAATATGACATTCTTATACCAAAATCGAGAATAGTATATTAAAGTTCAAGTTGCAAAAGGCCACATATTTCCGCACGAATTCGAAATTTGGCCACGAGTGACGAAGGAGTGAGTGGACGAACGAATGAGTGCGAGAATAGCTTTCTGCAACCTGTGTTTTATACTATTTTTTCGATTTTGGGGAATTTATTCACCGGTTTTTGTTTTTGTGGTCGTTGTTAGTTGGCTTTTTTCACATAATATGTTAGTTGGTAACACTTAAGGCCGATTCTCACTAGCCGCTCAAGTCACACTACGCTCACGATCTGCTCACAGTCAAGGATGTGAGGTAGTATTCACATGTTACCCTCAACTGGCGCTCATTTCGAAACGAAGTGTCTACTAATACGTTTTCCGTAAAGTATTTCAATCAAAAATATTAAATGCTGTAAACGTATTCAGAAAAGATAACATATATTAATATTAGAAAATTATTTATTTTAAGTGATACTCAATAAGTATACTCATGTGAAATTATTTTGAAAGCTATTAAAATTATAAGACTATTTCCATAAAAAAATTTACTTCAGCACCCTGAATCTTTTTAATATCAAGAATTGAACTAAGGTAAATAATGGTGTTATATCGTAATTTTTTGTACAAAAAAAAATCATATTTGCTTCGTATCCCATTATCAACGGACCACCCTCTATGTCGTATATTTTGTGACTAAGTAAATAGCTTGGATCTGCCCTTCTATTGGCCCGACAAAATCAGTAGTGACAGACCTAATTAAAGAATATTTTCTTATGAAATTCAAGGAAAGATGGGATGAAACAAGAAACGGCAGAGTTGCCAGGGAGCTTTTAAGTTATCCTGACAACACTACAGCAAACAAATACTTGACTGTGACTAGACACAATTTGCGCCTGGTCACAGGCATTCTGACTGGTCATTGCCAAGTACGGAAGCATCTCCGTATCATGGGGCTGTCAGAATCCGCACTCTGCAGGGGGTGCGAACAAGAAGAAGAGACCATCGAGGATATTATCTGGGATTGCTCGACGCTCTCATTTATTAGAAAATTTGTGTTCGGCGATTATCGGCTAACACCGGCCGATATAAAAGAAACAGCTCTTGGCAACGTTGTCAACTACATTAAATGTGTAGGCTGGCTCACGAGCTAATAAGTGCCTATCATATTAGGAGGATGCACAATGAGCCTAGTGAGGCCTAAGTGTATAAGTACCCACCCCACACACGTTACAGATACAGATAAGTAAATAACTTACCTCCACACATAACAAATATAAGTACTATGGTAAAAATGCATGTACACGGTTTCGGGTCCCATCGTGTTTTATTAAAAGTTTTTATTACGTTTTGATATCGGTCCAGAGCAATGGTCAATAACAATAATGAACTGGCAGTTGTACTAAACACTTGACCGAATGGTATAAAAGAACATAAAAATTCGCCCAAGGTCTGAAAACAAAAAAGATAATTATTTATTTTAGGATGAAACTTTTAATTAGGTTCTTGATAATTAAAACATCTACGTACTCACAACCGATTTCAATAACGTTTATCAATTACTTATCAAACTGTTAATTCCCTCATCAATACGTTAAAATCAAAATTCCGTTGCAATAAATGTCGACAAATACATTTTTAATCGAATGAATCAAAAAAATGTCGTTTTTAGGACAGAAAACATACCTAATCGAAAATTTAAAATTTTTTATATACTTCAAATGAGGTGGTACAATAGCTATGTGTGTATTAAGAGCGAAAAGTGATACTTTTCTGAAAGCGACAACGAAATTTTCGCTCAAAATCACACATTATGACATTATGTTAAGAAACTGATATAAAAACTAAAAATTTGTCGTAAGTGGTGTAAGTACGTATTGCTTATATCTAAGTTAATCATGAAAAACGGAGTTGATATTCAAAGTCAATGTTAACTTGAATAATAAAACAATATAACATCAAACTATGTACAAATAACTTATTAAAAATAAATATTATTATATTATATCTCATTTAAATTAGGTGAGCAACAAAGCTGTTAAGTTTTCCGCTCGGCGAGCGACAAAGCTGTCACCTAATGTCATATCGCGGAAAACGTCAACTTTGCGGTTGTATTGTGATGCGTAAAAGGTTACTTTGGATAGTGATCGTAGAAAAAATATTTTTCCGACATGAAACGGAAGCTGCAACAGCATTTATACAACACCGACTACATGGGAATTTATAACACATTAATTACAATTTGTTGTATTGGGAGAAACATTTATTATACCTGTCGTTTTCGAATTATTACGTTTTGGGCCAGGTATTGTCTGAGGCTGCAACAGCACTTATACAACACCGACAAAATAACTATAGGGGAATGTATTGCACATTAATTACAATTCATTACAATAAGAGAAACATTTATTACACCTGCTGTTTCTGAAATATTAGGTTGTGGGCCAAGGGGACTCCAAGGTGTTTATCAAGAGTGAGATGGTGTCATAAATTGTATTTAATGTGTAATAAATTCCCTGCAGTTATTTTTGTAGTGGGGTATAAGTGCTGGTCTAGTTTTAGACGAAAATTGGCCCACAACCTAATATGTCAGAAAAGGCAAGTGTAATAAATGTTTCTTATATTGAAATAAATTGTAATTAATGTGTAATAAATTCCCCTGTAGTTATTGGGTTGGAGTTGTATAAGTGCTTTTGCAGCTTCAGGCGATACCTGGCCCACAACCTAATATGTCAGAAACGGCAAGTGTAATAAATGTTTCTCTTATTGAAATAAATTTTAATTAATGTGTAATAAATTCCCCTGTAGTTATTCGGTCGGTGTTGTATAATTGATGTTGCAGCTTCAGACGATACCTGTCTCACAACCTAATTATTCGAAAACGGCAGGTGTGATAAGTGTTTCGCCTATTGTAATAAATTTTAATTATTGTATAATACATTCTCACGTAGTTATTTTGTTGGTTTTGCAGCTTTCGTTTAATTTTTCCGACCCAAGCCACAAAAGTCAAGCCTGAAAAAAAGGCTAGAATTTTTTTTTATTTTCAGTTTAATTTTTTTATATTTATTTCTATTGTAAAGTAGGTAGTCGTTCATAATACACAGACCCATCAAATTTGAATAAAAGCATTTTTGTTTAAATTTTTTATTTTTTTATTTACATTAATATGTACATTATATTAGTTGTGATATAAACACTACAAAATATATTCCACACTCGCGTACTATGAGCCGGAAAATTTTCCGATGCCCAGCTACCAGAATACCTATTCTCTAACTCATGGGAGCACTCCCATACTCCCATGCTCCTATACTCCCATGCCAACGTTGCCAAGTCGACAGAATAACTTTGATCTACTATTTAAGAGCCGATTCCACCGTTGTGTTAAACGGAGATTAAAGTGACATTGTTAATGTAAAAATGTAATTTTAAACTTCGTTTAACACAACGGTGGAATATCGGTCCTAAATAGTTCAAATTTCCTTTGTGATAAATACGGACCTAAATCTGGCAAGCCCGCAATTCTCCCTCGCATGGTATAAAATCTGACCTTACTACGCATGTATCTGGGCTAAAACTGAGTAAGCACGATATACCCATCTAAGAGTAAGAGAGCAAAATATATGGGAGCACTCCCATGTGAGCGCTCCCATGACTTAGTGAATAGCTATCCAGGGCGCACGAGACGCCTAGCCCACAATACCAGTCCCTAATTCATAATTTGTGGTCGATAGAATGCCATCCCCTTATCATTCGATATTATATGGCAATTATTGGCTAGTTTGTGATCGGAAAATTGACTTTGTAGTTGGTTTTTGTGTGAGTTTACTAGTGTTTTGTCTTCCCTGGGAAACACTTAAAAAAACAGGGTTATCTTTGTGTGTATGTGTGCCATTTGTATAGTTTATGTCTGTAATTGCTGTTTTACGAGACTGCACACTGAAATCCATCGACAGGGAGAAAATCGCGGCTGGCCTCGATCTCCGCACCGGCAAGTGACGTCATCGTGACGTCTTCCATCGAACTAGCCTCAACAAATACTAGTCCTGTAAAATAACCAGTGTTACCAGATCTCCTGTTTTCACTCTTAATCTCCTGTCCTATTGTTTTCACTATGAAATCTACTGTTTTTAGCCTCAATGTCTATTTTTATGTTTTTTTCTCTACATTCCTACTGTTGACAGAAATTTCCATCTGGCAACACTGAAAATAACTATTAATGAGTTGTTCGCAGCGAGGAGGGTGTTGCTAAGTCTGTTATGTTAATTATTTCGTCTGTAGATGTATAATTTATCGTGCAAGCATCCATGCCTCCTGTCCCCGTCCTTTCCGCTCTGTTGATAGAAGATGTCTTCCTTCACGTAATGCAAAAGACAAGGTGTATAGAATTTCTCAGCGGTGGTTTCAATATACTCTTTAACAGTAGGCATGGATGTTTCGTGGTGCATGTCAAGAATTCTAGCGTAGCGATCGTACCCCAAAGCCAGCCGAAGACACTTGTTTTGACTTCTTTGTACTCTCTGAATGTGCCTATCTGCCATGGAGCAGAATACTGGAGATCAAAACGTTAATACGGGCCTGATTATTTGTTTATATAACAATAGTTTCTTGGCTCAAGTAACTCCGCTACGTCTATGAAGCATAGGATAGAGAATGCGTATCATAGCCGCAGCTTTGTTAGCTCGATCCTCAATATGTTTTCTGAACGTTAGCCCATTATCGATGATGACTCCAAGGTATTTGATGTGATAAGCCGTGGTAATTACTTTATTCTGCCCTTTTAGGTTTGTCATTATTTTGTTGGAAATCATTTTGGTTAGTAAAACGGCCTCAGTTTTCTGAGGGTTGATTTTTATTTTGTTTTTATCTAAAAACGGGACTAAAATTCTGTTGGTGTGGATCTCCAGTCTTCTCATGGCGATTTCTGTTGAGTTGGATGATTTGTAGACACAAGTGTGGTCAGCGTACAGCACGGTCTGTACACAATCATACAGGTGGGACGAGAGTACCGAACTCAGAGGTACTCCCGCTTTTGCAGAATATGGTCCGGTTGTTATATCGTTGATTTTAATGTGATATGTTCTGTTATCTAAGTAACTTTGAATTGTTTTCACAATGACGACGGGGTAGTCATTCACAAACATTTTGTAGATTAGACCGTCAGTGTATTGAAAACACCCGGTGAACTTGTAGATTATTGGGATAATTTAATAATGAATACTATATATTTAAAACTCGATAGCAGAAAAAAAAGTGGGATTCAAAAATAGCAAAGAGTAAAAAACTGAAAAAACTTACTTTCAACGATTTTGTGCGGTGTGCCCGATTAAAAGGCATTCATAACGATACTAAATTTGCTAAAATAGAATCACCAATTTTTACGAACTTTACATCCAAATCCTCAACTGCCAACACTAGCACAACTTGCTCTTTTTGCAAAGAAAACCATATAATACAAAGAGTCAAAAGGTAGATATGAGCAAGTAAAACAATTACTTTTTTGCATTAATTGTTTCCTTAATGCTATATAATCATGGCACTAAGGAATGTATAGTCAATAAATGTCGGAAATGTGGCAAAATTCACCATACCCTTTTATATTTCAATAAAAACCTTACATTCCAAACTAAGTCTGATCCTAACCCGGAAACAGATTCTATCAAAAACACTGAAACAATTATACAACCTGTTATTACTACTAGTACTACTACGCCTTGTTCCGTAAAAAACAAAAAATGTGTCCTAATATCTACTGCATTGATTCAGATGCACGATAATGACCAAAATATCCATGGGTGTAGAATTATGTAGAACTGAGGAACAATCGTCAAAATTAAACTTGAAAACAATGCCTCTGTCACTGCAAGTGTTAAGTAAATATTTCATCAAGAACCACTGCATTTAACGCATCTTTATCTTGTTTAGTTATTAACAAAATCACATCCTATCTTCCTTATATGACGTTTAAATAAACTACTCTAGAAATACAAAAAAAAACTTAACTCTAGCTGATCCAAGTTTTAATATCAGCTCTCAAATCGATCTACTAATAGGGGCAGACATCTTTTGGAACATACTGTGTGCCGGTCAAATTAAACTCACTGACAGTGCTTCTATACTACAAAAAAACCCTTTTCGAATAGATTATTTTTGGCCCAATATACTTGCATAAAAATCAACATACTGGTATTTGTTACCTTATTACAATACTTAAAATTCTTTAAAATCAATAGATAAAAAACTTGAAAAATTTTGGGATATAAACAAATTTTCCATTAAAAAACACTATTCACTTAATGAACTCTATGCTGAAGAAGATTTTACAAAAAATATTACTCAAGATGCTTCCGGTCGTTTTACTGTAAAAATACCTTTGAAGGAACCGACCACCAAACTTGGTGACTCCCGATAACTAGCTGAAAAAAGATACTATTTAGAAAATAAATTTTTCAAAAATCCTAGTCTGAAAACTCAATATACCAACTTTATTCATGAATATATATCGCTAGGCTATATGTCGTTAATACCCGATACCAAATCCGGTTTTTTCCTTCCCCTTTAAACACGATAGTATAACCACAAAATTACGTGTGGTCAGGGCCGACTAGAGGGGGGGGGGACAGCCGGGACTAATTTCCGGGGCCCGGGCTCAAATGGGGGCCGGCACCGGTGGTGTTTGTTACGTTCAGAAGTTTGACAGAAGAGGAGGAGACATTTTTTTTTAAAAATCAAACTCTCAGGCAGTTAACGTGTTAAATTACGATAAAAACAAAATTTAAAATAATCTTCTGTTATTGAATTCGGTTTCCCATTACAAGGCCAAGCAAAATCAGAGTCGTATTTGAAAAATATTAATGTGTCTTAAAGTAATAAAATTATTTCGAAAAGAAATAATTTTCGTAAACAAAATATTATATCAGGTTCGAAAATATTTCGAACTACAACAAAATTAAAACGATTTACCTATTTTAAACTGGCTTCAAAATTCGTTTTTACTTCGAACGGTGTGAAGAAGAAAAACGAACAAAATAGATAAGGCGGCTTTTTACAATTTAACATGAAATCAAACAAAACAATAAATTTCGGAAACTTAATTACCTTCAATGGAAATACTATCTAAATTCGGAATTTAAATTACTAATATTATTTGGTTTACAATTTAGTTGAAAGCAAAAATCAAAATTTAAAATCGATCGGCAAATTATCGCGGGGAGGCGGTTAGTTAGTTTAAACAAACTATTGGGCCGGTCTTGATCGAATTGACAAAAATCTTTTTCACCTGCGGTCTCAGACCGTCCGGCGCGCGACTCTCGTACTAGAAGAGGGACGACGATGCAGTGATGCACGGTTTGAAATACACAGTGTTTAGATCCTTCCATTCCTTCCTCCATGGTGTCTAGGTCACAATAGGTCTTTTCCTTTGCATCGACAGTGTAGCACTGAGCTACGTCACTTCTGAAAATATTGTTCCATCCATACAATTTGTATAAATGGCGCGCCAACAACGAGCTTATTTCGTTAGATTAATATGGACACGACACTGGCTGGTTTTTGGCGCGGTTCAGGCGCGACTAGTTTTATTTACACGCACCTTTATGTTTTATTGTTCATTTTGTATTAATGTTTTATAATCACATAATAAAAATAATAAACAATTTATTGAGTAGATTTTTCCTGTTTCTATTATATCGCTTTCTATTTTCGATAATTTATTTATGCCTAGTATTGTTTATTGTTACTCGTAATCAATCTTATTGCATAATAATTATAACTATTGGTATGAAAACATTATTTTAAATCATTTTAAAAGTATCCGTAAAAGTATCCTTTAAAGTATCCTTTAAAGTATCCTTTAAAGTATCCTTTAAAATATCCTTTATCCTTTAAAGTATCCTTTAAAGTATCCTTTAAAGTATCCTTTAAAGTATCCTTTAAAGTATCCTTTAAAGTATCCTTTAAAGTATCCTTTAAAGTATCCTTTAAAGTATCCTTTAAAGTATCCTTTAAAGTATCCTTTAAAGTATCCTTTAAAGTATCCTTTAAAGTATCCTTTAAAGTATCCTTTAAAGTATCCTTTAAAGTATCCTTTAAAGTATCCTTTAAAGTATCCTTTAAAGTATCCTTTAAAGTATCCTTTAAAGTATCCTTTAAAGTATCCTTTAAAGTATCCTTTAAAGTATCCTTTAAAGTATCCTTTAAAGTATCCTTTAAAGTATCCTTTAAAGTATCCTTTAAAGTATCCTTTAAAGTATCCTTTAAAGTATCCTTTAAAGTATCCTTTAAAGTATCCTTTAAAGTATCCGGATACTTGTATCCGAGTACTTTTTAGGTGAAAGTATCCTAAAAAGTATCCGGATACATTGTAAGAATCCGTATCCGGTACTCGGATACTTTTTTCCTGTATCCGACCCAACTCTGATCAGTGACGCTCTTATTTTGACATCTGAGCATGCGCAGATCATTTACATTGTAGAACTGACTTTAACAAAGATTGTGCCTGTCCTTAATTGTGGATGTTTAAGGACAGTAGTTAGTGGCGACTTTATAGTTTTCGGGTGTCCTCGCCAACTTTCGTATTAGTTCGAAGTTTATTTAATGTTGAATATTTAATATCATCGTTATATTAACCTTCTAAAATGGTAATTTCTAATGCCTCTTTCATATTATATAATATTATAAACAACAAAAAAGATGAACTGTAATTTAAAATGTTTAAAATGAGGTTAAAAATATGTATAAGGACAAGGACTCTAATGTCAAAATGTCAGGTTTGCAATAAGTCTTATTTTAGCATGGAATTTATTTGCCTCTAATTACGTTGTCACTATTAGTGGCTGACGTTATAGAAATTTGCAATATCTCTCTATTATCGGTCGATTATATTTTTATTCTTTTAGCACTACATATATGTTTCGAAATTAAGATCCCATGTATATACACACACTATTAGAAACAAAAAGATGAAAAATTTAAAGTGTTTGTTATGTCCCTAAATGTTTTTAAAAAATTAAACAAAACTATGACTTCACCCAAGTAGCATTATAGTAACAGAAACTTATATCGCCACTTCGATTAAGTAACTATTACGTTATAATCACTAAATGTACCCCTATATAGTGAGAATAACTTCATTTTATATTTTACAAGTTGTAGCCACGTATATTTCAACACTGGGAATCACTTCAATGTTTTATAATATTTAGTTGCCTCTGAAAGTGTTTCAAACGTTATAGCCACTAAGCGGGACCACTTCAAAGTTGCGCAAACTTGAATTTGGAAAATAGTAGTTACGGCCACCAAATCATATCACTTAAATACCACCTAAAAGTGGCAGTAATCTTAAAGTGGGTTTAATAGTTTTGGTATTATTTCGGGAACCATAAATATATCTTTAAAGTGGCGGCACTTGATTGTATAACTGCAGAAGTTCTTGCCACGCTCTTAAGTGATTTCCACATATTGCGTGGAAAAAAAGAAACCACTTCAAAGTTACTATTACCTTCAAAATTCACAATGAAGTAATCGTTGCCTATTAATGGCCTGCTTTCTACATTGTCCGCCTTTACAATAAAGAAAAACTACCTGTCGTCGATCTGTGCGCAAATTACTTTGTTTTTAGACTTATCCAGAGTGCATTTGTATGTAAAATGGGAAACAACAAGAAGCCTTGCAAAAAAATTACTTTTCGACATTCGACAACTTTTCATAGACAACTTAAACAACAAATGAATGGTACCAAAACTCTTAAACGTTATTACTCTGTAGTGAATAAGCAGCTGTTATCGGAACAGAAAAAATGTAAACAGAAACAAATACCCCTCTTTTCTTGAGTCGATACAATTTTAAAACTCATATCTGAATCTAAGGTATGCACACAAACACAATATAAAATAGTCCGTCAGATAGTGACAGATTTAGGTGCCCCATTTTCGCATACAAGCCTCGAAGAGGGTTAAAAAGTACTTTGATTTTAAGTAGAATAAAAGGAAATTTACGAGTGGCTGCTGGCGATAACACATGGAAAATTCGATTTTCCTTAACAAAAATGAAAGGTTATTTGTTGCCCATTTTTCCACTCAAGCCGTTTTCACTACATGATTATTTATGAGAACTGGGCTTTAGAAAACCAAAGACTTTAATGTTGCAAGTGGCTAAAGGGTTGAAATAAGGGCGTAATCTTCTAAGGAAAAATCGAGATTTTGCTCGATTTTTCCACACAAGCCCATGGAATGTATGAAAACAAACGTCGTCACTAGTCCGAAAAACATATTTTCTTGAATGACCCGAATGTATAAGTACATTTTGAGGTCGGAAATTTTTTCTGATAAGGAAAATCGAATTTTCCATGTGTTATCCCCAAGAGCCACTCGTAAATTTTCTTTTATTCTACTCAACATCGATGTCTTTTCAACCCTCTTCGAGACTTGTATGCGAAAATGGGGCACCAAAATCGGTTACTATCTGACGGTCTAAAACATTAAATACATAAATTTAAGTGATCTGTGACATAAACAAATTTAACCGGCGAAATCTACTGTAAATTTTGCGGTTATATGGAATAATACAACTAATACAGTGTTGTGATATCATCAGAGCGCAATTTTCCTGAGAAGATATAGTATACACATTTTTTTCATAACCTTATTGAATGTACGCTATATTTGTACAGGGTGTTCAGTTATTTTTAGAACGGCACTTAAAACGTTTATTCAAAGAGAAAATAAATTGTTAAATACATTAGTTATAAGGCTTTACTAGAAATTGCTATTAAGATAAACAAACGGTAACCAGAAAGGTAACTAACAAGTATCAACTTTGTGAATTAAAATGGGAACACTACATATTTTTTACTATGGCGATTCCAAATATTTGATTAAGTCATTTTACGTTATTCAAGATTAAAATTGCTTTAAATATACATTACCTTGATCTAGGTTGATGGATGACATATTTGTAATTTAAGGTAAATTTGATTTTCCCCCCTGACATTGGCCTTATTGAACAACTCAAAAACACCGAAATAAGTGGAGAAATGGCTGTCTGGCAACAAGTGTTGAAAAATATTTTGGATTAGTTCCAACTGCCACTTATTTGATGAAAGTAACTACAAAGTGGCACATTTTCAGTTTTTGCATCTTTAAAGTTTTTTTTTCCCGAAGCAGACATATTTGTAACCAATTTTAAGATCGCCATTATGAGAAAAGATAAAGGTGCTATTAAAAAAAAAATTTTTCTTCCGTATAGCTTCAATGCAATAAAATTCAAATATACTTAATGCTTTTAATTAACCAAGTGTAAGTCCATGTATTATTTAATTCTCTTCAAATTCGTTTCTCGATATGTTTTGGTATTAGGAAAAGGTAACATGAGAAGATGCTTCAGCGCACAGCTGGTTGTTGATATTTTTTTGTCAGCGTTTTCGAGCCGCACTTGAAAAGATCACAATAAAGGCATTGATTTATGATTATTTATCCATGGTATGGATTTCAAGTATTTTAGGTTACTTGAAATTAAATAGATTCATTTTGTTATTTTAGCGTTTCAGAAAGGTGCTGTTCAGTGGTTATAGATGCCAATTGTGAAAAGTTTGATTTATTGTGAATTGTGTGTGATAGGATTTGCAGGTGAGATTTATTACTTAGTGTCCTTTTCTTTAGTATTTGAGTTTTTAGATAAATGCCTTTAATATTTATTGATATTTAATTGTTGATTAGATTATAAAGATAACTGTTTGAATACTGATTTAATAATTATTCGTGCGCACATAAAAATGATATCTGGAGCGAACAATTGTGCGTCTTAATCCCTTTTGTTCATTGCACGGCTCTGATTTCGACCTTCGGGGTCAAGCTCTAGTAGGTGGGGCGAGTATGTCGCGCGTCTAAATCCCTTCATCCTCATTGCACGCTCAATACTAGTAGAAATAAAAATGTGGGGCATATCGCGTGTCTTAATCCATTTACGCCATAAGAGTAGTAACTAAGCAGGTGTCACGTAGCGCGTTATATCCCTTTGTGACCATATTTCATAATCCTAGGTACTATGCCTTAAAAATGAAATAGACCAAATAGTAATAAATATATTGCGTGTCTTAATCCCTTTGTACTTGGTGATTGTTCAAATAATTATTAAGATAATAAATAAATAATAAGATAATAAAAGATTATTTAGATAATAAATAATTATAAAGATAATAATAATAATAATAATAAAAAATTATTAAGATAATAATAAAGATAATAAATAATTACTAAAGTAATGATCACGGATACTCACGAGTATTTTCTTCTTTATAGGAAAACCCGACTATCTGCACTAAATGGACAGCGCCTCGACCGTCAATCAAAACATCCTGACACTTATTATTTTTTTTTTTTATTTTTTGGTAATTATATAAACATTTATTAATTTGTCTTTTGTCCTTTGTTTACTAGATTAAGGTTTATCTTTATCTAAAAATATCTCTCTCTCTCTCTCTATCTTTCTCTCTTCCTCCTTTTTCACTCTCTTACACAAGTTTGATACAAAATACTGTTTAAGGCATCTAAATAAATAATTTCGAAGATAAAAAAATTTACAATTTTAACTTTTTAATTAAATATAAAGTCCAAATATCAATCAAAAGACAAGGACAGTAAGTAAAGTTCAGCGTTTAGTGTCGGCCACCGTGCTGCCACGTTTTCGCCATGTTATCGCCACGTTTTCGCCATGTTATCGCCACGTTTTCACCACGTTATCGCCACGTTTTCGCCACGTTATCGCCACGTTTTCGCCACGTGGCGTAAACGTGATTATATAAGTTCCGGAAATGTGGCTGGAACGTGGCTGCCACCAAGAAAGTATTCCCCATTTTGGTTACCGCCACGTGATAGATCCGTGTCTATTACGTGGCAGAAACTTTGGCAATACACTTTAAAGTTTCTATAGTCGTGGTAGCCACGTTCCGCCACGAAAAATGCTTCTTGGGCACTAAACGATGGGATTTTAATTCGGAAATATATGTAGTGCTGAGATAAAAATATAATCGACCGATACTACCAAAGAAGTTTTATTTGTTTGTAAAAATTCTACTACGATCAAGAAATCATATTCTTTCTCAATATTTTATCGTTTCATATATATCGTTTCCCTGCTACATAACAGCAGCAATGTGAGCTGGCGCAGATATTTCCATAATTATTACAAACTGCAAAGGAACATAAAATTTTACCTACACATTCACAGCATGGAGGAAAAGAAAACATAAATCAGAGATAAATATCCACAAATCGCAAAAGAAAAGGAATTACTGCGCAGCTTGCTCCAGAATCATGCCTCGCCGAGGTGGTGCAGGATAATTAACTCCATGTACTCTGGTCTACCTAATGTGATCGTAATAGAGTTAACGCGGATCTTTTAAACAGTGCAATTTGAACGCGACAGAGTGCGATAGAGTGACTCCGCGTATGCAGAGTGAACTGCTTAAACTCAGCATATGAAGACTATTAACAACCATTGATATAGCAACCAGAGGATAAGTCATTATAAATATTTTTGATATACAAAAATGGGACCGCTAGGCATGTCTTTTGCACTAACTAAAGTGGCCTAAAAAAAGCAGATCTGGATTTACATGTTTTTATTTCTACCATTTATAGAAGTAAATTTGATTATTCGAAATCAATAAATTTAACTGCCATTACAGATATTTTTTACTAGTAAATTTTTTTATTAAAATAAAAGTTATAACCATATATAAATGAAAATCGTATTAATTTAAGTCTAAGAATAATTGTTTTTTTTTTTTCGTAACCGGCCTTTTCATGAATTCTTCGTCGATAAATATAAATCGATAGACATAAATATTAGACTTAGTTTGTTAGAAATATTTAACTATTTTAAAGCGATTCCAGCTTTCAGACATGCCAGTCAAGGCAATTATTAAAAGACAATTATTAAAAGCTACTCATTTACTGTTGTGCGGTTTAAAAGAAGCATCAGGTAAACATACAGTGCTTTTCAGATAAAAGTATCCACCTTAAGTAACTTTTGAAGGACTGATTATTACAAAAAACAAAAAAATACATCAATTAATATTCGAAGGGGGAGATATCGTGTCATATTTAAGTTTGCTAAAAAAGTCACCCTTTCACCCCTACTATCATCCCTTCAATTTTTTTAAATGGCTTGCCCCATTTTTTTATCCATTTTGGATTGCTCCCGTTTAACTGATTTCAAAAATGTATAAAACATGGGGATTAAAGTAATTAGTTTACGTTCTACAGAATTTTAAATTAAAATAAAATTGAATTGTGCAAAACTTTTATATTAATGATTTTGTCACAAGCGTTTCCAATGACATAACGAATATTTCATTTTCAAAATTTATTATAAAAATTGTTCAAAATGTCCACCATTTACTTCCATACAATGGTATAACCTAGATTGAAAAGCCTCCCTGACATTACCGAACACGTGTGCATTTAAATGTAGGCATTCATACTCTATTCTTTGTCGTAAATCTTCTAAAGATTCTGGTTGGGTAGCATAAATTTTTGTTTTTAAATAATCCCATAAAAAGAAGTCTAGAGGTGATAAATCTGGTGATCTAGGTGGCCACTCCATCATCGAGCCTCTTCTACCTATCCAACGATTGGGAAAAGTTTCATTTAAAAATTGTGGAACTGGCAAAGCAAAATGTGGGGGCGCTCCATCCTGTTGAAAGACAAGCAAATCTTCAGAAAGATTATGATCATTTTCTATTATTGCTCTAATATGTGGATCAATTACTTCTCTCAATAACTCAAGATATGACTCTCCATTTAAGTTTCCGTCTAAAAAGAAAGGTCCGACTATGTGGTCACCTAGGATACCACACCATACATTTAACTTTTGAGGATTCTGTGTGTGGTATTCACGCACAACATGTGGATCACTCTCAGCCCAATATCTGCAATTATGTCTATTAACTAAACCATTAACTGAAAATGTGCATTCATCCGAAAAACAAAGGTTGTGCAACAAATGTGGATTGTCAGTCACTAGCTGACTCAATAGTTCACAAAATTCAAGACGACGATCAAAATCATCTTCATACAACTCTTGAACCAATTTAATTTTGTATGGATGGTACTTATGCTTGTGTAATATTCGATAAACTGTGGAAGATGAAACACCTACTTCTCTGCTTATTGTTGTCAGTGACTGTGCTTGTTGATTTACAAGACTTACTTGTCCTAAAACTGCGACTTCAATTGCTTCGTTATTTACGAGTTCCAGTCGGTTATGTTTTTTATTGCCAACTGACCCGGTTGATGTAAATTTATGCATAAGATCAATTACATACTTATGAGTTGCATGACCTCCTTGGTGTGTTTCGTTGAAAATTCTAGCAGCAGCTCGTGCAGAACTGTTATTTTTGTAGTATAAACCTACAAGTTCAATTCTTTTTTGTAAACTGTAAACCATTTTCAAATCAAATAAATAACCTCAACAAATCAATGTGCACATGTATCAAAATACACTATAAAAGTAATTTAAATTCATTTTTCAAATCTCCAATACCTTTACCATGTATCATAAAAAACTTCAACAAGTTTTTAGCGGTACGATTAAGGTATAATGTATTCTAAATCCAATTTTGCTGCAGTCAGTAAGAGAGATAAGTGAGATGTAAAAATTTGTCACTCAAATAATGGAACCCTGTAGAACATAAACTAATTATTTTAAACCCCATGTTTTATACATTTTTGAAATCAGTTAAACGAGAACAATCCAAAAATGGATAAAAAAATGGGGGAAGCCATTTAAAGGGATGATAGTAGGGGTGAAAGGGTGACTTTTTCAGCAAACTTAAATATGGCACGATATCTCCCCCTTCGAATAGTAATTGACGTATTTTTTTGTTTTTTGTAATAATCAGTCCTTCAAAAGTTACTTAAGGTGGATACTTTTATCTGAAAAGCACTGTATAATATAAATACTAATATTGAAAAAGTAATATATTTTTCATCATTAAAATTAATTGAGCTCTGTCTGCAGGCATCTGGTGTGACTTTGGCACCCCATGAAATAAATGGAGAATTTATGATCGAAAATGGTGATAACGATAAAAAAAATATTTCTTGATGTTTCCTGTAAAGTTGGCCTAGGTGAAAGATGCAGACATATTGTTGCATTTTTAATCTAGGGCTCAAGGTTGTATTGTTTAATTTATAAATAGTTTTTGTTTTTTAATGCATCTGTAATATATTGCATTCTAAATTTTCAGGTCTGAGAGAAGAAAGATTTTTTTAGAAACTTCTTTTTATTCTATGCTCCAAATTCATGTCCACAGGTAATGTAAACAATATGAACATTTAATAAAAGGATTAACTTTCTTAGTCAGGATTAATTATATATCCTAAACATCCGTTTCCTGAAATATTCACCAGATAGAAGTGTCTTAATAAATGGAGTGCCATGGAAGTTGTTAGAAATAAAATGACCCTTTAAAGGTATATGTATGTTTATCATAAAATTTAAAACATATCTAGTTGAGATTAAATATAGCTTATTTAACACAAATATTTCTTTTAGATAGAGAAATAACAGCCTGATCATTGACAGACTTTTTTTAATAATTAAAGGTGGATTTTTAACCATAAAAAATACAGATCTAGGTAACGGGCTTATAACGTAAACTACTATTATTAGTTTTAAATCAAAAATATACTTACCCATTCAACGTACTGTTTGGATAACATGTCCAGAAAATTGATGGAAAATAAGACGACAGTAAATATATCTGAAATTGCTAATGCTAAAATACATGACTTCTGTAGAAATTTTGTTTTCCTGAAATACAAAAATAAATTAATTTTTAATCGTCAAAAAATGTAGTTGAGAATGAGTTTAAGAAAATAACTATTTACGCAATATTACATTATTCCATACAATATTTTTTTTAATTTTGACTAGATTATTTATAAAAATGTGTTTTTGTAAAACATAACTGACATCTAGGCAAATAATATTACTTTTTTGTATTTTTAGTGTTATATACATAACTTCATTTTTTATTTTATTGACAAAAAATAGAAAATCATATTAATTTATTCTCAATGACTTGTCGGGTGTTCATATTGCTTGTTAAAGTTATTTAGTTTTCAAGAAAGGGTGTTATTTTGTCGTGTATTGTGTTTCAATTATTTTGTGAAGATTTAGAATGGAAAATAAGAGCCGAAACAATATAATTACCAGGTTGTAAGTTTAATCAAATTCTATTTTTATAAGTCCAACCTGCCCTTCTTTAATATAAACTTTCAATAGTAATGTAGCCATGTATTGATTTTAAAGCCAGAAAGGTTTATTTTTCTTTTTCTTTTGGCAACTGGTGATATAATGAATTTTTCGTACTAGTTTCATAATGTGCAACATTATGCAACTAGTTGCGTAAAATAGATCATTTGGACACTTGCTGCGATTTCAAACAAATGTCAATTTCTATGTCAAAATTATAAGCATTTTTTTGGGTGCTCTCATTGATAACTAGTGACACAGAAACCGTGACATGTCAAATTCCCCGACCATCAAGTGACGCTTTCTAAAAATTCTTCGCCAGAATGAACCGGTTAACGATAACCGTCAACGGCGTCAACGTTTTAATTATAAACGATTATATTATGTGTATTTAAAAGATATCTAACCATAAACAAACTATGAAAAATCTAAAATTGAGGAGGACTAGCAACTTTTCTTTTAAATAAACAATTCAAATATAATTTAGAGACAGCTCAACTAAAATAAAAAAAATTAACGTTCAAAATAAAACGCAGCTTCCAAAAATTCCAAATAAAAACGCTATCACAAAACTCAAAATGTCTACTGTCACTATCAACCGTTTGTTCACCACCTGAAGAGGCCGGGAACAGATTCATCACGGCGGTAGCAACAAATGACGTCAGTGTATGACGTCATAACACTTCCCCTCGAGCGGTTCAGTGGCAAAAATGATACGGGTAATACCGTTTAATCACCAGGAGTTCGCCAAAAATTGGTTTTAGTAAAATAAAACTGTTTTAGGGTATGGTCCAATATTAACCGACTACTAACTTGAAGTAAACAGGAGTTTTTGACAGTGGTTCCTGAAAAATCTAATTTATTGGCTACTTTTGGACCACGGCCGAGATTTACGTTAACTTTTAAGACCGATTGAAATTGAAATTCGCTCACACCTTAACAATTAATAACTAATACTTTCGTTCTTGTTAATGAGAAAGTAAGCAAAAACTATTTCAAGGGCCTTTTCGATGGTATCAACAAAAAAAAAACACCTAAAAAGTTATCAATATTCTTCATACTATTAATTTCGTTTAAAACACCTTAGCAAAAAGAAAACAAGAAAAAGAAAAAGAAAAAGAAAAAGAAAAAGAAAAAGAAAAAGAAAAAGAAAAAGAAAAAGAAAAAGAAAAAGAAAAAGAAAAAGAAAAAGAAAAAGAAAAAGAAAAAGAAAAAGAAAAAGAAAAAGAAAAAGAAAAAGAAAAAGAAAAAGAAAAAGAAAAAGAAAAAGAAAAAGAAAAAGAAAAAGAAAAAGAAAAAGAAAAAGAAAAAGAAAAAGAAAAAGAAAAAGAAAAAGAAAAAGAAAAAGAAAAAGAAAAAGAAAAAGAAAAAGAAAAAGAAAAAGAAAAAGAAAAAGAAAAAGAAAAAGAAAAAGAAAAAGAAAAAGAAAAAGAAAAAGAAAAGAAAAAGAAAAAGAAAAAGAAAAAGAAAAAGAAAAAGAAAAAGAAAAAGAAAAAGAAAAAGAAAAAGAAAAAGAAAAAGAAAAAGAAAAAGAAAAAGAAAAAGAAAAAGAAAAAGAAAAAGAAAAAGAAAAAGAAAAAGAAAAAGAAAAAGAAAAAGAAAAAGAAAAAGAAAAAGAAAAAGAAAAAGAAAAAGAAAAAGAAAAAGAAAAAGAAAAAGAAAAAGAAAAAGAAAAAGAAAAAGAAAAAGAAAAAGAAAAAGAAAAAGAAAAAGAAAAAGAAAAAGAAAAAGAAAAAGAAAAAGAAAAAGAAAAAGAAAAAGAAAAAGAAAAAGAAAAAGAAAAAGAAAAAGAAAAAGAAAAAGAAAAAGAAAAAGAAAAGAAAAAGAAAAAGAAAAAGAAAAAGAAAAAGAAAAAGAAAAAGAAAAAGAAAAAGAAAAAGAAAAAGAAAAAGAAAAAGAAAAAGAAAAAGAAAAAGAAAAAGAAAAAGAAAAAGAAAAAGAAAAAGAAAAAGAAAAAGAAAAAGAAAAAGAAAAAGAAAAAGAAAAAGAAAAAGAAAAAGAAAAAGAAAAAGAAAAAGAAAAAGAAAAAGAAAAAGAAAAAGAAAAAGAAAAAGAAAAAGAAAAAGAAAAAGAAAAAGAAAAAGAAAAAGAAAAAGAAAAAGAAAAAGAAAAAGAAAAAGAAAAAGAAAAAGAAAAAGAAAAAGAAAAAGAAAAAGAAAAAGAAAAAGAAAAAGAAAAAGAAAAAGAAAAAGAAAAAGAAAAAGAAAAAGAAAAAGAAAAAGAAAAAGAAAAAGAAAAAGAAAAGATACTTTTTGAACACAAATGAATTGGAAGGCTGCTTTAAGTTACTTATTACTAACCATTTGGACGACAATGAATTTAAATTTTCGAAATCAGTGACCCAAAAAACATATGAGATGAATTAGTTTGTAAAACAACAAGTAAAGGGGTGTTTTTTTGCAATTTTATTGGTGGTTTAACCATTGCTGCCAGTTTTAACCCTCATTTTCGTAATCAGCGCCCCAAAAAACATATGAGATGAGTTAGTTTGCAAAACAATAAGTATAGTCGAAAAACACCCCTATTTATGGGTGTTTTTTGGAATTTTAGGGGTGTTCCAACCATTGCTGCGTTTTAACCCTCATTTTCGTAATCAGTGCCCCAAAATACGTAGGGGACAAGTGGTCTCGTCAAGTGCGGAGTTTCTCGACCTTTTACCGTTAGTTTAAGGACCGATTCCACCGTTGTGTTAAACAGATATTAAAATGACATTGTTAATGTAAAAATGTCATTTTAAACTCCGTTTAACACAACGGTGGAATCGGTCCTTAATGGAGTAAATGCTCTGCGGAACACGCGCTGTAGGAAAACGGTCCAATTAAAACATTCAAGAGCTCTGTTGGACGTGTTACGCTTGCGACGTACGCATTGCGTGTTTTTACTTGTTTGACTCGTGTAGACTGTATACTCATTTAGTCCCAGTAATAATTAAATAAATCATGTAATTAGGAATTACTAACTATATTTTAGAACTTGTTAAAATACAAAACGAGAACAATACAAAAAGGTTATGTCTGTATGTATGTTAAAACCAGGCCTATGACACTCCCTGGGCGGGAAAAAGACGCGCAGCTTTTACTGCGCTGACGTTTTCGGGATATAACCTATCACTTGTCATAGATCCGGTTAAAAACTCGCTACCATGCGCAGGCAACCCATATTTCGTACCAGCCCTGCACAATACAAACTTTTGTTTACATTTTATCGAAGTAGTCTTTGTAATGTTATGTTATGTTGATAATGGGGTGTTAATACACTGCGACCTAAAAGATCTATTGTGCCCCCTTCTGTCGCCACTGCACTAAGGAAATGTCTCAATGCCTATAGCGACCCTTCCAATCCTATTTTCTCAAGGAAGTGTAGGATTTGAAGTGGCTTCAAGTTAGGTAAGTCTCCCTCTTCTATTTGATATCCTCCTAGATATAGTGCCCTTGGATTCTGGAGTGCTACACATTCAGTTGGGATGTGAATGGAGGTTTCGTCCTCCTCCTCACAGAATCTGCACTCACTATCCTCTACTACTCTCAGTTTACTTAGGTGTCCTTTTAGTCGGCAGTGCCCGGTAAGGATCCCTGTTACAATACGTAGCCTGTTCTTGCTCAGGCAGATGCAGGCTTCCGATCTTTTTTGGTTATATTCACCCAGAAGTATCTTGGCCTGTCTCAGCCCCAAGAGATTGTTCCAATTATCGGTTCTTCTACTACCCAATTCTTTTTTAATCTCTTCTAATATTATATTACTGCTGATACCGCAGAACGGCTCAGGTCCTACAAAGGGTGTTTGAGCCCCTTTCCTTGCAAGACTATCTGCAATCTCGTTACCCTGTACCCCGTTATGTCCCGGGACCCAAGTGAGAGTAACTCTATTTTTCCTCGCCTAGCTCATTCAATTGTTCTAGGCATCTCCATACCATTTTTGAGCTGATTACGTAAGAACTCAGCGCTTTGATGGCTGCTTGACTATCGGACATGATGATAATCTCTTGTCTATGATAGTTTCTCTCGATGTTAAACTGGATACACTTCTCGATGGCGTGAATTTCCGCCCTGGAAGATGCTTGGGTATTTTCCCAAGCTTTCGGAGTGCTTGGTTCTCGGCCCATACACTCCTATTCCAGTTCCTTCTATGGTTTTGGAACCGTCCGTGTACCACTGAATAGCACGTCTTTCGGTTGCAAGCGCGATGGATTCTTGGCTCCATTCTTTCTTGCAGCCCAGCTCTGTGGTTTTGAAGTTTTTCACAAAACTGTACTTCTTTTGCATTTCATCCTGGGGCATGTCCCAGGTATCTTTAGTCCTGAAGCAAGTAGACTTTCGTCTGATTACTCCGCTCCTGATCATTCTATATCGTGTCCTTTTTGCCACATTCTCTATCATCAAATTAGTCTTTGTAATACATTCACAGCTTAAAAACGGAAATTTTGTTATTTTGATAGTGGATTTAGATCAAAAATACCCCAAATACACTTCAGTGTGTGTTTTATCCTTATTGTTACGTATTATTGCTCGTTTTATTTGAGGACATTGGAATAAATAGAGTACTAGAAGTAATCAAGCTAAGAAGGTGTGTTATAAAAAGAAAATACATTACATTCGACTGATTTATGTTTAATATAGTTTCGTGAAGTATTTCCAACATGCTAGTTACTTGAATGGTTGTAAATTGTAAGTGTATAAGTGATAGAAACTGATCTAGTTCTTTGTGATTCCTTTTTTTTTGTTGGTGTCCCAGCCCAGCATTCCTAGCCAGCAGTCGTAGCAAAAACATTAACATTGTGTACATTCAACCCATTTACATGTACATGATTTATCAGCTAAAAGCAAAATACAATATTTATCTGAAAAATGTAAACAACGCTACAAAGAAAATTGTTCATGCATAAATTCAACAATTAAATCAAAATATATTATTTTTAAAGGACTTATATCAACTATTATGTAAATTATAAATATTATAAGTATTTGTAATAAATAATAGTTGTGTATTAATAAACCTGTTGCTACTCCAAAAAATATATTGTTTATTGATTATCAGGTATCAAAAATATGTGTAGTTATAGAAATTTGTTGAAATGTTCTATTGCTCTTAATCTTTTTAATAGGTTCTTATTATAGTTGTAAATAAAAATCAACACTTTTTATCTGTCTATTTAACACTTACAAACATATGCATATTTTAAGTTGTAAGGATCCCTATCCTCTTAATTTTTTACATTAGACACAAGACCTGTGATGTCACATTAAATCGTGAATATGAGGTAAAAGATTTGGGAGTTGTCTTTCAGTCTAATTTGAAGTTCAATAACCATTTCTTACACATAACTAAGAAAGCAATAAAAGCTTTGGGTTTTTGAATCAGAAATACAAAAAAAAAATAGAATTACCACCAAAATCAGATTATATAATGCCTTAGTAAGACCCCATCTTGAGTATGTTTCACAAATATGGGTGCCCTTGGAAGCCACACAAATTGATCATTTTGAAAAAGTACAAAAAATATTACGGTACTTTTATGTCATAAAAAATACTCGTACCCTTATAAGATCTCATATAAAACTATGCTTGATATTTTTACAAAGTAGAAAGAAACAGGCTGTGATATATTTTGTACTCTATTTTAAATAATTTTAAGTACAAAGATTGTGATTTAATTGAATATATAAATTTTAATGTGGCAAAGATTAATCTAAGAATCCCAAGTAACAAAAAATTAATTAGTTTAGATCCAAGTAGTATATCTCCTTTTAATAAGTTCTTAGCGAGATCCTAATAGATATATTTAATGTTAGCCTAAGGAAGTTGAGGACTGTACTAAATTAAGTTCACTAGATATAAAGGTTTGTTTTGTTTTGGTTTTTAAATTTCTTGTTACTTAACTCTACATGTAACTACTATTAATTTTTTTATAGTATCCAATAAATAAATTAAACCTTATGGCAATTTTAAATTAGTGAATTTAATAAGAATGTCAAATAGTGATATGTATTGTATCTATGAATTTGCTGTAAATGGCCAATATACATAACTTTGATATTTTTAACACAAGTGTAAAAACTACGAAAACCGTATACATATAGTTCCCATTTTTAAATAAATTCAAATTAATTCATAATAAAAAGTAACGATTTTAGTCTGCCATACTTGAACTCATTCACAAAAACAATCACTAAGTATATATTTGTAAAAAAAACTACACTAAATATGTTACTCTAACCTTGTGTGTTATATATTTCCCTTGACAAACTAACGTTATATTTTGAACTAAAAGTAATAAAACTTTTCACCAAAAAGTAATATTTCACATATATAAAAAAAATTTAAAACGGTTCTGTCCTTCTTACATTTGCGAAGACTGCCCTGATATCTAATCTATTTTCTTCTTCAAAGTAATTAAGTTGTTCAACCCTTGTCTATAAAGGTATCTCACATCTCGCTCATACACACGAATTTGAAAAGCAGCAGAACAAAAATTCAACTAACCAGGTATACCAAGTCCGTATAAAGAAAACTTTTCATATCCTGAAAACGTCAAGTGTCAACTAAAATTTCTACTTTTGAAGATCAAACGTGCCGCCTCAGAGTGCCAATACCACATACTTTGATTTTCTTTTACTATACGGAGAATGGTCGCACTGCGCAGCTTTCTGAGTGCCTTTTAAAAGGAGATAGAAAACTCCGCCATTTTGAACCCTTATTACGTGTTGCCTACATCTTGGCGCAATATTTTTAATAGGTGCGTTTTAATCATCCGCTTCTGCTTTGGAATTGTCGGTTTTCTTGTTTTAATCTGACAGGTTAAAACGACTAAACCGAAAATTCCGGAAGCAGAAGCGGATGATTAAAACGCACCTGATATTTTGCTTGCTGCTGTCAGTGTCAGTGAATATTAGTTGCGTTTTGTTGCAACCATTCTGGCACCGGTATTGCCTGGTTTGACCGTTTTATTGCACCAAGAAACTGATACCGGTGTAACTTTTCATTCTAAATCGAAAGGCGGTTTGGAGCGAGAATGAGGAAAAGTGGGGATGACATTTGAAATATAACTGTCAAGAAAAAGGCAAAAAGCTAGTGAAAAGCTATCCTTCCTCCATGCAAAAAGCTTTTTAACCTTACTTATACTGTAACCATAAACTAAAGACAAATGTGATATTTGTTATAATCTTTCAAACTATTTACATATAATTGTAATTTGACTAAATAAACATGAGTTGTGTTCAAGAACCAACAAATGGAGAAATAATTAGAACAGATGACGGTGAATACATACGTTACAATGCAAATCGTAAGTAAATTTTCATCAAATTATAAACTATGACCTATGTCTTTTTATTTCATTTTTCTAACAGGAAGTTCTGTAACTAGGAATATTAATAAATATGAATTTTACATTTTAGTCCGATGTTATGAGATGATTGAAGTTATTCCAGAAAAGATCCAGTCCAGTTCTAATGATACTGAAAACAAACCAAAAAAAAAATACATGGGATATGCAGAAAACTTTACTATTATTAGATGAATGTTCTAAATTAAAAATTGAATTAAACAATCCCAAAAACAAAAAAATTGAAATTTATAAGATAATTTCCCAACAAATGGAAACACATGGATACAGCTTCACAGGAGAACAGCTGTCAAATAGAATGAAAACCTTAATAACTAAATTTAAAGAAATTAAGGATCACAATTCAAAGAGTGGAAATTCAAGAAAGGATTGGGAATATTTTTATGTAATGGAACAATTTTTGGAGGATGCTCCAAATATAACTCCAAAAGCAACATGTTCAAGCTTAGCATTGAGCATGTCAAATTCAAGCACCAACTCCAACCTGGGGGCAAATATAATAAGAGCCATAACTGAAAAGTTATCGACCGAAAAACCAGATGCTGATGCACAGAAAGCAGGTAGCAGTAAAAGTGACCATGACACTGAATGTAATAAAAAAAAGAAGCGGTTGAGGAGTAACCCAAGAAGTGACTTAATGAAATTTTTAAAAGATTACAAAGAAGAGGCAAAAGAAAGAGAAGAAAAACGAATGAAACTTATAGAAACCCAACACCAAGAAAATAAATTAATGATTGGCGAGTTGATTTCCTTAATAAAAACAAAAAGAGATGACAATGGAACCTAATGAATGTGTTTTGTGAGTTTTCTGTTTGTTCTTAGAAAATTAAATTTTAGTTTTTAAGAATTTAAAAAGTTTATTTGTGTTCTTATGTTATTAAATAAATTTCTAACTAAAAAAAAGTTGATCAATATATTTTTATTATTTCCAAAACCGTTATTAAAAAGAATAAGAGAACATGTTATATATTCACTTAAAATATGTTTCATCTTTGATTCCACATAATATTTGTTAAATCATTTCTCACAATTTGGCCAGCATTTTCTTCAGGTCCTTCATTATGATTGCCAATGGGATAAACTTGTTGCAAGCCATCATTAATATATGTTTGCACCTCTTCTTCATCATGCAATAAACAAATATTATGTAGAACACAGCAAGCTACGACAGTATTCACAATATGCTGCATATCGTTCATGTATAAACAATCGAGTAATCTTCGGAAACGTCCTTTCAGTAATCCAAAAGCATGCTCAATTTTGACACGGGTTTTGGATAGCTTTGTATTAAAATAGGTTTTAGCAGGTGTAAGGTGTCCATTATTTTTATAAGGTGTTATCAACCATTCCTTACAGGGATAACCTGCATCTCCTATAATATAATAATGTGGTGCACAAAGATCTGAGCCAAAGTGAAAAAGGTCTGATGTTCGGAAAACTCTGGAGTCATGTACACTGCCAGGCCACCTACAGTCGACGTCTATAAACATCATATTATGATTACATACAGCCTGAAGGACAACAGAGTAGAATTTTTTTCTGTTAAAATAGACTATTCCATTTTCTTTCGGTTGTTTAATTGGAATATGGCAGCCATCTATTGCACCTATTACATTTTGCATTGCAAATCTTGAGAATCCTTCTGCCACCATATTCTTTTCTTCTCCTGATGGCCATTTAATAAATAATCCACACAAATGAGTTAAAATGACATTGACTATTAAATGCAAAGAATTATAAACAGTGCTTTTGCTTACTCCAAATCTATCACCTATAGACCGATAACTTTCTTGTGTAGCTAATGTCCATAAGGCAATTAATAGAGTCTTTTCAGTTGTCAATTGTGGTTGACCACCTTTGTCTTGGGCCCGTTTATGGAATTCAGGACTTGGAGCTATTTTTTCCAAAATAGTTTCAACAACTGTTGGAGACATTCGAAAATGCATCTGAAATGTATTGAAACTATATGTAGGAATGACGTCTTCACAAAAATTGGTACATTTTATAATGGTTTGGTTGCACATTCTACAAAAAAATATATATATTTAAATTGAAACGCCAGAGCCCATTTACACAAGAATACATTTCACACAGTAAATTAATATTATTAATAAAATCGTAAATATTAATAAATATATTAATTTAAAAAAGTATACATATTAATTATTCTTGAATTATTTAATAATATTCTAGTTATATAATTATTTTAAATATAAAAATAATTAAACAAAAATTACATAGTAGTAATATATTCTAATAAGCCCCCTTCTAATAAATTATCTTGAATCAAATGATCGTTTCTAGACACATTTTCTTTCATTATAATTGCCACCGAATTACTTAGAAGCAATTCTTCAATTTGTCTATCCATGTTAAATAGCAGAATAGCTCTTTAAATATTTCTTTTGAAATTTTAAATTTCAAGATTAATTTGAAACTTCTTCTTTTCTGAGGTCTTGTATAGTGCAGATATCCAGCGATGTAGAAAATTTGACGTTTAACAAAATGTCGGTTTTCTTGGTACACTGAAAACCCGGTGCAGGAATGGTCGCAACAAAACGCAGCTATTATTTTTGAAGTCACAGTTTATTGCTAAATAATCAGTTAGCTCACTCGGACCAGTTGAAAGTTCCAAAATAACATCCACTCCAGGGAAACAAATTCAGGATACGCAGAAGACTGCTGTTTTATTATAGGTGGTTGTCATATATTGTATTATCCGAGTTGCGCAGTGTATAAACTGAAACGTTGAGATCAAAAGTGCCGACGCAGAGTGAGCGATCTGATTCTTTAGCTGTAAACTGTGTCACAGGGTTCAAAATGGCCGCGCCCTATGTAGGGCGTGTCGGACCTCTCTCTTGCCTCGTATAGTAATCAAAGTATGTGGCCAATACTGATTGTTAGATATACTGGGTTAAAACATTCTTCTTATTCTTTTTTGTCTTTTTTTTTGTAACGTAAGTAACCGTCCACCGCGCCATAGATGCATAAAGGAAGAGACTGGCAACACTTATTGCTTGGGTGGCGCGCACAATATTGTCTAAACAGAGGACGGCATTATGCTGTCGCACAATAGATTTCAAACTGTTTTATTTAGAAGTGGGCGTTAACATTGCGATATACGCAGATAAGAAAACGTAGCTTAAGCTATAAAATAAAATGTTATCCTATAAATTTATATCAACAATGAAGACTAGAGATAACGAGGGGAATCGGCATACTCGAAATACGGTCCCAAAAAACGACCGCTAATTGAGCTTTTTCAATTCACCACAAGAGCGCTGGTGCTAGTAGCGCAGTTCAAAAATATATGGTTTCTTATGGGAATTTTACATAATTTTGTCAAAATAATAAAAATAAACTTCTTTATTGCCAAATAAAGCACATAATATACTGTTGTATTATTTCTAAATAAATCTCGCATGTTTTAATTGATAAATTATTTAACTGTATCTATATAAAATGGAAATTAGGTAGGTATGACAAAATTCGAAAAGATTTGTTAAATGGTGAAATTTGGTAAGTATAATTTTGTGTTTAACACGTTAACTGCCATGTGCATTAAATATGATTCACACGGCCTTGAGCCCAATGGGCCGTGCGAATTATATATAATTCTAAAACGTTCTTGCTTTGTAGGCCGCCTGCATAGTAGGATAATGACGCGACCGTGGCCAGCATAAGGGATCTTTAAAAGTGTATCCTGGGAAGCGAAAATCTGTTGATGGCCTACAAATTTTTTGTTGTTTAGAAATATGGCCATACTTTTTAAATTTATATAAAAATAATTTAAAAACCAATTAATTGAACAAGTATTTATTGTTTAAACGATTATTTATTAGTTTCTGTGCTTAAAATAAATGGCTATTTTTAATATAAAAATAAACTAAAATATATATGTAAGTACATTGGTCCAAAAAATAATGACAGACTAAATGTGATAACGGCAATTATAGTACAAAACTAAAAGCAAAAGCTAAAAATCTAGTAGATTTATTCCTAAGAAAGGATCATTCAATATAATAAAACGTGTCGCATTTTTCATACTTGTATGGAGTTTTCTGTTAAATTCAGGTTTCAGCTTTTCATAACATACAACACATCTTTTCCTCTGTGATCCTATATTTTTCAAACCGCATTCTCTGGTTGTATATGTATCATCTTCTCTTGTTTCTTTACCCAAAAGACCCATTTTTAACTCTTCTTTGAATTTTGTAATACTTATATATGTTCTCCTATTATTTTTTTATAAATAATGTAAGCATTGACAAGTGCTGTACCTGTAATCAACTCGATTGCTAATTTTGTATACCATTTTACACCACTTCTTAGTGCAGCTGAATAGGCTTTCATTTGTTCTGAGATGTTAATAAATCCCTTGCTGTTGTTATAGTCTAGGATTATTTAAGTTTTTTGACAATTTTATCATTTTCTGTTTCTACATCAACCATACTATCATCGTCCATTATGCTCAACATAAGGACATCGCATACCTTTAGAGTGGGGAGGTCAATGCTGTCAAAATTATGAATGAATTAAATATAATGCACGTGGCTCTGAAGCTGTCATTTTGCTTCTGAGGCCGCGTGAATTATATATGGTTCACGGGAGTAACTTCAACCCCTAAGACTATTTTGTGTTTTTTTTTGCCACAGAATGTGTTCTTGCACTTTAATATAACCTGAAAATAAACAAATTTTTTGGTGGCCCCTTAGATACGTTCTTTTTACTCTAGGGCGACAGTTAACGTGTTAAATATTTTTGAAATATACCTAAATATAGTTTTAAGAGCAAAATAAAACACAGTTACCAGATATTTTTATTGTTATAATACAAGCATAAAGGGAGATTTTGGAATGTACATGATATTGCATCCTCCTTTAATTTCGGCTTTCCCTTTTTTATTTTGATAACAGTACCATTAGTAAAAAGAGTCTCATATTATTTGGAAATATCTTCTAAAAAGTGTAGAACCATAATTATATCTCTAGAAAGTGCTTTATCGGCCCTAGGAACGATATATATGCTGCCACTGTTCTAAGCATTTAGGATCCTATAAAAAACATTTCCAATGACAAAATTAGAGTTCAACTCTAAAAAAAAAATATTTTTTAGTAAGTTTAATTTAATGTATAATTATTGTTGTTTGTAAGTCAGAATCTATGACTGCAAATTTTATTTTATAGAAACTTGTAATAAAATAAACTACACTCCTTGATCGTAGTGTGACTAGTTGACAATAAATATTATATTTAGACATAAATATATTATTTTACTTACATTAGAAGCTTTAAAGATTTCCCCTTGTGTTTTCTACAGTTTTACATCTGATTTATATCCCGTTTTACAAGGTATTTTTTTTTACATTATTTTGATTCTTTTACCATTTTTTTAAAAATCACTTCTTTTTACATTGACTTCTATACAAAATAAACAGCAGTGACGTTCGACCTGCCAACTACAGTCAATTTGGCGAACTTTATAAAAAGTAGAACAGAAATATTAAATTTGATCATTGCCGATTCGCCTCCTTCTATCTAGTCTTCATAATACCAACCCAGGAGCTTGAAACACAATACCTTGAAAACGTTAATGTTTGGGCAGGAATCATTGAAAAGTATGTCATTGGTCCCTTTTTCAATAATGGCAATTTCAATGAAAATAATTATTTAACACTCCAAAATAATCATGTCAACTTTGACAAATTTATATCCTGGTCAAGCAAACCCAAAAGTTCCAGCGAATGTGATTTGTTTTCAGCAAGATGGAGCACGACCACATTACCAAAACAATGTCCGCCAGTACTTCGACCAATTGTTTCCAAATCCGTGGATAGAGAGGCGAGGCCAGCACGATCATCTGATCTTACGCCATTAAAATTTTGCTTATAGGTATATGTAAAAAATATGTTATACAAACCTAAAC
>OV651816.1:9453381-9513381 GCA_927349885.1 Psylliodes chrysocephalus
AATTTATAGAATTTATAGAATTTATAGAATTTATAGAAATTTATAGAATTTATAGAATTTATAGAATTTATAGAATTTATAGAATTTATAGAATTTATAGAATTTATAGAATTTATAGAATTTATAGAATTTATAGAATTTATAGAATTTATAGAATTTATAGAATTTATAGAATTTATAGAATTTATAGAATTTATAGAATTTATAGAATTTATAGAATTTATAGAATTTATAGAATTTATAGAATTTATAGAATTTATAGAATTTATAGAATTTATAGAATTTATAGAATTTATAGAATTTATAGAATTTATAGAATTTATAGAATTTATAGAATTTATAGAATTTATAGAATTTATAGAATTTATAGAATTTATAGAATTTATAGAATTTATAGAATTTATAGAATTTATAGAATTTATAGAATTTATAGAATTTATAGAATTTATAGAATTTATAGAATTTATAGAATTTATAGAATTTATAGAATTTATAGAATTTATAGAATTTATAGAATTTATAGAATTTTAGAATTTATAGAATTTTATAGAATTTATAGAATTTATAGAATTTATAGAATTTATAGAATTTATAGAATTTATAGAATTTATAGAATTTATAGAATTTATAGAATTATAGAATTTATAGAATTTATAGAATTTATAGAATTTATAGAATTTATAGAATTTATAGAATTTATAGAATTTATAGAATTTATAGAATTTATAGAATTTAAAGAATTTATAGAATTTATAGAATTTATAGAATTTATAGAATTTATAGAATTTATAGAATTTATAGAATTTATAGAATTTATAGAATTTATAGAATTTATAGAATTTATAGAATTTATAGAATTTATAGAATTTATAGAATTTATAGAATTTATAGAATTTATAGAATTTATAGAATTTATAGAATTTATAGAATTTATAGAATTTATAGAATTTATAGAATTTATAGAATTTATAGAATTTATAGAATTTATAGAATTTATAGAATTTATAGAATTTATAGAATTTATAGAATTTATAGAATTTTATAGAATTTATAGAATTTATAGAATTTATAGAATTTATAGAATTTATAGAATTTATAGAATTTATAGAATTTATAGAATTTATAGAATTTATAGAATTTATAGAATTTATAGAATTTATAGAATTTATAGAATTTATAGAATTTATAGAATTTATAGAATTTATAGAATTTATAGAATTTATAGAATTTATAGAATTTATAGAATTTATAGAATTTATAGAATTTATAGAATTTATAGAATTTATAGAATTTATAGAATTTATAGAATTTATAGAATTTATAGAATTTATAGAATTTAATTAAGAATTTATAGAATTTATAGAATTTATAGAATTTATAGAATTTATAGAATTTATAGAATTTATAGAATTTATAGAATTTATAGAATTTATAGAATTTATAGAATTATAGAATTTATAGAATTTATAGAATTTATAGAATTTATAGAATTTATAGAATTTATAGAATTTATAGAATTTATAGAATTTATAGAATTTATAGAATTTATAGAATTTATAGAATTTATAGAATTTATAGAATTTATAGAATTTATAGAATTTATAGAATTTATAGAATTTATAGAATTTATAGAATTTATAGAATTTATAGAATTTATAGAATTTATAGAATTTATAGAATTTATAGAATTTATAGAATTTATAGAATTTATAGAATTTATAGAATTTATAGAATTTATAGAATTTATAGAATTTATAGAATTTATAGAATTTATAGAATTTATAGAATTTATAGAATTTATAGAATTTATAGAATTTATAGAATTTATAGAATTTATAGAATTTATAGAATTTATAGAATTTATAGAATTTATAGAATTTATAGAATTTATAGAATTTTATAGAATTTATAGAATTTTATAGAATTTATAGAATTTATAGAATTTATAGAATTTATAGAATTTATAGAATTTATAGAATTTATAGAATTTATAGAATTTATAGAATTTATAGAATTTATAGAATTTATAGAATTTATAGAATTTATAGAATTTATAGAATTTATAGAATTTATAGAATTTATAGAATTATAGAATTTATAGAATTTATAGAATTTATAGAATTTATAGAATTTATAGAATTTATAGAATTTATAGAATTTATAGAATTTATAGAATTTATAGAATTTATAGAATTTATAGAATTTATAGAATTTATAGAATTTATAGAATTTATAGAATTTATAGAATTTATAGAATTTATAGAATTTATAGAATTTATAGAATTTATAGAATTTATAGAATTATAGAATTTATAGAATTTATAGAATTTATAGAATTTATAGAATTTATAGAATTTATAGAATTTATAGAATTTATAGAATTTATAGAATTTATAGAATTTATAGAATTTATAGAATTTATAGAATTTATAGAATTATAGAATTTATAGAATTTATAGAATTTATAGAATTTATAGAATTTATAGAATTTATAGAATTTATAGAATTTATAGAATTTATAGAATTTATAGAATTTATAGAATTTATAGAATTTTATAGAATTATAGAATTTATAGAATTTATAGAATTTATAGAATTTATAGAATTTATAGAATTTATAGAATTTATAGAATTTATAGAATTTATAGAATTTATAGAATTTATAGAATTTATAGAATTTATAGAATTTATAGAAATTATAGAATTTATAGAATTTATAGAATTTATAGAATTTATAGAATTTATAGAATTTATAGAATTTATAGAATTTATAGAATTATAGAATTTATAGAATTTATAGAATTTATAGAATTTATAGAATTTATAGAATTTATAGAATTTATAGAATTTATAGAATTTATAGAATTTATAGAATTTATAGAATTTATAGAATTTATAGAATTTATAGAATTTATAGAATTTATAGAATTTATAGAATTTATAGAATTTATAGAATTTATAGATTTATAGAATTTATAGAATTTATAGAATTTATAGAATTTATAGAATTTATAGAATTTATAGAATTTATAGAATTTATAGAATTTATAGAATTTATAGAATTTATAGAATTTATAGAATTTATAGAATTTATAGAATTTATAGAATTTATAGAATTTATAGAATTTATAGAATTTATAGAATTTATAGAATTTATAGAATTTATAGAATTTATAGAATTTATAGAATTTATAGAATTTATAGAATTTATAGAATTTATAGAATTTATAGAATTTATAGAATTTATAGAATTTATAGAATTTATAGAATTTATAGAATTTATAGAATTTATAGAATTTATAGAATTTATAGAATTTATAGAATTTATAGAATTTATAGAATTTATAGAATTTATAGAATTTATAGAATTTATAGAATTTATAGAATTTATAGAATTTATAGAATTTATAGAATTTAGTATTATAGAATTTATAGAATTTATAGAATTTTATAGAATTTATAGAATTTATAGAATTTATAGAATTTATAGAATTTATAGAATTTATAGAATTTTATAGAATTTATAGAATTTATAGAATTTATAGAATATTAATAGAATTTATAGAATTTATAGAATTTATAGAATTTATAGAATTTATAGAATTTATAGAATTTATAGAATTTATAGAATTTATAGAATTATAGAATTTATAGAATTTATAGAATTTATAGAATTTATAGAATATATAGAATTTATAGAATTTATAGAATTTATAGAATTTATAGAATTTATAGAATTTATAGAATTTATAGAATTTATAGAATTTATAGAATTTATAGAATTTATAGAATTTATAGAATTTATAGAATTTATAGAATTTATAGAATTTATAGAATTTATAGAATTTATAGAATTTATAGAATTTATAGAATTTATAGAATTTATAGAATTTATAGAATTTATAGAATTTATAGAATTTATAGAATTTATAGAATTTATAGAATTTATAGAATTTATAGAATTTATAGAATTTATAGAATTTATAGAATTTATAGAATTTATAGAATTTATAGAATTTATAGAATTTATAGAATTTATAGAATTTATAGAATTTATAGAATTTATAGAATTTATAGAATTTATAGAATTTATAGAATTTATAGAATTTATAGAATTTATAGAATTTATAGAATTTATAGAATTTATAGAATTTATAGAATTTATAGAATTTATAGAATTTATAGAATTTATAGAATTTATAGAATTTATAGAATTTATAGAATTTATAGAATTTATAGAATTTATAGAATTTATAGAATTTATAGAATTTATAGAATTTATAGAATTTATAGAATTTATAGAATTTATAGAATTTATAGAATTTATAGAATTTATAGAATTTATAGAATTTATAGAATTTATAGAATTTATAGAATTTATAGAATTTATAGAATTTATAGAATTTATAGAATTTATAGAATTTATAGAATTTATAGAATTTATAGAATTTATAGAATTTATAGAATTTATAGAATTTATAGAATTTATAGAATTTATAGAATTTATAGAATTTATAGAATTTATAGAATTTATAGAATTTATAGAATTTATAGAATTTATAGAATTTATAGAATTTATAGAATTTATAGAATTTATAGAAATTTATAGAATTTATAGAATTTATAGAATTTATAGAATTTATAGAATTTATAGAATTTATAGAATTTATAGAATTATAGAATTTATAAGAATTTATAGAATTATAGAATTTTATAGAATTTATAGAATTTATAGAATTTATAGAATTTATAGAATTTATAGAATTTATAGAATTTATAGAATTTATAGAATTTATAGAATTATAGAATTTATAGAATTTATAGAATTTATAGAATTTATAGAATTTATAGAATTTATAGAATTTATAGAATTTATAGAATTTATAGAATTTATAGAATTTATAGAATTTATAGAAATTTACTAGAATTTATAGAATAAGATTATAGAATTTATAGAATTTATAGAATTTATAGAATTATAGAATTTATAGAATTTATAGAATTTATAGAATTTATAGAATTTATAGAATTTATAGAATTTATAGAATTTATAGAATTTATTAGAATTTATAGAATTTATAGAATTTATAGAATTTATAGAATTTATAGAATTTATAGAATTATAGAATTAGAATTTATAGAATTTATAGAATTTATAGAATTTATAGAATTTATAGAATTTATAGAATTTATAGAATTTATAGAATTTATAGAATTTATAGAATTTATAGAATTTATAGAATTTATAGAATTTATAGAATTTATAGAATTTATAGAATTTATAGGAATTTATAGAATTTATAGAATATTATAGAATTTATAGAATTTATAGAATTTATAGAATTTATAGAATTTATAGAATTTATAGAATTTATAGAATTTATAGAATTTATAGAATTTATAGAATTTATAGAATTTATAGAATTTATAGAATTTATAGATTTATAGATTTATAGATTTATAGATTTATAGATTTATAGATTTATAGATTTATAGATTTATAGATTTATAGATTTATAGATTTATAGATTTATAGATTTATAGATTTATAGATTTATAGATTTATAGAATTATAGATTATAGATTTATAGATTTATAGATTTATAGAATTATAGATTTATAGATTTATAGATTTATAGATTTATAGATTTATAGATTTATAGATTTATAGATTTATAGAATTTATAGAATTTATAGAATTTATAGAATTTATAGAATTTATAGAATTTATAGAATTTATAGAATTTATAGAAATTTATAGAATTTATAGAATTTATAGAATTTATAGAATTTATAGAATTTATAGAATTTATAGAATTTATAGAATTTATAGAATTTATAGAATTTATAGAATTTATAGAATTTATAGAATTTATAGAATTTATAGAATTTATAGAATTTATAGAATTTATAGAAATTTATAGAATTTATAGAATTTATAGAATTATAGAATTTATAGAATTTATAGAATTTATAGAATTTATAGAATTTATAGAATTTATAGAATTTATGAATTTATAGAATTTATAGAATTTATAGAATTTATAGAATTTATAGAATTTATAGAATTTATAGAATTTATAGAATTTATAGAATTTATAGAATTTATAGAATTTATAGAATTTATAGAATTTATAGAATTTATAGAATTTATAGAATTTATAGAATTTATAGAATTTATAGAATTTATAGAATTTATAGAATTATAGAATTTATAGAATTTATAGAATTTATAGAATTTATAGAATTTATAGAATTTATAGAATTTATAGAATTTATAGAATTTTATAGAATTTATAGAATTATAGAATTTATAGAATTTATAGAATTTAAGAATTTATAGAATTTATAGAATTTATAGAATTTATAGAATTTATAGAATTTATAGAATTTATAGAATTTATAGAATTTATAGAATTTATAGAATTTATAGAATTTATAGAATTTATAGAATTTATAGAATTTATAGAATTTATTGAATTTATAGAATTTATAGAATTTATAGAATTTATAGAATTTATAGAATTATAGAATTTATAGAATTTATAGAATTTATAGAATTATAGAATTTATAGAATTTATAGAATTTATAGAATTTATAGAATTTATAGAATTTATAGAATTTATAGAATTTATAGAATTTATAGAATTTATAGAATTTATAGAATTTATAGAATTTATAGAATTTATAGAATTTATAGAATTTATAGAATTTATAGAATTTATAGAATTTATAGAATTTATAGAATTTATAGAATTTATAGAATTTATAGAATTTATAGAATTATAGAATTTATAGAATTTATAGAAATTTATAGAATTTATAGAATTTATAGAATTTATAGAATTTATAGAATTTATAGAATTTATAGAATTTATAGAATTTATAGAATTTATAGAATTTATAGAATTTATAGAATTTATAGAATTTATAGAATTTATAGAATTTATAGAATTTATAGAATTTATAGAATTTATAGAATTTATAGAATTTATAGAATTTATAGAATTTATAGAATTTATAGAATTTATAGAAATTTATAGAATTTATAGAATTTATAGAATTTATAGAATTTATAGAATTTATAGAATTTATAGAATTTATAGATTTATAGATTTATAGATTTATAGATTTATAGATTTATAGAATTTATAGATTTATAGATTTATAGATTTATAGATTTATAGATTTATAGATTTATAGATTTATAGATTTATAGATTTATAGATTTATAGATTTATAGATTTATAGAATTTATAGAATTTATAGAATTATAGAATTTTATATAGAATTTATAGAATTTATAGAATTTATAGAATTTATAGAATTTATAGAATTTATAGAATTTATAGAATTTATAGAATTTATAGAATTTATAGAATTTATAGAATTTATAGAATTTATTAGAATTTATAGAATTTATAGAATTTATAGAATTTATAGAATTTATAGAAATTTATAGAATTTATAGAATTTATAGAATTTATAGAATTTATAGAATTTATAGAATTATAGAATTTATAGAATTTATAGAATTTATAGAATTATAGAATTTATAGAATTTATAGAATTTATAGAATTTATAGAATTTATAGAATTTATAGAATTTATAGAATTTTATAGAATTTATAGAATTTATAGAATTTATAGAATTTATAGAATTTATAGAATTTATAGAATTTATAGAATTTATAGAATTTATAGAATTATAGAATTTATAGAATTTATAGAATTTATAGAATTTATAGAATTTATAGAATTTATAGAATTTATAGAATTTATAGAATTTATAGAATTTATAGAATTTATAGAATTTATAGAATTTATAGAATTTATAGAATTTATAGAATTTATAGAATTTATAGAATTTATAGAATTTATAGAATTTATAGAATTTATAGAATTTATAGAATTTATAGAATTTATAGAATTTATAGAATTTATAGAATTTATAGAATTTATAGAATTTATAGAATTTATAGAATTTATAGAATTTATAGAATTTATAGAATTTATAGAATTTATAGAATTTATAGAATTTATAGAATTTATAGAATTTATAGAATTTATAGAATTTATAGAATTTATAGAATTTATAGAATTTATAGAATTTATAGAATTTATAGAATTTATAGAATTTATAGAATTTTATAGAATTTATAGAATTTATAGAATTTATAGAATTTATAGAATTTTATAGAATTTATAGAATTTATAGAATTTATAGAATTTATAGAATTTATAGAATTTATAGAATTTATAGAATTTATAGAATTTATAGAATTTATAGAATTTATAGAATTTATAGAATTTATAGAATTTATAGAATTTATAGAAATTTATAGAATTTATAGAATTTATAGAATTTATAGAATTTATAGAATTTATAGAATTTATAGAATTTATAGAATTTATAGAATTTATAGAATTTATAGAATTTATAGAATTTATAGAATTTATAGAATTTATAGAATTTATAGAATTTATAGAATTTATAGAATTTATAGAATTTATAGAATTTATAGAATTTATAGAATTTATAGAATTTATAGAATTTATAGAATTATAGAATTTATAGAATTTATAGGAATTTATAGAATTTATAGAATTTATAGAATTTATAGAATTTATAGAATTTATAGAATTTATAGAATTATAGAATTATAGAATTATAGAATTATAGAATTATAGAATTATAGAATTATAGAAATTATAGAATTATAGAATTATAGAATTATAGAATTATAGAATTATAGAATTATAGAATTATAGAATTATAGAATTATAGAATTATAGAATTATAGAATTATAGAATTATAGAATTTAGAATTTATAGAATTTATAGAATTTATAGAATTTATAGAATTTATAGAATTTATAGAATTTATAGAATTTATAGAATTTATAGAATTTATAGAATTTATAGAATTTATAGAATTTATAGAATTTATAGAATTTATAGAATTTATAGAATTTATAGAATTTTATAGAATTTATAGAATTTATAGAATTTATAGAATTTATAGAATTTATAGAATTTATAGAATTTATAGAATTTATAGATTTATAGATTTATAGATTTATAGATTTATAGATTTATAGATTTATAGATTTATAGATTTATAGATTTATAGATTTATAGATTTATAGATTTATAGATTTATAGATTTATAGACATTTATAGATTTATAGATTTATAGATTTATAGATTTATAGATTTATAGATTTATAGATTTATAGATTTATAGAATTATATAGAATTTATAGATTTATAGATTTATAGATTTATAGATTTATAGATTTATAGATTTATAGATTTATAGATTTATAGATTTATAGATTTATAGATTTATAGATTTATAGATTTATAGATTTATAGATTTATAGATTTATAGATTTATAGATTTATAGATTTATAGATTTATAGATTTATAGATTTATAGAATTTATAGAATTTTAGAATTAGAATTTATAGAATTTATAGAATTTATAGAATTTATAGAATTTATAGAATTTATAGAATTATATAGAATTTATAGAATTTATAGAATTTATAGATATAGAATTTATAGAATTATGATTTATAGAATTTATAGAATTTATAGAAATTTATAGAATTTATAGAATTTATAGAATTTATAGAATTTATAGAATTTATAGAATTTATAGAATTTATAGAATTTATAGAATTTATAGAAATTTATAGAATTTATAGAATTTATAGAATTTATAGAATTTATAGAATTTATAGAAATTTATAGAATTTATAGAATTTATAGAATTTATAGAATTTATAGAATTTATAGAATTTATAGAATTTATAGAATTTATAGAATTTATAGAATTTATAGAATTTATAGAATTTATAGAATTTATAGAATTTATAGAATTTATAGAATTTATAGAATTTATAGAATTTATAGAATTTATAGAATTTTATAGAATTTATAGAATTTATAGAATTTATAGAATTTATAGAATTATATTTATAGAATTTATAGAATTTTATAGAATTTATAGAATTTATAGAATTTATAGAATTTATAGAATTTATAGAATTTATAGAATTTATAGAATTTATAGAATTTATAGAATTTATAGAATTTATAGAATTTATAGAATTTATAGAATTTATAGAATTTATAGAATTTATAGAATTTATAGAATTTATAGAATTTATAGAATTTATAGAATTTATAGAATTTATAGAATTTATAGAATTTATAGAATTTATAGAATTTATAGAATTTATAGAATTTATAGAATTTATTAGAATTTTATAGAATTTATAGAATTTATAGAATTTATAGAATTTATAGAATTTATAGAATTTATAGAATTTATAGAATTTATAGAATTTATAGAATTTATAGAATTTATAGAATATTTATAGAATTTATAGAATTTATAGAATTATAGAATTTATAGAATTTATAGAATTTATAGAATTTATAGAATTTATAGAATTTATAGAATTTATAGAATTTATAGAATTTATAGAATTATATTAGAATTTATAGAATTTATAGAATTTATAGAATTTATAGAATTTTATAGAATTTATAGAAATTTATAGAATTTATAGAATTTATAGAATTTATAGAATTTATAGAATTTATAGAATTTATAGAATTTATAGAATTTATAGAATTTATAGAATTTATAGAATTTATAGAATTTATAGAATTTATAGAATTTATAGAATTTATAGAATTTATAGAATTTATAGAATTTATAGAATTTATAGAATTTATAGATATTTATAGAATTTATAGAATTTATAGAATTTATAGAATTTATAGAATTTATAGAATTTATAGAATTTATAGAATTTATAGAATTTATAGAATTTATAGAATTTATAGAATTTATAGAATTTATAGAATTTATAGAATTTATAGAATTTATAGAATTTATAGAATTTATAGAATTTATAGAATTTATAGAATTTATAGAATTTATAGAATTTATAGAATTTATAGAATTTATAGAATTTATAGAATTTATAGAATTTATAGAATTTATAGAATTTATAGAATTTATAGAATTTATAGAATTTATAGAATTTATAGAATTTATAGAATTTATAGAATTTATAGAATTTATAGAATTTATAGAATTATAGAATTTATAGAATTTATAGAAATTTATAGAATTTATAGAATTTATAGAATTTATAGAATTTATAGAATTTATAGAATTTATAGAATTTATAGAATTATAGAATTTATAGAATTTATAGAATTTATAGAATTTATAGAATTATAGAATTTATAGAATTTATAGAATTTATAGATTTATAGATTTATAGATTTATAGATTTATAGATTTATAGATTTATAGATTTATAGATTTATAGATTTATAGATTTATAGAATTTATAGATTTATAGAATTTATAGAATTTATAGAATTTATGAATTTATAGAATTTATAGAATTTTAGAATTTATAGAATTTATAGAATTTATAGAATTTATAGAATTTATAGGAAATTTATAGAATTTATAGAATTTATAGAATTTATAGAATTTATAGAATTTATAGAATTTATAGAATTTATAGAATTTATAGAATTTATAGAATTTATAGAATTTATAGAATTTATAGAATTTATAGAATTTATAGAATTTATAGAATTTATAGAATTTATAGAATTTATAGAATTTATAGAATTATAGAATTAATTTAGAATTTATAGAATTTATAGAATTTATAGAATTTATAGAATTTATAGAATTTATAGAATTTATAGAATTTATAGAATTTATAGAATTTATAGAATTTATAGAATTTATAGAATTTATAGAATTTATAGAAATTTATAGAATTTATAGAATTTATAGAATTTATAGAATTTATAGAATTTATAGAATTTATAGGAATTTATAGAATTTATAGAATTTATAGAAATTTATAGGAATTTATAGAATTATATAGAATTTATAGCAATTTATAGATAAGAATTTATAGAATTTATAGAATTTATAGAATTTATAGAAATTTATAGAATTTATAGAATTTATAGAAAAATTTATAATTTATGAATTTATAGAATTTATAGAATTTATAGAATTTATAGAATTTATAGAATTTATAATATAGAATTTATAGAATTTATAGAATTTATAGAATTTATAGAATTTATAGAATTTATAGAATTTATAGAATTTATAGAATTTATAGATTAATTTATAGAATTTATAGAATTTAATATAGAATTTATTAGAATTTATAGAATTATAGAATTTATAGAATTTATAGAATTTATAGAATTATAGAATTTATAGAATTTATAGAATTTATTAGAATTTATAGAATTAATTTATTAGAATTTATAGAATTTATAGAATTTATAGAATTTATAGAATTTATAGAATTTATAGGAATTTATAGAATTTATTAAAGACTTTTACTATTATCTGAATTTTCAGAACAATCTGAAGCACATTGATTAGTTTTACCTCTATATGACATAAGTACTTACAGCAAAATTAATATTCCTTCCATGTGTAGAACCAGCGACAGATGCCACAATATTCACTTGTTGTGTTCTTTCTTCCTATTCCCGAAGTATCAAATGTCCTTTTAATGTCTTCTCGTTGAGCTACTCAGTTCACCCAACTGGAACTTTCTAACACACGGTATATGTTCGAATAGGTCAAATGAATCGTTAATACGAACCGAAAATTATATTCACTAATCTCGTTTGACCTATCCTACTGACTGCGCCACTTAAATTCAAAATGCCGTAAGGTAGTTTTTAAAAAAATAATTTATTTAAAATAAAAACTGTGTTACAAAATAAAGGTGATTAATAAACAAAATCGGATTCTAGACTGAATGTAATTAAAATGAAATAAAACAATACGTTATAAAAGTGCAAATGTGAATAAACTATAAAATGTCTATTAAGCAAACTGACACTTGTATCTATGGGGAAGCAAAGATTAATGTTCTTGGCGGCTTTGTGACATTATACACTATAACATATATATATATATATATATATATATAGTATATATATATATATATATATATATATATATATATATATATATAAAGAAAAAATATGCTCGTTTAAATCGTTGCACCTATTTTTTAGTTGATTTTTACTTACTTTGTTTTATTAAATAAATAATAACATTTATTTTGACTTTTACAAATTTGATACTTAATAATGGATGTTCAATGTTTTTTAGCATGATATTCTGCTATGAAAGAAAAGAAATAATCTCAGATGTTTATATTCTTCTTCAACCAATTCTGTATTAACTTTAGCTTCTAAAATTCCTGAGATTTTTACTAGAATTTATAATCCAGCACAAAGGAAACCTAAAACACAATATTTTTAAAATTTATTTTTAGTGATTAAAATATTATTACACTAGGGCGACCATACTTACAGCAATTTTTCTGTATATTGCAAAGCATTTTTAAAGTTTGTCCAGCAATTGGTATTGTGCAACAAACGTACAGCATAATGGCATAGGTATATATCCAGTGAAATGCTGTATTTATCCACCAAAACGTCACTACTGTCCAGCAATGGTAATACTTAATTTACTGAAACGTAACAAATTTAAATGTTATTTATCTTTAGTGAACTACATGAGCACTTCTATAGAGAAAGTAAAAGTTGAAAAGTCTTTTGGTAGGTAGAGAGGGGGGTAAACGTCAAACCACGTCGGGCGGCTCCCGAGAATTTCACAGTGTCGTTTCATAGAATAAGTAATTCTAAATTGTTATCGGCGGAACCGGACAATCGCATGTATTTATGGATTATAAATAATTATTAAACCATATATTATATTCAAATTATAATTTTACAAAATTTCAACAGCTATTCACAATTTATTAAACTATTTACTCGAAATTGTTATTATTATCTATAAAATAATTTTGTACGCCAATGTATCGCGTCCACTTCGGTGAGATCCGCTGCCAACCTGTCAATTTATATGTATAAAGTGGGAGAACTGGCAAAAGCATTTCCAACTTTTACTTCTGTTCTGTACTGCCGTTCTAGCAAGAAAGGTTTTATCTGCAAAATTGGCAGTTTTTTTTATGTGCATTTGTCTACATTTTATCTTTCTCGGTACTGAAATGGAATGTCTTATTTGCAAAAAAGGTACTAAAATGTTAAAAAGTTACACAAAAAAAGGTTTAAAAGAATAAATATTGTAGCAGATATTTTATTACGCTCGCCCCTACAATACTCGCAACCAACATTACCTTACCTTCCGTCGGCGTGTGGATGACCGCAAGATGTAATTCCGCTCGATCGAAGAGATGGCGCACCGAAAAGCGCCAGCATTTTAGTCGCCTAAACCGTAACCGTTGCCATTAAGGTCTGAGCGAAGATAACCAATATTTCATTCTTTTTACAGATACAAATATTTAATATATTATACCATTTTTTAGTTATCTTAATGAATAAATCATTGTAATAAATTTTATTCTACAATATATATTTTCAGATAGGACTTCTCTTGTTAGGATAGCAGCAAAGAATACCTACCCAAGAAGCGAAACTAAATGGGCGATTTGTGAACAAAAAACTGCCAAGTTTTCTCAGTGTTTTATAGGTGGTTTAACGTCAAATATAGCTGTCATTTACAGGGTTGCCAATCTGTGAGTAATTCCTCACATTTGTGAGTAATTTACTAGTCTGTGAGTAATTTTGTGAGTAAAGGGCAATTATGAGTAATCGGGAAGTCAGCGTGGGTATATTCATGGTAGTTAGGCAAAATCCTGATTGGATAATTTATTAAAACCGTGTTCTTTTTAAAAATTTTAATATAAGCCTTATTTTACCCCCTAGCACTTTTAGCAGTCATTACAATTTTATAGTTTTAAAATTGCAACGTCCTCTATTGCTTGGTCAATGTAATACAGTAAAAGTAATTTTGATATTTTACAATACTAGGGCCCGTATTTGTAAACAAAACTCAGCTGAGTCGGACTTGGGAAAGTCGTCCTTGAACGAAAATCGAAGTTCGGTTATATCGCGTGAATTTAGAGATGGGTAGTAACAAATCCGTAAATGTACATAACAGTTACATATTTGCTAATATCCATCTCTAAATTCCAGTTTAACACCAGAACCACCTAGAACTTTAGAGACGTTGTAACCGAACTTTGATTTTAGTTCAAGGACGACTTACCCAAGTCCGACTCACGTAAGTTCTGTTTATAAATACGGGCCTAGGTGTCGTTTCGGTAGTGGTAGTCCCATTGGGACTGTCCCAACCACAAAGCACACAGAGGTTCCACGTGAATGACCAAGGTCAAAACCGACAACTGACATTTTTTATGCTATTTGCTCCAAACTCTAGATGGGGCTACTGGTGAAATTATTATTTCATACTCTATTTTTAGTTTTTTTATGGGCGAAAAACAACCAAAGAATCCAAAATCCAAAGATGTGACGTGTATTTATTTAAGTTTTTGGTTAGTCTCATTTTTCCGTCTGATTTTAGTGATTTTTTTGTTGACTTTGGCTTTTGGTTTCTGTTTATAGTTTCGTCTTAGTTTTTGCAAAATTGTGATGTTTTGCTTTTCTATTTCCTACTGTGTTTTGCAATAATTTTGGTGCTACGTTGAAAACTTCCAGAAAAACTTCATTCATTTATCATGCATCATAAAAAGACAAACGGATAATCAATTTATCACTGGACTAGATTCCGAAATAATTTCTCACATAAGAGAGCATACCATCTGTATTTGGAAGGAAAAAATTATCAGTGAATTAATAGTTAAAAGGATTCACCTTCCTGGCTCACGAACTAGGAGGTGTCTATCATCTTAGGAGGATGAACAATGGGCCTAATGAGACATAAGTGCCGTGGGGGTAACCCACCCTCCACACGTTACAGATACAGAGAGGATTCACCTTTTAATCCAATACCTATATAACATTTATCCTTCAGGTAAAAAGACATTTATAAAATACAACTTTAGTGTTAATAAAATGTTATATCCTAGTTTCTACTTCACATTTCAATATATTGATACTTTAAAGATTTAAGATTGTATACCTATTTGTTCAAAGTAAGTATTCGTTAAATATGTATTATTATTTATATTTATTTTGTTCTATAATATTTATTTAAGCTATTAATAAACATATTTTAAGAATGTTCTATTGATTATTTATTGATATATCTTATATTTTATTTAATAATAATATGCAGAACCAACTCTCCACATCAGACCCCTTATAACAAATTAATTCCTCAAATTTGGTATAATCGACCTAAATTATTTTGTAAAATAAAAGTTTCGAACTTACTAGTTCCACACTTTATTTTATAAAATAATTTATGTGGAAATCATTTGAAATTTAATTTAAAACTACTAACTACTCCTAAAAATTACAGTTTGAATTTACCGCCATCTGTCAATTGTCATTTTAGTTCCGGCTCCAAACACAAGGTGGCGCTAATTTGGTTTAAAAGTTTAATATTGGCGTGGGGTCTCTAGAAGATACGTGCTTTGTGGTCCCAACCGACGATTAATATCTTTTTTTTTTGTTCATTTTAAAAGTATATTTTTTTATTAGTAGATTTTTTTAAGTATTAGAATTAATGATTTATTATGATTTGGTCCGTTAATAAAGAAGCTACTCTGATTCTCCAATTCTTTTTATTTGTGTTTTTTGTTCAGCTGCTGACAAAGATGTTCTATATACAGGGTGATTCATAACTATTGGGACATAGGCTAAGGGCAGGTTATTTGTATCAAAATATGGCGATAGGGCCAAATATACCTTAATAAAATATTGCTGTGGAATAAGATACAAGGCGTTAAATAATAATAATAGTAATAAACTATAATCTAACAGCAAATTATTTGACACTGCAAAGCAAACTTTTCATAAATGAAATATTTTGTGAGTTGTTCAATTGCGTTTTTCTCGAAAACGGGTGAAATTTTCTAATCAAAACTACTAAAAAGTTTCGTAAAAAAGTTACCTCTTAATTTCATCATCAGGATTCATTCACGTGGCGCCTCCTGTAACAAAATATGAATGAATACATAAAATATTATTCCTTGTCGAAAAATATGCCTTCGTGCCAATTTTGATATCAATTAATAAATATACAGTGACATCAGAAAAAAACAAATTCCACAGCAATATTTTATTAAGGTATATTTGATCCTATCGCCATATTTTTGTCCAAATAACCTGCCTTAGCCTATGTCCCAATAGTTATGAATCAACCTGTACTTTACTTTGTTATTAAAATAGTGAACGCACAGAAAAAAGGTGCATCTGTTTTGACTCTTGTATATTCTGAAAATTTATCTTTTAATGTTTGGCAACATTGCACAGTAGTAAAATAAATTCAAACCAAAGTGCAAGAGTACAAAATATAAGATTTATATAAAAAAAACTAGTAATATTAATATTTTGAAGTTGTGAGTAATTGTGAGTAATCCGGAAAAGTTTTTGAAAGTAAATCGGTAAAGACCGGTTGGCAACCCTGGTCATTTATGAAGAACAACGTTTGGTATATTATTATTAGCGTTTTCTGAAAATTGCAGTATAGTTAAGTAGTGGTATTTAACTAAGTAGTAATTAGAAATTAGATAGTTTTAAAATTTGTACTACATGAAAAAAATACATTGCGTTACTCGTAAATTTTATTGAACGTTCATGCATCTGACAGTCAATGTTTTTTTTTTAATTTCTTAATAAGTATTACCTACAATGATAATTTACGCTTACGTATTATTCATCGTTTAATTTCTTAGCCTTTTATTTAAATATATTATTTTTTGTTTTTCAAACTATTCGAATTAAAACAGTAAATAAACAATAATACAAAACAATATTTAAAATATATGATAACCTCACTTCGAGGAACCAAGTCGCTGCTATCAGGATACAATCGAAATGCATTTACAGATACCTACAGTACTTCTGGGTATGTAATGTGTAGAGGGTGGGTTACCTTACGGCACTTAGGCCTCACTAGGTCCATTGTGTATCCACCTAAAATGATAGGCACCTCCTAGCTCGTGAGCCAGCATAAATATTATTTAATGTAGTTGATAACGTCGCCAAGAGGTGCTTCTCATATATCGGCCGATGCGATAGCCAATACACGCCGAAAACAAATCTTCTAATAAATGAGAGCAACTGGCAATGGGAGAGGATATGTTCAATGGTCTTATCTTTTTGTTCGCACCCCCTGATGGGTGCGGATTCTGACAGCCCCATGATATCGAAATGCTTCCGTATTTGGCAATGACCAGTCAGAAAGCCTGTAATCAGACGCAGATTATGTCTAGTCGTAGTCAAGTATTTGTTTGTTGTAGTGTTGTCAGGATAATTTAAAAGCTCCCTGGTAACTTAACAGTTTCTTGTTTCATCCCATCTTTCCTTTAATTTCACAAGGAAATATTCTTCAATTAGGTCTGTCACTACCGATGTTGTCAGTTTAATAGAAGGTCCAAAAAATATTTGGTTGCCGCCTTCTTGGATAATGAATCAGCAATAAGGCTACCTTTCGATGTGGCGTCACCTTTGATCCATCCATCTTAAGGTGACCAAATTGTTGGATGGATACTCTTGGCAAAGCTTTGTGGCATTCTAGTACTAACCCTGAGTAAATTCGTAGCCTGTTCAGGGTAGGTAGTGTTTATCTGCTCTCTGTATAGATGAGCATATTCCTACCAGTGATATTGTTTCTGATTATTTCTTTTGCTGCTATGAGAACCTCCGTGAGCTCCGTGAACTCAGTGAACTACATTGGCACTATTGCTCACAGCCCATTTTATGTTGAGGTTTAAGGAATTCGAGTATATTCCACATCCTGCGCATTGTTTTGTTTTAGAACCGTCGGTGTAGATATGAATCGTACCTGCCACTTCCGGATCTTCTATTTGTTCTATTATAACTTCATATGGCTTATGGAAGATATATCTCGGTGAGATGAAGTTCATGTTCGCTTGAAGCAGTGGGAGCGTATCGAGCGTCTCCTGCCAAAAGCCACGTCTCGCCTAACTAGATCGTACATCAGGTTCTATTCCAACCGTGTGGAGGTGTGTTATTGTTGTCATAACAACCTCCTTGATGTAAATATCAAGGGGAGTGAGACTAAGAATGACTTTCATGGCTCTAGTCGGTGTTGTTTTCATGGCTCCTGTTATGTTGAGACATGCTGTTATTTGTTCTATTTTGCGGATAGCTGTCAATTTTTGTATTTTCGGTACCCAGACACCTGCACCGTATATTAGCATAGGTCATGGCCATGTAGGTCCATATGACGAGTCTGAAGGAGAAACCCCAGGTGCGCCGGAATTGTTTATAAGTAATGTATGCTCTTTTGAAGTGTGAGTTAAGTTGTTGTCAAAGGTGCTACCTAGGTTACAAAGTTGTGTTTCGTGTTTAGGAGCTCTGTAGGTTTTAATTTCATTTTTATCCTTTTCTTTGTGAAAAGGATTATTTTTGTCTTCTAGGGATTGATAAGACAGTGAATGGTCCTTGCACCACTGTTCCATGATTTTTCTCAAAATTCCCTATTTGCAGAATGACCAAGTCATCTGCTTTCGGTATTGGTTATTGTACCTACTGAATTATTTCGTTATTAAAATAATCTAATTGACATAATGAACATAATAATAATAATAACGGGTCTTTATTTGCACAAAATAATTGCATTTTTGTACAGTTAGCATGGGCGAGGTTTAGCCTGTACCTATTCTTACACCTAACCCTAACAAAACATATACATTTAAATAACTATAATATTAAAAGTTTATCAATACAATTTGACATTAGTAGTAGCTCATTATATCTACCAGTTTACATTTGACTAATAAAGAGTTGCCTTTTTAAAAACAGGTAGAGATCGTGATTTTTTAATATCGGTATGTAAAGTATTGTACAGAACAACCGCGTTATACGAAAAACTACGATTATAAATAGCACTAGAGTGACGAGGCATTGATAAATTAAAATTGTTTCTTATGTTTACATTGTGCGTAGACGATCTAAAAGTTAATTTGCTCATAAGATATAATGGTGACGCAGTAGAAAGTATTTCAAAAAGAAAAGAAAGGAACATAAATATATATAAATTATTAACAGTTAGCCAGCCAGTTTGGGAGAAGGCTTGGGAAATATGATCGAAGTCCTTTTGCGAATCTGCAGCATGTATTCTGCATAATTTGCAAACGGTTACGATCAGCAGCTGTTAAACAAGGATAATACACAACAATTCCATATAATATTTTTGAAATTACAAGGCTTTGGCAAAGTTTTAGTTTTATAGATTGGTTCTGTAGGATGTGTTTATTAGAATAAAGCAAGCGAAGACCACTATAACACTTTTGTAACACATAGTTGACATGTTGACTGAACCTCATTTGATCATCAAAGTATAACCCTAAATTTATAGACTCACTTTCATGTGGAATAGATTCACCAGATATCATCAGAGTTGTATTGTTCTTTATATATTGTCTAATATTTTTACTACAGAATCAATAATAGTTTGGATTTCGAAGCATTAATGTGAAGGTTATGATCAGACGAATAGTTATCAATTTTTTTAAGATCTTGATTAATCTTATCAACTGCAGTAATGACTTCATTCGGAGAAAAATCGAGGAACAGCTGAGTGTCATTAGCAAAAAATTGGACTGCACAATTATTTACGTGTTTGTAGAAATCCGAAGTATAGAGTAAGAAAAGCAGGGTCCCTAGAACTGCACCTTGTAGTACACCAGATTTGATTTGAATGGATGTTGATTTCTGACCGTTTACTGTAACTAACTGTGATCGTAAGAATGTTTTATCTGTCATTGTTACTTTAGTATGTGATTAATTCTAATGAACCAAACGACAAAAATTGATTAATTTTCATACGTTTCCCAGTGTATTAAGTTCCCTTGCTTTGGTACATACGAAAACTCATTCAGTTTCGCTTCTTGGGTAGGTATTCTTTGATAGCAGCATATGACTTCTCTGTTTTTGTATTTTTATAGTTGGGAGTAGGGTTTTGAGTATCGGTCGAAGGTATCAATACCGGTATCATGTGAGATACTTTGTGGTAGAGCGTAGAGCCATCGATACTGTTCGATATTATGTTAAAGATATTGATATTTATAAGTCTCGAGTAACAAAGTATCGAAAAGGTAAAATATTTGTTTTAAACGGCTGACAACCCCCATTCAACAGGACGGAGTAGGGAACTTAACTAATAACAAGAGTGCAATCAGTAAAGTATATTCTGTAGTTGACACCTTTTCTTTATCTACTGGTACTCTACCTGGTACAAGTTATAGTGTCAATAACTGGCAATTTACCTTATAATTAACAAAAAAACAGTGTTAACGCTTAATCATATTACCAAGTTTCACCACATGCAAAAACTAAAATATTTCAGTACAAATATTTGAATAAACCTTATAATATCTGACCACACACATAGCGATACAATACTTGCTTCTAAGTATCACTACCTCTGGCGATAGTATTGGTAATTCAGTATCAGTGCCTAATTATCGATACTTTCATTGTTTAATATCGTTACTTCTATAGTATTAAGGCATCAATAAGAAACCTAATATAGTGTAAAATAAATATAAGCAGTCATTTAATTGTATCTACTTGTTTACAATGATTTATTTTTTATTGTATTTGGAAATTGAAATTTTACCATCTAAAACAACAGACAATAAATTAGAAAATATGTATATATTTTATTGAAAAGAAGAAAACAACTTACCAAACTTATTCAAACCTATAGTTTCCACAATTTCTTTAAAATCTCAAATACGTACAAGAAAAAGTGACAAGTGACATTTTTTTTATGTTTTGTTGGATACGAAAAACGAATGGCTACGTTCGAAAACAAGATTATGTCTATAATACTTCTCGCGGAAACTTTTTTAGCAAGTTACTTAATTACGTTGTGTTATCATAACAGGCAGGTTAAATACGTAAGTAACAAATAGATGTTTCGCGAGGTTTTGATTTCCCTCAACAACTTCTCATTAACATTGCAATTACGTTGTATGGGTATGTTATTATGTTCCCTTTAAAGAACATCGCCGAAAGGCTTGGCAACGTTATGTGCTACCTGGGAAGAGATTGATACAATAGAGGATCTAACCAAGGAACAGACCTCTTCTATTCTATGGTTGGATGAGAGACAAAAAAGGATAACCGCTTCAAATTTTGGAAAAAAAAGTATTATTATACAACAAATTTAAAGGCAATAACGCGACACAATATGGGAAATTAAACGAGCCGTTTGCAGTCGAAGATTTTGAGGCAATCTCCAAACATAAAGTAAAAAAATGTGGGCTATTCATCGATAAAGAATATAGTTTTTTGGGTGGTAGTCCAGATGGATTGGTGGATGACAACGCCATTTTAGAAATAAAGTGTCCTTTGAATATTAGGGACATGATTCCAGAAGAGGGCATACGAACAAAAAAAAATACAATATGCTGAAAATGATTCCTTCGCACTCAATAGAAGACATGAATATTACTTCCAGGTCCAAGGGCAATTAGCAATAACAATAAAAGAAAAATGCTACTTTGTTATATGGAGTCCAAAAGGTTGCTTAATTAAAGAGGTAACTAGGTATTAATTAACTTTTTTTTAACTTTATTAATGTTCTTTTTTTAGATTTAGAAAGATGAGAACTTCTGGTTAAACGAAATGGTTCCGAAATTAAAAATATTTTTTTTCAACTGTTTTCTTCCGAAGCTAGTTGATCCAAGGGCAACAAGGAACTTGAACATAAGAGAAAACTGTAGAAAAGAATTAACAAATGTAAATTTATAAAAAATAACAAATAAATATTTCACTTATATAAAAATATATATATTTTTTTTATATCGCATGTCCATCCATGTCGCCTTTTATTCTTCCCTAAATATTTTTTCCTTGAAAAATTATCTCAACTCGAAAAGAAATTTCTGAAAACTGTTTCGAATAATTCCGAAACGACATTTTTGCTTTTCTCCTACAATCTTAAAAACTGGTAAATGAGATGCAATGTTTATTATAAAAATTACTAGTTATTTCCAAAAAAATACGTAATTCAAAATATTAATTAAATGGAATATAATATGTTACTAGTATTTCAAAAATATAAAAAATTCCACGACTGAAAGTAATGTACCAAATCATGCAGAGCGAACTAATCGATATCGTTCGATGCAGCGTTGCCACATCGAGCCTCGCCCGGTATAGCAGAGTGGTAGCAGCACGTGGCGGCCAATTTTAATTAAACAGAGCAATTTTAATCCCATTTAAAAAGTATTTACTTTTTTAAAAAATAAAGACTGTCAAAAATTTTTAAATTTATTATACATTGGGGCAGAAAAATTACTTAATTGATAAAAAAAAGAAAATTAAAAAAAAAAAGATTGTTTCTGTCCCAAGCAATAAATATTGATTAATAACTAAAAAAAAATTCATGAAAATCAGATGAAAAATAGAGCGTATGGCTTTAAACTAAACTTACGAGATATCCTGGTTGCTCTTAATGTTCCACTATTATTCTGTGTATAGTTTCATTATGGATCACCCAGTGTAAATTAATGTTTAATATTGTTTCGTCGACTGATTAAAATTTATCTTTAGGGCATCTGGAATTAATTTTTAAGAATTTGACGTGGGATTATCAAAAGTTTAGACCAAATAATGCGTATTAAAATTGTTACCTATACTAATATTCAAACTTAAGGGGCAATGCACATGATGCGACCCCAAAAAACGGCTAATATTTGAAAAACAAAAACATTTTAGGCTCCTCTGTATTTTAACAATAGTATCTTAGTTGTTTATTACGAAGGCGTAGAACCGCCACAAAATTTTTTTTTTTCAAATTCCGACTTGTATCTCGAAATTCCGACTTGTAACTCGGAATTCCGAGTTGTAACTCGGAATTCCGAGTTGTAACTCGGAATTCCGACTTATAACTCGGAATTTCGATATACAAATCGGAATTCCGACTTGTATCTCGGAATTCCGACTTGTATCTCGGAATTCCGACTTGTATCTCGGAATTCAGACTTGTATCTCGGAATTCCGACTTGTATCTCGGAATTCCGACTTGTAACTCGGAATTCCGACATACAACTCGGAATTCCGACATACAACTCGGAATTCCTACATACAACTCGGAATTCCTACATACAACTCGGAATTTAAATTCAGAGGTCTGAAATCACAATTGATATTGAATAAAGACCACGATTAAACATGCTGTGTATTTTGATTGTCATTTTGGAGTAGATAATGAATTTCTTAAATTTTTGAAATTGTTTATTAAATAGACTAAGATAGTAAGCTAGCGAATAGTGGCAATAGAACTGGTTTGTTCTGAAACATTTCTTAAATATGACTAATTTTAAGTTCAATTTACTTAATTTTTTCAATGTATATTATCTTAGCATAAAATCCCTTATAAATTTGTCTATACAGCGATACCAATATGCGTAATTGATCGATAGTTGTTTTATTATTAGAAATACGAAAATATACATTTTTATTTGCCAGACAAAAAGGCAACACCCTGTATCTCCAAAAATATTTTTAAATTACATATTTTTTAAATCCATACAACTTTTATTCGAAACTTGTTTGCATGTCAATAACACAAATTGAAATATTGAACAATTACGCACTAATGGAACACCATGTATAAAACTTTATCTATAATATAGAATTTTGGATTAATTTCATGTGAGAATTACTCCCTAAATATTTTAAGGTTTTTCTATAAAATTCTGTAAACAAACATCGAGGGTATTATGTAGGTTCTTTAAGTTGTTATTCCAGAATAAATATAAATAAATATTAAGGATATTATTGTTTATTTAATTTGTTTAATAAGTTTATTTTTGTTTTTCATTACGGTTTTTGCAGGATATCTTGTTAATATCAATATTATTTAGTTTGTTTAAATTGTATAATACTTTTATTTTTATGTTTTTGATTAATTTTTGACGATGTGAAAAAAGTCAAATATGTATAACTACCTGCAGGGTGTTTTGTATTAATATAAAGGATATTATTTAGTTTGTTTAGTGTTTTGTTGTTGTATATTGTATAATTTGTTTTTATAGTTTTTATTAATGGTTTTTCAGGATACCCTTAAAAGTCATGAATGTTTAGCTTGTTTTAGCTTGTTTTTATTTTCATATTTTTATTTATGTTCTTCATTAATTAAATTAAAAACTCTTAGCTAATTTGTGTATTTATTCCAAATATCAAAGAAAAAATATATTAAAATACATATTTATTATCTGTTCGATACAAAGTAACAAGTCAATTAATTAATAATAAAATTAAATTTCTTAATTGTATGTATAAATATAATGCTGAATTATGATCTTTCACTGGTGGATATCTGTTTTCTGAAATTAAAATTCTGCACAAATAATATATCTTTGTCACATGGATATTCGTTGAATGTGCAGTGATCGGAAAGGGAATCAACAGAAAAATTTGTAATTTCAACACAATAGTTCTTTGCTCCATAAAGAGACGATATGTCGAACATTATTGCAGGTCTTCCAGTAGGTGCTATACTATTTCTAGATTTACTTATTTTATGCACATTCCACTCCATAACAACTTCGTTGAGGTCCTCCTTAAATTAATAATTAATATTATTAATAATAATGATAATAATAATAATAATAATCTCTTTTGAGATTTATTTAATAAATTGATAGTATTTTTACTTTTTACACAAGAATTCTTACCTAAATCAGAGTCATAAAATAAATTTGGACGAGAGACTTATCCAAAAAATCACCACAAAAATAATCTTCATCTTTCACTTGAAAAAAATTCATCCAAAATTGTGTATTATGTTTTCGCAAAATAGACCACCAAGCTTCTATTCTTTGATTATGCACACTTTATCCATATAAAAAACACGGTTTAGAAGAAGGAGTTTGGATCTTCTCAATTATTTTATTTTCGGTACCTAAATCACACCTTACACTTTTAGGTCAACCACCAACCATTTTTATTCCTTCTAAGTAATATCCTGCAATAACCTACAACAAAAAATTCTACAGAATGCAGAAAAATGTATGATGTTTTACTTCGACTGCAGTAGAAAAAGTAATAATTGACATTTCAACGACCTGTTAAACAATAAGTCTCGGTGGGAAGGGCTCGTATATCTAAGGGGGTTGCGCTATAGCCTTTCAGATTGGACGCTATTTTTATTCGAAATAGTAGTCGTCAAGCCTGTCAATTTATGAAAAACGTTTAAATAGTTAATTTAAAAATAAAATTTTCATTGGGTTCGACATAAAAGATGTAAATTGAATCAATGTTTCATGATTTCACTTGTTGTAGATAGAATACATCGTATGTCGCAACCTCTTAGATATACCAAACCCTTTACTACCGACAGCCATTCTGTTTGGAATGCTTAATAATTATATTAATTTACCTTTGGATCACTAGCTGTAGGTCCCGCTCGAAGCCAAATTATATGTCTAGAAAATCCGTCAATGCAACCATTAATACAAATTCCATATGGTTTTAGTTTATCGTATGAATCAATGTGCCATAAATAGTTTGGACCTTTATTGTGATATTGTCGACGTCTTAATCGTTTTCTAATTTCCACACCTTCCGGATCTAACAATCCAAGCAGTTCTCTGTCGATATCTTGGGCGACTACAATATTTTTTTGGAGACATTTTAAGTACATCCATCGATATCCATGAAGTTGTCCACATTTTTTAATTTCGCTTCCTATAAAATTCATAACATCTTCGATTTTGGAATATTTTTTTCGTCTATATAGTTGACGTTTTTTCAAAATTCTTTGCAAGATACAAAGGGAAACACGCTTATTGTGCAGTATATTTAAGAATTGTAAAATTTTCTTTTGCTGAAATCCATATGAAAAATATGTCTTTGCCAGATCTTCTGTATTACTTGACTGGTAAATAAATTTTGTTTATTAATCGAAATATGTTATAAATGCATAGAATTATTCACATTAAGATTTTTGTTACTTACATTATTCGAGGAACTCATAGAGCCATGAATAGAGATGTACTGTGTCTCAATAACTGAACGCTAAAACACAATAATAATAATAATAATAATAATAATAATATGTTACACTTACTACATTTAAGAAATTTATTACCTACTCCAAAATGCGAATCAAAACACACAGCACGTTTAATCGAGGTATTGATTCAATATCAGTTGTGATTTCAGCTTTCTTAACTTGAATTCCGACTTGTAACTCGGAATTCCGACTTGTAACTCGAAATTCCGACTTGTAACTCGGAATTCCGAGTTGTATGTCGGAATTCCGAGTTACAAGTCGGAATTCCGAGTTACAAGTCGGAATTTCGAGTTTCAAGTTGAAATTCCGAGATACAAGTCGGAATTCCGAGATATAAGTCGGAATTCCGAGATACAAGTCGGAATTTGAAAAAAAAAAATGTTGTGGCGGTTCTACTCCTTCGTAGTTTATTTTGCCAAATATTAAAAGAAATAGATGTAAACTAATATCGATTTCTTCGAAATAACCGCATAATATCCAGCCGTATCACTTTGTTCTCTTTTGTTAAAGGAGGATTTTAAGAAAATTTTGGGAATCGATATAGTTTCACATTCTCTAGAAGCTAGAAGCGATGCATATTTATTTTGTAATTTAAATAAATATGCATGACTTCTAGAGCTGCTAGCAGGGCCGACTAGAGGGGGGGTAGCCGGGACCAATTCCCGGGGCTCGGGCTTAAATGGGGGCCCGGCAGCGCTGTAAGGGGGGCCCGACAAAAGGTTTTTTTGTTCTGCATGGAAATTCGACACAAGATGAGAGAGGGAAGTTAAGTTTAAATTAAAATGAAATACAAGTAGAGGAAAGTTTTAGCTTAGAGACGTTTTTTCGGCTGAGGACTTTTTTTTTAGAAGAAGAAGTAATTAAAGTAAGGAGAATAGTTTTTTGATGTGAGGACCTTTTTTTTCTTATTTTCTTTTTTAGAAGAAGTAATTAAAGTAGGGAGAATAGTTTTTTGATATGAGGACCTTTTTTTAAAAAAAATTCTATTTCAGTAGCAGAGGAACAGTTTTTTGTTAAAGTTTTTTTTGTCACGGGGCCCGATCTAGAGAATTGTCCTGGGGCCAGGCCTGGCTCTCGGCGGCCCTGGCTGCTAGTTTCATATTCAACTATATTGTTTCATATTTTCTCTTCTATTTGGTACATACCATCGAGATAGAATAAAGTAGAAACACTATTATGCGATATAACAGATGGACGCACTTTAAGTGACGGAAAAGTGTAATGAAAATGGCGATTTGAGTTGAACTTTAATTTACTTGAAGTCAATACTTATTTGAAGGCTGACGGAATGAAAATGATTTTATATCATTTAAATGAAGCTATTTCACAAAACTGACATTTATTTCCACCAAAACTGACTAGCTCCACTATCTCGAGTTTGACATATGACGTAAAAATGTAATGCAAAGGTGCGGACACTTTAGCATCGTCCCATCTCCTCTTTATTCATTAGAGAGTTGAAGTGCTTCCAGTACGATACCGTAAAAAAATAATGTTTACACCTAAGTTTAACATAAGAGTTGAAGTTTATGTACCATGACAGATAATAACAATTAATATTAGGATTTCTTCTTTCCCAATTAAAAAGAGGTTATTTTGTTTGCGTTGCGTACACACGCCAGAGCCCGTAAGCTTACGTATGTACGTAGACGTGAAGGATATTTAACTACGCACGCGTAGATGTCACTTTTCACGTATACGTTTACGTTCATAGCATCACTTCAACTCTCTATTGTCTCGGGCGTCGGAAGTCTGAGGTCCAAAATTATAAAAAACTACTAATAAAAATTCCAAAAACAGGTCGATTTTTAATTTTTGTTGACTCTTGTCTTAAATAATAGTCTAATATTCAAGGTGAATTACCTTTCACGATGACGTTATAATAATTTTTTATGGAACATCCTGTATTTTATTCAATTTTTAGATTTTCCTTCAAAAGCTGATTTCGTTGATTTACATGCTTGGGGTCTAACTTGAATAACTACAGACTTAAAGCGCGTTAAAAATCGACATTTTTAGTTTTTTTTTTTGTTTTAAAACAAATGAATATTGGTCAAAACGACTTAGGATCGGAGCATGTAAGCGATTTTCTCCAATATTCAACAGTTTTAAAATAAATAAATTCAACTCACAAAATGTCAATTTTTAATACCCTGTACTATATCCAGTGGCGGTTTGCCAGTAAGGGCACTTGGGCACATGCCCTAGTATAATAAACCAAAAAAAAAAATAACTTACATATTTTATATTTTCCTTAATGCCTATTATTATTTTATCTAATATTTAGCGCAAACCGCGTTGGCACGACACTGGACGACCAGGCGTTGAGCAACGTTCCGAGAATTCCGAAATTAAGTGGAAGATGGGCACAGTAAATGTGTGCCTCTGTTGTTTTCTCTCTCATTATGATGCGAATAACAAGGACAACGACAATATCGCTTAGCAAGAGATGAACACATGCGATGGAATATACGTCACAAGCGGGGCGCTGTTCTTATCGTGAGTATAAATAATTTAATGGTGTACATTTTCGCAAATTGTTGGCAAGGATGACCAAATTCTATTTTGCTCATCTCAAAAAGGTATGCTTCTGGAAATTCCAGGCTTAGTTGACAACCTATCAAATAGAGATAAATATTTTTTCTAATTTGAAAATATAAAATAAATTTTTCGCTGGGAGATTTTAAATTGCCAAACACCTTTTTTTCAGAGTCGTATGCTTTAAAATGCGTTAACAAGTTAGAATTGTTAAGTAAATTGCATTCTTCTGAGAAATTTACGCAATTTTCGCAAGAGTGGATATGTAATGATTTTTTGATTAAATAGCCACATACATAGTTAAATGCATTTTGAGTGGTCACATTTAGCTCCCTGTAGTTACATTCAGAAATCGTTATTGCCCCAACTGATTTTTTTTAAATATATTTAATTTTCATTAAGCGGAGAACTTGTTTTCCTAAAGGAAAAACTAATCCCGGGATTCCTTTCCAGTATGTGCCCCACTGCCGCTAGTGCCCACGAGCCGCCACTGACCGTATCCATAAAATCAGTTTTTAAGGGGAACATCTAAAGATGGAATAAAGTACTGGTGTTATAATATTTAGATTATTTTTTAAGAAAAAAGTAAATAAAAATAAAAAATCGACTTCTTTTTGGAATTTTTATTAGTACCTATTCATTTATAAAAATTTGATTGTTGGAGATGGATGGTTTTTTATCTTTGAAACCAAGAGGGGTTTTTAGATCTCATACTTTCGACGCCCGAGACAATCTCTTCTAATAGGCGTCTGTAAAATTTTAAGCCATTGCTTAAAAGCGTTATCGGTTTATTGATTTTCAAATATTTTGCGTAGGTGATATTATCCCCTTAAGACTATTTTGTTTATTAATTTATTCGTTATTTTTTCGCATCCTAAATTTTAAACTTAATGTTACTAATTTTTGTAGCCCTGATGAAGACTTAATATAAGTTGAAACGTTGGCTGAATTAATTTAGTTTTATTGCTGCCCAAGAAATTTTAGTTACATTTAAAAATTAAATGATATTTTTTAACTTTAGCACAGTGTATAACTACAAAAAATATTACTTTTGTTGCAACTGTGACAGCCCACCCCCCGGTACCCCTTATTTTTTTGATCGTTGTTTTACTCTTTGAAATGTTATTATTTACCTCACAAGTTTTACTTAAATTCTATACTTACTGTAATTGGCCTTTTTTCCTCTAGTAGTAAAAGTGATCGTCTAGTTAATTAATTGATAATTTATATACCCACGTTGTGATAATGTTTATTAAGGTAAACTAGGATTCGATGCAAAGTTTTGTCCAAATTGATAAAACCAGACAAATTTATATTTAAACTCCTTTTATTTTTTATACTTTAAATGTGATGCAATAATTAGCAAAGTATATTACAATTGTTACTATTTACAGATACCTCACTTGAGTCCCGTTCAAACGCAGACCATATTCATTTGCTATCAATATATATTTTATTTAGGTTGATGATCAACGGAGTTAACGAACAGCGTCAATTCGCCAGTTGGTTAACTACTGTGTTTATGTTTACATTCTTATTTAGGTTGTTGGCCAACGGAGTTAACGAACAGCGCCTATTCGCCAGTTGGTTAACTATTGTTGATGTTGATTTGATTCTATTTTAGATATACATAGTTTGCACCCTCTTAGGTAAATATTTCGACAAGTTTTCACTAGTTGGTTACTTTTCTATGTTGATTTCACATAGACTTTATTTCAAACCTAGTAGAACGGATTGCTTAGCATATAGGTATCCTCCTTGAGTTAACGAACAGTTGGTTAACTTACTATTAAACTTTACCGTCTTTGTTTGTACAATTTATTCAAGATATCACATCCTTGTATATTTCTAAAATATAGATTTTTATCATTTCTATTGAAATGACTTAATACAACCCTGTATATTTTTTAATATTGATTACTATAATTTCTATTGAAATTATTTAATACAATCCTGTATATTTCTTAATAATGATTTTTATAATTTCTTTTGAAATACCCAAAATTTACCCATCGAAACAGATGTCTATCCTTACTGTCTTTCAGGGTGTATGACCTGAAGGCCATGTGGTTTATTGGTTAAATTGATAATATTTTGTTGATATGAAGACTAGAGATAAGGAGACGAATCGGCATACTCAAAATACGGTCCCAAAAAACGCATGCTAATTGGGCTCCTATAATTAACCGCATGTGCGCTAGTACTGCATACGTTGTTCAAAATACATGGCTTCTTATGGGAATTATACATAATTTTGTTAAAATAATAAAAATAAATTTGTGTACAGCTAAATAAAGCACAGAACATACTGTTGTATTTATTTCTAAATAAGTCTTGCATGTTTAAATTGATAAATTATTTAATTGTATCTACATAAAATACAAATTAGGTATGTATGACCAAATTCGAAAAGGTTTCTTAATTGCTGAAATTTGATAAGTACAATTTTGTGGCAATTTTTTTTTAATTGAACCAATATATAGTTTTAAGATTATTAGGAAACACAGTTAACACATTTTTTATTGTAATACAAGTATAAAAAAAGATATGGGAATGATCATGGTATTACATTATCCTTTAATTTCAGCTTTCCCCTTTTTATTTTGCTAACAGTACCATCAGTAAAAATAGTCTCATAATATTTGATAATATCTTCTAAAAAGTATAGAACAACATCATCTCTAGAAAGTGTTTTATCGGCACTAGGAACGATATATATATGCTGCCACTGTTCTAAACGTTTAGTATCCTATAAAAAACATTTACAATGACACAATTGGGGTAAAAAAAAATAACAGTAGCAACTCTTTATCTAACATTAAAACTCTATAAAAATTAAATTTTCTTTTCTAATAAGTTAAGTTTAATGCATAATTATTGTTGTTTTTAAGTCAACATCTATAACTGTAAAATTTTATAATATAGAAACTTATAATAAAATAAACTACACTTCGTAAGATACATATTGTGACTAATAGTTTATAATAAATATTATATTTAGACATGAATACAATATTGTACTTACATTAAAAGCTTTAAAAAGACATTGAATTGATTTCTTCTTGTGTTTTCTTTAGTTTTACATTTGACTTTTATCCTGTTTTACAATCAGAAATGGAGTAAATCTTGCTATGATGTTTTTTGTCACTCTTGTTACTTGAAGTCAGGTACTTTTTTTCATATTCAAATTTCTTGAATACGGTCCATTTTAGGGAAATCATGTATAGGATAAAAATTATAGAGAATGACATTACAAGCAACTTTTATTCAAAGAATTTTCTTCTCTAAGCGTAACTAACAGATTTATTATATAAAGTAGAAAAACAACCTTTCATAAAGTACTCCCCCAGACGTCCTGAGCTTCAATTAAAATTTTGGTGTTTTTCTCTTTATCCTTTTTTAAGTTGTCTTTAAAATTCGAAATTTACACTTTTTCTCATATATCTCGAATACAGTTTATTTTAGAAAAAAAAAAGAATAATATTGCAAATTTTGTCAAGTTTCTTATATACGGACCATTTTTTGGAAAATTCTGTATATAACAAAAATTATAGAGAATATCATTACAAGCAACTTTTATTTAAATAATTTTCTTCTCCAATCGTAAATAACAGAGCTACTCCTTAAAGTAAAAAAGCGACACACTATAAATTACTCCCCAGATGCTTGCGTTTAAAATTTGGTGTTCTCTTAATCTGTTTTTGAGGTTAAAAATTCGAAATTTGCATTAATTCCTCAAATTTCTTGAATACGGTCCATTTTAGAGAAATCATGTAAAGGACAAAAATTATAGAAAATGACATTACAAGTAACTTTTATTTGAAACATTTTCTTAAAAATTAAAATATTGTACTTTTTGTCAAATTTCTCGAATACGGAGCATTTTAGGAAAGATATATATTATTATATAGAACAAAAATTATAGAGAATGAGATCACAAGCTATTTTTACTTAACGAATTTTCTTCTCCAAGCGTAAATAACAGATACATTCCAATAAGTAGAAAAACTACCCCTTATAAAGTACTTCTCGAATACGGACCAGTTTAGTAAAGGTATGTATAGAACAAAAATCATAGAGAATGAGATCACAAGCTATTTTTATTTCACGAATTTTCTTCTCCAAGCATAAATAACAGATATATTCCAATAAGTAGAAACACTACCCCCTATAAAGTACAGAATCATCGACTATGGCCAAAATTTAATCAGCCCACTACAGGATGGATTAAAGCATTGATTGCAAATTTGTTTTTAGGATATTCATAGAAATGAATACATAATAGGCTAATGGATTATATCCGCAGTCATAAAATCCAATCACACATACATAGAACATGAATGAATGCAGTCAATGGCCTGGCCTGTTGGGTATATAGCAAACTCAATAAAGTACGTTTTATTATATATTCCCTATTTTTTATTTTGACAGAATATATAATACACATTATAGACCAATAAACATCAATTCTTACAATTTTGTTAGACAATTATTGACAAACGTTTTCTAAAATTTCTTCACTTTTCTCGCAGGACTTCACAATACCTTCACTTGATGCTCTTTGAATGGCTTCGTATGGTTTTGAGGAAAATATTTCTTCTGCTGTTTTGCTGATACAATTTTTTATGGAAAGTACATTCCATTTACAAGCTGTAACTGATTTATTATAATTCCCGAAAAGGGCTAGTGTTGCAATGTGATAGCATTTGATTTATCTAGCGCAAACACAAGATGCAGAGATAATGTAACTTATCACGAGCCGCTACTGTTCCATTGTCTTAACCAGAGATAACAAGGGAGATATAACTACTCATTCATAAAATAGAATATCTATGATGCCAACATCAAATTAGTCGATTTGGTGATCAGGAGAGGAAAGACGTGATGTGTGAGGTAAGGGAGGGGATATACTGCAGGCCGTACACGTTTGTTAGTCGCAGCGGAGTATAAATAAATTGCATTGGCGTACCCCAGGAACGGGATAAATTAAATTATTTAAAAATATATGTTTTTTTAACCCCGTAAAAATTTTTGTATTTTAATATAGATATATTGAGCAGTAGTACACATATGTTTTCTGCAAAATTCGTTGAGTTTTTAATTCATTAACGATATATAAATTTAGAAGACTTTTAAAGGCATCTTTTTTTACAGATGATAGGAATTTGTATATATTTCTTATATGCACCAGAGTTTAATCGGGCCGTACAAAAGTTATCTAAATAAAAAAATTGAAGCTAATTAAAAAATATACGATAATAAATAAAATAATACTATTAAATTTGCTGTCGCTAATTTATAAAAGTCACTGGTTCTAAATATCCAGGGTTTGTTCTTAGATCAAACAATAATTTTTTTTAGTCCACATGGATATTAGCTTATCTACGTACAGAATACAAAACGAAAAAGTATGCTATTGCATTCATTTAAACGGATATATTTCATATCTGTTCTAGGTAGTTCATATTTTGGTCACCCAATACAATTCTTTTTAAAATGTTAAATAAGTGACAATTGTGTCAAACTAATCGTCAGTATATTCAATTATTGAGATTAAATATACATTAAAATGAGTTATTTTTGTGTCGAATAGATAAATAATAAATATTTTTTTTACATAAAACTAAGAGGCGTCACACTATAAAACTCAAAGAAAATAATAATGTAAATATTCTTTTAAAATCCATGTTCAAAACTATCTGCCTCAATGTGTAAACTGTTGGTATTTCCAATGAATCAATCAATCCCTTATTTATAAATAAACAATTTATATCCTATTTCCTGGAATTGTTTTAATCCTATTTTCTATATCAAAACAAAAATAAAATTCTAAACAGGTAGGTAATCAATATGTATTTATGGACCTATGTAAATAATCTTTATAAATCCATAGATTATAGTTTTAAGAGAGTATTTCTTTTAAATTAGGTTTTATCAAAATAGTTCATGAAAATTCTACCTTGAATGCAATAGCTAAAAATTACAAGTAAAATATTTATTCCTATTTTATTTATTTATGAAATTGACAGTAATGTTCTGAATTATTTCTAAAAAAAAAAATTGTACCTATTTAAAATTAAGTGCTAAATATTATTTTTGCTGTTTTGATAGAATAATGTTTATTCGCTGAAACAAGGGATTTCAAAGATCTAAAATATACCGGGTGTTCAAATTAAAGTGTTTACAGCTAAAGACCGCCTATATAAAAGAAACGTTTCAGACGAAAGTATTATAGTTTTGTGGGGAAAAAGTTTTGGCTAAAATCGTTTTTTATAGCTAACCATAATATGGTCAACTTTTTTTTCGTCCAGCAAAATTTTCAAGTAGCTGTTACTCAAAAAGTAAAAGTCGAACAAAAAAAATATTTCCATCAAAAGTTTCTTATTTTTTTATGTACTTTAAGAATATAAAAAAAAATAATGGGGTTCCAATTTAATAAACAAAGTCCATCTCGATATGGCCAGCTATAAAAAAATGAAATTATCCAAAATGTTTCCCCCAAAAAACTATAAAACTTTTGTCTGAAACTTTTTTCTAAGATACATATTTTCGGCGGTATTTAACTGTAACACTTTAATTTGAACACCCGGTATATTTAGAATTTTTGCTTCCTAATGTGATTTATTTATTTAATTGATCCTAATGTACTGAATTATTAGTAGGTACGAATTTTTGTTTTTTAATTTTGTGATAAAATATTGCATGCTTTCTGCTGTTTTGGTAAAAATTTTATGCGTGGAAACGCGAACCTTTAATCAAAGTCAATTGTAGATTTCTCAAGATTTTTACTTTCCTATCTGTATACAGATATAAGTAAAGTACAGGAATCATGATTTTTTTCGACCTCGAGTTTTCGACGGATTTTTACGTTTTGAGGTTCCCTGAATCCGTTTTGACTATTTTCGCGATGATGTCTGTGTGTGTGTGTGTCTGTATAACGCATAACTCATGAACCGATACACAGAAAAACACCAAATTTTAAACTTAAGCTTTGTTTCAGCGTCCAATGAGCTCATTAGATTTTGGGCAGAGTCGGAACATCTAGGGGGGTACTTTATGGGTGGTCATTTTTATATTTCATGGAATATATCTGTTATTTACGTTTGGAGAAGAAAATTCTTCAAATAAAAGTTACTTCTAATATAATTATCTATAATTGTTATATGAAAAATTTTCCTAAAATGGTCCGTATTCGAGAAATTTGACAAAATGTAAAAAAAAGAATTTTTTATAAAAACTGTTCAAATAAAAGTTGTTTGTAATATAATTCTCTATAATTTTTATTCTATACATAATTTCTCTAAAATGGACCGTATTCGAGATATTTGAGAAAATGTGTAAATTTCGAATTTTGGAGAAAACTCAAAAACGGATAAAGAAAAAAACATTAAATTTTAAACTTAAGGTTTATTTCGGCCTGACGTGAATTAATTAGATTTTAGACATAGTCGGAACATCTGGGGGGTACTTTATGGGAGGCCACTTTTATATTTTATGGAATATATCTGTTATTAATGTGTGGAGAAAAAAATTGTTCAAATAAAAGTTACTTCTAATATTATTATCTATAATTTTTGTTTTATGTAAAAATTTCCTGAAATGGTCCGTATTCGAGAAATTTGACAAAATGTGCAAAATTCTGATTTTTATGAAAGTTTTTGAAATAAAAGTTGTTTGCGATATCGATCTCTATAATTTTTCTTTATACATGATTTTTCTAAAATGGACCGTAATGAAAAAATTGTAGGAAATTTAAATTTTTCAGTATTTTCGTTTTCCATGAATATCTATAGAAAAATGTTTCGAGGTAGATGTATGTGGACAATGTATATATTTAGTTTATCCTCTAAACATTTATAGAGATGCTGCAATAGGTTGTACAAAATAACCGGAAAAAGCCTATAATAACTAGATAGGAAAGTCATGTGTTGGACACATCAGATTTTTTTGTACAGTGAAATAACAATAATTTTTTGACATGCCTAGGTACTAAAAACAAAAGTTTTGCCAAATAACACTACCTATGAAACTTTTTTCAATTAAATTAAATCATTTTAAAACCCGTTTTAAAGAGATTTAATAAAAAAATGCAGAATTTTTACACAAATTCGATTTTTACATAAGATTAACTAGGTACTTTGAGATTTTTAGGAATATTCCCAGTACCAATTTTAAAATTTCGCATCTTCTCCTGCTTTGTTAAGGCTAATTGACAACCATGGTTAATTCAAAACATTAATAATACTAATAATTTAAAAATATATAAGATACTTTTCGTAATTGGTACGTCTATGATAAGTAAATCCTAACCTATAAATACTTACATATGAAACGAAGAATTTGGGTCCAATTTGTCTTGTTTTTTACAAATTTTGCACTGTTTCACCATTTTTAAAGTTTGTATGTTAACAAAATAATGGGAAATCACTTTCACAAGAAAAAACTGAGAAAATCCGATGAACAATAACACTAAACAATCTCTACAACGCCAACTGTCAAAACAAGTTGATGTAATTATGAATGAATATTTTATATTCCGTTGTCTAAGCTCACAATAAACAACGTAATATGCCCCGCCTACAAAATACTAGCTGTTGCCACATCTCGTAAAAAATACTTAATATCCAATATACCACTAACAAGTTTTGGAATTTATTGAAAATAATTACATCTAATTTAGTGAAATTATATCTAATTTAGTTAAATTTGATATAACAAATTATTCAACATTTTTTGGGTTCAGTTGCAGTAAAATGGGTTGAATTATTTTAGCTTTTTAATATATGTAAATAATTTTGTAAACAAAACGAGAATAATGAAATTGGCATATGACAACAGCGGATATTATACCCTAGTTTGTCCCTTAGAATATGTCTTATTCACGACAGCACGATATTTGTAAGTAACTACATCTCCTGTTATCTCTGGTCTTAACATATGATCTTAACACTTTTCAAATAATTTGCAAATGGACTCTTGCGATATGAATCTCATTGCTCATTGGCAATGTTGTTCGTGAAAAGATTCACAAACCCTGTAAAATGTACCTCTCAGCAATTTTTTCCTTATCAACAGTTATTCCAATTTTTTCACTTGAAGATTGTATGCTGTTGCCTTCTAACTTAGCGAAAACTGCGAACAAAAAAAAATACACAAGGCAGCTAACAAAATTCTGAAAAATTACAATGATGTAGAGAAAAGTATATTTCATTTTTAAGAGACATCCTTTAAAATATGAAATAAACCTATGTATATATTTATGAATTCTGTCCAAATGAAAGCCTAGAGAAATATTTGTAGAATGTTGTGATTGTAAATGTGTGGCTTTAATCTATTAGCTGGGATAATATACTTACAAAATTTTGTATAAATTACGCTTTTTATTATTTCTTCCTACGTTTTCTAAATAGTTCATTTGTTTTTCTTGTGACCTCTCATCTAGTCATTGAACTTTTTTCCAGAAGAGGTACTATTAACGGTTCCCCACATATGACCGGATTCCATTCTTATTGGGTCACCAGGTACAACATAATTCTTGAACAACCTAATTATGTCCCAACAGTTTGACAGAAAGAGAAGTCTAAAAATAGGAAATTTGACATATTATTCAATATTGAAAAAAGGCTTATAGACGGTTTTTCATAACCAAAACACTCAGACACCCGGCTGGTGACTAGGTACAACATAACAGGTACAACATAATTTTCTAACAACCTAATTATGTTCTAAAATCAACAATTTGACTAAAAGACACGTGAAAAAATAGGAAATTTTATATTATATTCAATATTAAAAAAATTGCTTACAGACGGTTTTTCAAAACCAAAACACTCAGACACCTGGCTCCTTAGAGGTGATAACCACCGTTTCAGAGTGGAATTAGCAACACCAAGAGTTGGGTGTTTCCCCTCGTAAGAGTAATAAACTGAGGTTTTGAATATATTGTCATGAATTCCTAAGCCGACCCTGTATACCCACGCAATCAATTCGTGGCAGAAGCAACGCTGACGTGTGGAAACAGCCGGACCGCTCTCGAATGTCTGCCGCTGATTCACTCGAAACATCTGGAATGGCGGGGAGTGCCGTTTAGTCATCTTCGCGAAGTCTCTAGCATTTTCCAGTAGCGGAGTTAGACTAATATAAATAGACGACGAATCAGCGCCGAGTTTAGTTTAATATAGAACGTTGTATTGAAAAGTAAAAGTGTAAGAAATAAATTAGAATTGTTAGTTAGTGTTCAAATATTATATAAATTAAATAGTACGTCTAAGATAAATAGTAATTAGTAGATAGACAGTGGTGAATATAAATAGTGATCAGTTTAAAGACATTCGAAGTATATATAAATTAGAATAGTTGTGTTATAAAATAAATATGTGTGTAAATAAATTATTAATAAATAAACTGTTGTTTTAAAGTAAACAAACATCACAATATGAAAGTAAAGTATATATGCAATTTCTTTAATATTGAATATTATGTAAAATTTTCTTTATAAACATTTGTATTTTTGACAAACGGTTGAATTTATGAAATAATTAGGTTCTTTTCAAATATTATGTTGCACGAGGTGGCCCAATAAGAACAGCTTGCATCCATATCTGAAGAAGCGTTAATAGGACAGCTTTTGGAAAAATATTTAATGACTGAAGTGATCACAAGAAAAACACGGAAATTATTTAAGGACGGGCGTGGGCAATGTATTTAACATAGGCATAGACAACGCTCTTTCAATGACTTTTTAGCTGAAACTATAACAAAGATAAAAGTGAAAAAATTCCTGCCGATAATAGATATATACTACTGTTCAATAAAGGTTTTTGGTGTCTCTAACTATAAGGGATCGTTTAAAAATAATTCCCAAAATGTGGTAATTTTTACGATGAAAAAAAGCTAAAAATATACCAGTAATAATTACCCGATGATGAAAATAATTCTTCTTTGAATAGGCTATATACTAAAGCAACAAATGTCACTTAAAATATCTAAATTAATTGCGTCAATTTTCTTAAAAGCTCATTGAAGTAAATTTTGGAATAAATTATAAATCGCCATTTATGTGTAATAATTGCCTAAAATATAAAAGAAAACTGCATACAGTAGCCACAGGTTAATTCGGAGCTTCTCTAATAGATGGCGCTAAAGTCGTCTTGAATAAAAATAAAAATAAATTCAAATATGCAGGTCCTTATTTAGGAGTTTACTAATATGTATATCATTTCAATTATTAAGTTGATTTGTATTCGATTTTTTTTATTTTGTAAGAATTAAACATATTCAATATTTGCGTAAGAGCATGAAGGATATGTAAGTAATGAGAGAAAGCCTCAAACTGTATACTTTGAGATTGGAAAATGTCTGTAACGGAGATGGTATAAAATTTATTGCTTGCTTATTTTGTTGGATACTGGAGCCTAGGTGTTAATGGTACTTTTAGGTGTTTTATAAAATTGAATATTTCAAATATTCATACAAATCTAATATGCTTAAATGTATTTTTTTTTAAATTAGGTTTTAACTTTCATGTATCCAGTAAAGATAGGATTGCTTTTTTTTTCGACTTGTAGTTTTCAACTGTACTTTAGGTTTTGACGATAATTCAAAAATGAATAAACAGTAAATTTTAAACTTCAAATTTAATCTAATAAAACCTAATAAAAGTTATATAGATTTGAAAATAGATATTTTAAAAATATTTTTGGATATACAGGGTATTGCGTTTTTCCTGGCAAATAAAAATGTATATTTTTTTAGATAGAATACCCTTTATTTTATTTTTAGAATATTTTAGTAATACTATTTTCAATCCTAGAATATTTTTATAAAATATTACACTATTGCCAAGCATTAATTTTTTTTTAAATTAGAGAATGACGCAGACCGCAAATTAAATTATCATAATTTAAGTAGGTTTACATTGATCTCAAAATTGTTTAATATACAGACTTACAAGATACTAAGCTAACGAATAGTGGAGATAGAACTGATTTTAAGTTTAATTTACTCAATTTTTTAAAATGCATCATCGTGTATATTATCTTATCATAAAATTCTTTAAAATTTGTCTATACAACGATACCAATAGTTAGCCAATAACGCATATTTGATAGATAGCTGTTTTATTATTAGAAATACGACGAAATTTTTAATATAAAAGTTGTATGATTATATTTAACAATTATTACTAAATATACAGGGTGGTCCATAAACGAGGTGCGAACCAAATCTATACTTTTTAAAAGCAAAACACCCTGCAGGTTGTTATACTAATTTTGTTTTCTCATCGCCAATTAATTTTAATAAAATTAACTTCATTAATTTGCTATGTTGTATAGGGTGTGTCAAAACGTGAAGTTACGATTTTCTCAATTTTGTAAATGGACCCTGTATTAATCAATTGGTGGTATAACATATAGGGTATTCCATTTAAAAAAATTGAGAAAATTGAAAATTTTAACACACCCTATATTCAACATAGCAAATAAATGAAGTCTATTAAAATTGATTGACGATGTGAAAACAAGCAGATATTTTTAGAAATAAATTTAATACTTAAAGGATAGATGTGGTATATGATCATTATAAAGAACATTCTATCAAAAACTCGTCAAAAGAAAGGATTCCAGAAATCAATTAATGTAGAAATTGACCGACCCAATACTCCACTTCCGCAACAATAGAACTTGTTTATTCATTCGATATTTAACAAAAGACGTTTAACAAATTTTCTGTCAGAGCAACTTCTTCAAAATTCCATTCAGCAAAAGCATATTTAATTTGTAACTAGTGGTGGATTCGCGAATATCAATAAATATGGGACGAATTTTGAACCATCAAAAGACGATTTCTTAAATTCAAATCACGAAGAAGCTGATACTCGTATCTTATTGCACATATTGTCAGCCGAAAATTCGGGGCATTCACGCTGCATTATTAATTGGAACGATACAGATGTTCTAGTCTTAAAAATTTATTTTAAGAAGCATTTGACTAAAGAGATGGTTCAGAACAGGGCGAAGAGACTCAAGACGATTTCTAGCAGTACATGATTTAAATTTAGATGATACCTTCTAGAAAATTTGTATGATTTTCATTCTCTGACCGGTTATGATACAACCAGCCAATAGTCTGGCATTGGGAAAAGAAAACATATTCTCTAATCTTGAAAAATGTTTCATAACAATTTATTCAAAAATTTCCAATGTTACTTCCATTAACATTTTGAGGGGATTAATGGCCTCTTTAAAAACCATTGCTAAATTGCCACCGACTTAAGACGACCTAAGATTACATTGTTTAATATGTTTTCACCAGCTAAATATTTGGCTAAGTTCATTAAAGCCGCAGGTGCAGCTTCCTAATGTTAAAGAGTATGAATAAAAAGTAGATCAAGATGGAAGTCTGATACCCACTCTAAGACTCTGTCCGACCTGCCACCAGACATAACAGAACTTACATCATGCAAATGCAAAAAAGGTACTATACACCGATAATTTTCATAGATGTACAATATTCTAACAATATTATTCTGTTCTAGACTAAGAAAGCAAAATTTGCAAATGCAGGAAAAAAATATTGGCTGTATCGGTTCCTGCACCTACCTGTATGGCACAGAAAAACTGCAGAAAAAGTTTGACCACAGTCGCTAATGTTTTGGAAAATGTCGATTCGTGTGGTGAATCTTATTCTGATTAGTTTAAAAGTCTTGGACTATAAATTTTAATATTATTAATTTATGATTTATATACTTTTAATTATTCTTATTATAATGTTTATACATTGGGAATTTATTGTATTTTGCAAAGCAATAGCCTTACTGTTTATAATCGATACTTATATATACTGTGTTTATACCTTCAATAAATAGTTCATATTTTCTTATTTTTTATTTTACTCAAAAAATAAAAAATAAATCATAGCGTAAAAATCAATAATCCGTGTATAAAATAATATGAGAGAGTCAAACTGATTGCATACATTTTAGCACTGAGAGAGAAGAGTAGAGAGTGAGAGACTTTACCTTCAATGTTTGCTTTCTAGTTAAACCATGACATAACTAATTGTTTATTGCTATATTTTTGTTATTATAAAAGCAAAAAATATGGGGAAAGCACTGTTACCTTGTTAATACATTGGCGAAACTTTTATGCGGAATAGTTTTTTCTCATTTAGGCCTTCGTTTTTCGTCAAATGAGAGGTATATTTCTAAAAAAAGATTTTTTATACAAATTTGTGGACGGTTGTAACCGAGATATTGACGTTTAAATTTTTTTTCGACCATAAGGGCTAATGCAAATGATTTTTTTTAAATAATTATAAAAAAATACTTCCTACAAAGACCTTATTGTGCATTACAACAAAAAATAAGCATTGTTTTTTCTATATGATGGTATCAATAACTCGATTTTTATGATAGTGCCCTTTTGCACTGTCTAATTTTGTATTACCTCCGGAATAAGGGTAAGCTTATCATGTACTTTCATTCCTGAAAAATTCAGCTTGTGACACCGAAGTGGGAGGCAAAGTCAAAAAAATTTCAATCTATACCATACAAAAGCCCGTACCTGCAAGTTTAAAAGAATACATTTTTATTCGCAAATGCGAAAATGCAGAACGTATATTTGTTACTTAGTTGCTAACTAGAGGCAGCACCTCTCGGATAACTTTATTTTGTCTCTCTCTGGGAGGACTTGTTCAGACTTCTCTGTTCCAATGCACGCCCTTAAAGACTCGTAAGACGACCGCTAGATTGCATAACTAAATACCAAATAGTAAAAGCGTCATTTATACAAAATTACGATTTTTATTATTTAGTACTTACTTACGCTATCTGGCGGTCGTCCTACGGTTCTCAAATAATATTTATATTTTTTTGTAACAACACCCTAGTCATTGAACTTTTCCAGAAGCTGTACTATAAACGGTTCCCGAGATATAACCGAAATCAATTCTTATTGGACAACCAGGTACAACATAATTTTCGAACTACCTAATTATGCCCTAAAATCAAACGTTTGACAGAAAGACACGTGTAAAAATAGGAAATTTTACATTATATTCAATATTAAAAAAATTGCCTATAGACGGTTTTTCATAACCAAAACACTCAGACACCTGGCTCCTTAGAGGTGATAACCACCGTTTCAGAGTGGAATTAGCAAAACCAAGAGTTGGGTGTTTCCCCTCGTAAGAGTACTAAACTGAGGTTTTGAATATATGAAAGTAAAGTCTATAGGCAATTTCTTTGATATTGAATATTATGTAAAATTTTCTATTTAAACACGTGTATTTTTGACAAACGGTTGAATTTATGACAAAATTAGGTTCTTTTCAAATAATATGTTGCACGGGGTGGCCCAATAAAAACAGCTTGCGTCCATATCTGAAGAACCGTTAATAGGACAGCTTTCAGAAAAATATTTACTGACTGAAGTGATCACAAGAAAAACACGGAAATTATTTAGAGAATCGTAAGACGACCGTTAGATTGCATAACTAAATACCAAAAAGTAAAAGCGTCATTTATACAAAATTACGATTTTTATTATTTAGTACTTAGTTGCGCTATCTGGCGGTCGTCCTACGGTTCTCAAATAATATTTATATTTTTTCTGTAACCACCCTCTAGTCATTGAACTTTTCCAAAAGCTGTACTATAAACGGTTCCCTAGATATGACCAAAATCCATTCTTATTGCACCTCCAGGTACAACATAATTTTCGAACAACCTAATTATGCCCTAAAATGAACAGTTTGACAGAAAGACACGTGTAAAAATAGGAAATTTTACATTATATTCAATATTAAAAAAATTGCCTATAGACGGTTTTTCATAACCAAAACACTCAGACACCTGGCTCCTTAGAGGTGATAACCACCGTTTCAGAGTGGAATTAGCAAAACCAAGAGGTGGGTGTTTCCCCTCGTAAGAGTACTAAACTGAGGTTTTGAATATATGAAAGTAAAGTCTATAGGCAATTTCTTTGATATTAAATATTATGTAAAATTTTCTTTATAAACACGTGTATTTTTGACAAACGGTTGAATTTATGAAATAATTAGGTTCTTTTCAAATATTATGTTGCACGAGGTGGCCCAATAAGAACAGCTTGCGTCCATATCTGAAGAACCGTTAATAGGACAGCTTTTGGAAAAATATTTAATGACTGAAGTGATCACAAGAAAAACACGGAAATTATTTAGAGACTCGTAAGACGACCGCTAGATTGCATAACTAAATACCAAATAGTAAAAGCGTCATTTATACAAAATTACGCTTTGTATTATTTAATACTTAGTTACGCTATCTGGCGGTCGTCCTACGGTTCTCAAATAATATTTATATTTTTCTTGTAACCACACTCTAGTCATTGAAATTTTTCCAGAAGCTGTACTATAAACGGTTCCCCAGATATAACCGAAATCAATTCTTATTGGACAATCAGGTACAACATAATTTTCGAACAACCTAATTATGCCCTAAAATCAACCGTTTGACAGAAAGACACGTGTAAAAATAGGAAATTTTACATTATATTCAATATTAAAAAAATTGCCTATAGACGGTTTTTCATAACCAAAACACTCAGACACCTGGCTCCTTAGAGGTGATAACCACCGTTTCAGAGTGGAATTAGCAACAACAAGAGTTGGGTGTTTCCCCTCGTAAGAGTACTAAACTGAGGTTTTAAATTTTTGAAAGTAAAGTCTATAGGGAATTTCTTTAATATTGAATATTTTGTAAAATTTTCTATTTAAACACGTGTATTTTTCACAAACGGTTAAATTTATGACATAAGCTTGCATCCATATCTGAAGAACCGTTAATGGGACAGCTTTTGGAAAAATATTTAATGACTGAAATGATAACAAGAAAAACACGGAAATTATTTAGGAAATCGTAAGACGACCGCTAGATTGCATAACTAAATACCAAATAGTAAAAGCGTCATTTATACAAAATTACGATTTTTATTATTTAGTACTTAGTTACGCTATCTGGCGGTCGTCCTACGGTTCTTAAATAATATTTATATTTTTTTTGTAACCACACTCTAGTCATTGAACTTTTTCCAGAAGCTGTACTATAAACGGTTCCCCAGATATAACCGAAATCAATTCTTATTGGACAACCAGGTACAACATAATTTTCGAAAAACCTAATTATGCCCTAAAATCAACCGTTTGACAGAAAGACACGTGTAAAAATAGGAAATTTTACATTATATTCAATATTAAAAAAATTGCCTATAGACGGTTTTTCATAACCAAAACACTCAGATACCTGGCTCCTTAGAGGTGATAACCACCGTTTCAGAGTGGAATTAGCAACACCAAGAGTTGGGTGTTTCCCCTCGTAAGAGTACTAAACTGAGGTTTTAAATTTTTGAAAGTAAAATCTATAGGGAATTTCTCTAATATTGAATATTTTGTAAAATTTTCTATTTTAATACCTGTATTTTTCACAAACGGTTAAATTTATGACATAATTAGGTTCTTTTCAAATATTATGTTGCACGAGGTGGCCCAATAAGAACAGTTTGTGTCCATATCTGAAGAACCGTTAATAGGACAGCTTTTGGAAAAATATTTAATGACTGAAGTGATCACAAGAAAAACACGGAAATTATTTAGAGACTCGTAAGACGACCGCTAGATTGCATAACTAAATACCAAATAGTAAAAGCGTCATTTATACAAAATTACGCTTTGTATTATTTAATACTTAGTTACGCTATCTGGCGGTCGTCCTACGGTTCTCAAATAATATTTATATTTTTATTGTAACCACACTCTAGTCATTGAACTTTTTCCAGAAGCTGTACTATAAACGGTTCCCCAGATATAACCGAAATCAATTCTTATTGGACAATCAGGTACAACATAATTTTCGAACAACCTAATTATGCCCTAAAATCAACCGTTTGACAGAAAGACACGTGTAAAAATAGGAAATTTTACATTATATTCAATATTAAAAAAATTGCCTATAGACGGTTTTTCATAACCAAAACACTCAGACACCTGGCTCCTTAGAGGTGATAACCACCGTTTCAGAGTGGAATTAGCAAAACCAAGAGTTGGGTGTTTCCCCTCGTAAGAGTACTAAACTGAGGTTTTGAATATATGAAAGTAAAGTCTATAGGCAATTTCTTTGATATTGAATATTATGTAAAATTTTCTATTTAAACACGTGTATTTTTGACAAACGGTTGAATTTATGACAAAATTAGGTTCTTTTCAAATAATATGTTGCACGGGGTGGCCCAATAAAAACAGCTTGCGTCCATATCTGAAGAACCGTTAATAGGACAGCTTTCAGAAAAATATTTACTGACTGAAGTGATCACAAGAAAAACACGGAAATTATTTAGAGAATCGTAAGACGACCGCTAGATTGCATAACTAAATACCAAAAAGTAAAAGCGTCATTTATACAAAATTACGATTTTTATTATTTAGTACTTAGTTGCGCTATCTGGCGGTCGTCCTACGGTTCTCAAATAATATTTATATTTTTTCTGTAACCACCCTCTAGTCATTGAACTTTTCCAAAAGCTGTACTATAAACGGTTCCCTAGATATGACCAAAATCCATTCTTATTGCACCTCCAGGTACAACATAATTTTCGAACAACCTAATTATGCCCTAAAATGAACAGTTTGACAGAAAGACACGTGTAAAAATAAGAAATTTTACATTATATTCAATATTAAAAAAATTGCCTATAGACGGTTTTTCATAACCAAAACACTCAGACACCTGGCTCCTTAGAGGTGATAACCACCATTTCAGAGTGGAATTAGCAACACCAAGAGTTGGGTGTTTCCCCTCGTAAGAGTACTAAACTGAGGTTTTAAATTTTTGAAAGTAAAGTCTATAGGGAATTTCTTTAATATTGAATATTTTGTAAAATTTTCTATTTAAGTACCTGTATTTTTCACAAACGGTTAAATTTATGACATAATTAGGTTCTTTTCAAATATTATGTTGCACGAGGTGGCCCAATAAAAACAGTTTGTGTCCATATCTGAAGAACCGTTAATAGGACAGCTTTTGGAAAAATATTTAATGACTGAAGTGATCACAAGAAAAACACGGAAATTATTTAGAGACTCGTAAGACGACCGCTAGATCGCATAACTAAATACCAAATAGTAAAAGCGTCATTTATACAAAATTACGATTTGTATTATTTATTACTTAGTTACGCTATCTGGCGGTCGTCCTACGGTTCTCAAATAATATTTATATTTTTTTTGTAACCACACTCTAGTCATTGAACTTTTTCCAGAAGCTGTACTATAAACGGTTCCCTAGATATGACCAAAATCCATTCTTATTGCACCTCCAGGTACAACATAATTTTCGAACAACCTAATTATGCCCTAAAATGAACAGTTTGACAGAAAGACACGTGTAAAAATAGGAAATTTTACATTATATTCAATATTAAAAAATTGCCTATAGACGGTTTTTCATAACCAAAACACTCAGACACCTGGCTCCTTAGAGTTGATAACCACCGTTTCAGAGTGGAATTAGCAAAACCAAGAGGTGGGTGTTTCCCCTCGTAAGTGTACTAAACTGAGGTTTTGAATATATGAAAGTAAAGTCTATAGACAATTTCTTTGATATTGAATATTATGTAAAATTTTCTTTATAAACACGTGTATTTTTGACAAACGGTTGAATTTATGACATAATTAGGTTCTTTTTAAATATTATGTTGCACGAGGTGGCCCAATAAGAACAGCTTGCATCCATATCTGAAGAACCGTTAATAGGACAGCTTTTGGAAAAATATTTAATGACTGAAATGATAACAAGAAAAACACGGAAATTATTTAGGGAATCGTAAGACGACCGCTAGATTGCATAACTAAATACCAAATAGTAAAAGCGTCATTTATACAAAATTACGATTTTTATTATTTAGTACTTAGTTACGCTATCTGGCGGTCGTCCTACGGTTCTTAAATAATATTTATATTTTTTTTGTAACCACACTCTAGTTATTGAACTTTTTCCAGAAGCTGTACTATAGACGGTTCCCCAGATATAACCGAAATCAATTCTTATTGGACAACCAGGTACAACATAATTTTCGAAAAACCTAATTATGCCCTAAAATCAACCGTTTGACAGAAAGACACGTGTAAAAATAGGAAATTTTACATTATATTCAATATTAAAAAAATTGCCTATAGACGGTTTTACATAACCAAAACACTTAGACACCTGGCTCCTTAGAGGTGATAACCACCGTTTCAGAGTGGAATTAGCAAAACCAAGAGGTGGGTGTTTCCCCTCGTAAGTGTACTAAACTGAGGTTTTGAATATATGAAAGTAAAGTCTATAGAAAATTTCTTTGATATTGAATATTATGTAAAATTTTCTTTATAAACACGTGTATTTTTGACAAACGGTTGAATTTATGACATAATTAGGTTCTTTTTAAATATTATGTTGCACGAGGTGGCCCAATAAGAACAGCTTGCATCCATATCTAAAGAACCGTTAATAGGACAGCTTTTGGAAAAATATTTAATGACTGAAATGATAACAAGAAAAACACGGAAATTATTTAGGGAATCGTAAGACGACCGCTAGATTGCATAACTAAATACCAAATAGTAAAAGCGTCATTTATACAAAATTACGATTTTTATTATTTAGTACTTAGTTACGCTATCTGGCGGTCGTCCTACGGTTCTTAAATAATATTTATATTTTTTTTGTAACCACACTCTAGTCATTGAACTTTTTCCAGAAGCTGTACTATAAACGGTTCCCCAGATATAACCGAAATCAATTCTTATTGGACAACCAGGTACAACAGAATTTTCGAAAAACCTAATTATGCCCTAAAATCAACCGTTTGACAGAAAGACACGTGTAAAAATAGGAAATTTTACATTATATTCAATATTAAAAAAATTGCCTATAGACGGTTTTTCATAACCAAAAACACTCAGACACCTGGCTCCTTAGAGGTGATAACCACCGTTTCAGAGTGGAATTAGCAACACCAAGAGTTGGGTGTTTCCCCTCGTAAGAGTACTAAACTGAGGTTTTAAATTTTTGAAAGTAAAGTCTATAGGGAATTTCTTTAATATTGAATATTTTGTAAAATTTTCTATTTAAAAGAGTGTATTTTTTACAAACGGTTAAATTTATGACATAAGCTTGCATCCATATCTGAAGAACCGTTAATAGGACAGCTTTTGGAAAAATATTTAATGACTGAAATGATAACACGAAAAAAACGGAAATTATTTAGGGAATCGTAAGACGACCGCTAGATTGCATAACTAAATACCAAATAGTAAAAGCGTCATTTATACAAAATTACGATTTTTATTATTTAGTACTTAGTTACGCTATCTGGCGGTCGTCCTACGGTTCTTAAATAATATTTATATTTTTTTTGTAACCACACTCTAGTCATTGAACTTTTTCCAGAAGCTGTACTATAAACGGTTCCCCAGATATAACCGAAATCAATTCTTATTGGACAACCAGGTACAACAGAATTTTCGAAAAACCTAATTATGCCCTAAAATCAACCGTTTGACAGAAAGACACGTGTAAAAATAGGAAATTTTACATTATATTCAATATTAAAAAAATTGCCTATAGACGGTTTTTCATAACCAAAAACACTCAGACACCTGGCTCCTTAGAGGTGATAACCACCGTTTCAGAGTGGAATTAGCAACACCAAGAGTTGGGTGTTTCCCCTCGTAAGAGTACTAAACTGAGGTTTTGAATATATGAAAGTAAAGTCTATAGGCAATTTCTTTGATATTGAATATTATGTAAAATTTTCTATTTAAACACGTGTATTTTTGACAAACGGTTGAATTTATGACATAATTAGGTTCTTTTTAAATAATATGTTGCAAGGGGTGGCCCAATAAGAACAGCTTGCGTCCATATCTGAAGAATCGTTAATAGGACAGCTTTCGGAAAAATATTTACTGACTGAAATGATGACAAGAAAAACACGGAAATTAATTAGAGAATCGTAAGACGACCGCTAGATTGCATAACTAAATACCAAATAGTAAAAGCGTCATTTATACAAAATTACGATTTTTATTATTTAGTACTTAGTTACGCTATCTGGCGGTCGTCCTACGGTTCCCAAATAATATTTATATTTTTTTTGTAACCACACTCTAGTCATTGAACTTTTTCCAGAAGCTGTACTATAAACGGTTACCTAGATATGACTGAAATCCATTCTTATTGGACAACCAGGTACAACATAATTTTCGAACAACCTAATTATGCCCTAAAATGAACACTTTGACAGAAAAACACGTGTAAAAATAGGAAATTTTACATTATATTCAATATTAAAAAAAATGCTTATAGACGGTTTTTCATAACCAAAACAGTCAGACACCTGGCTCCTTAGAGGTGATAACCACCGTTTCAGAGTGGAATTAGCAACACCAAGAGTTGGGCGTTTCCCCTCGTAAGAGTACTAAACTGAGGTTTTGAATATATGAAAGTAAAGTCTATAGGCAATTTCTTTGATACGGAATATTATGTAAAATTTTCTTTATAAACACGTGTATTTTTACAAACGGTTGAACTTATGACATAATTAGGTTCTTTTCAAATATTATGTTGCACGAGGTGACCCAATAAGAACAGCTTGCGTCCATATCTGAAGAAGCGTTAATAGGACAGCTTTTGGAAAAATATTTAATGACTGAAGTTATCAAAAGAAAAACACGGAAATTATTTAGAGACTCGTAAGAAGACCGCTAGATTGCATAACTAAATACCAAATAGTAAAAGTGTCATTTATACAAAATTACGCTTTGTATTAGAAAATACTTAGTTACGCTATCTGGCGGTCGTCCTACGGTTTTCAAATAATATTTATATTTTTCTTGTAACCACACTCTACTCATTGAACTTTTTCCAGAAGCTGTACTATAAACGGTTCCCCAGATATAACCGAAATCAATTCTTATTGGACAACCAGGTACAACATAATTTTCGAACAACCTAATTATGCCCTAAAATGAACAGTTTGACAGAAAGACACGTGTAAAAATAGGAAATTTTACATTATATTCAATATTAAAAAAATTGCCTATAGACGCTTTTTCATAACCAAAACACTCAGACACCTGGTTCCTTAGAGGTGATAACCACCGTTTCAGAGTGGAATTAGCAACACCAAGAGTTAGGTGTTTCCCCTCGTAAGAGTACTAAACTGAGGTTTTGAATATATGAAAGTAAAGTCTATAGGCAATTTCTTTGATATTGAATATTATGTAAAATTTTCTTTATAAACACGTGTATTTTTGACAAACGGTTGAATTTAGGACATAATTAGGTTCTTTTCAAATATTATGTTGCACGGGGTGGCCCAATAAGAACAGCTTGCGTCCATATCTGAAGAAGCGTTAATATTACAGCTTTTGGAAAAATATTTAATGACTGAAGTGATCACAAGAAAAACACGGAAATTATTTAGATACTCGTAAGACGACCGCTAGATTGCATAACTAAATACCAAATAGTAAAAGCGTCATTTATACAAAATTACGCTTTGTATTGTTTAATACTTAGTTATGCTATCTGGCGGTCGCCTTACGGTTCTCAAATAATATTTATAATATTCTTGTAACCACACTCTAGTCATTGAACTTTTTCCAGAAGCTGTACTATAAACGGTTCCCCAGATATAACCGAAATCAACTCTTATTGGTTAACCAGGTACAATATAATTTTCGAACAACCTAATTATACCCTTAAAACAACCGTTTGACAGTAAGACACGTGTAAAAATAGGAAATTTTACATTATATTCAATATTAAAAAATTGCCTATAGACGGTTTTTCATAACCAAAACACTCAGACACCTGGCTCCTTAAAGGTGATAACCACCGTTTCAGAGTGGAATTAGCAACACCAAGAGTTGGGTGTTTCCCCTCGTAAGAGTACTAAACTGAGATTTTGAATTTTTGAAAGTAAAGTCTATAGGGAATTTCTTTAATATTGAATATTTTTTAAAATTTTCTATTTAAACACGTGTATTTTTCACAAACGGTTAAATTTATGACATAATTAGGTTCTTTTCAAATATTATGTTGCACGAGGTGGCCCAATAAGAACAGTTTGTGTCCATATCTGAAGAACCGTTAATAGTACAGCTTTTGGAAAAATATTTAATGACTGAAGTGATCACAAGAAAAACACGGAAATTATTTAGAGAATCGTAAGACGACCGCTAGATGGCGTAACTGAATATCAAATAGTAAACGGCGTGTTATATTGTTAAGAGTAAGATTATAGGCCTTTTTGACTGACCCTTAAGCCCACTCTTAGCGGTTACCACTTATTTACAGGGTTATATTTATTCGTAACAATATAATATGTGCCAAGTTAAAGTCTTCTAAAAATGTATTAGTTGAAACTTCCAGAAAATTTCGCACATTTTATCTAGATTAATTTTCTTCTCTGTGGTCATATAAGCGGTGGGGGGAAATAAATAGACCAAAAACGAATATAAAGAGTAGAAAAGTGACCATCTATAAAGTGTCTGAAAGAAATTGATTGGGTTACTTCGATTCGCCGACCTAAAATATAGATGTTCTGTCAAGGGCGGTCCCAAGACTAATTTTGGGGGGGGTGGCCTTTAACCATTCCCTTTTTAGCATATTTTTTTGAATAGAAGGCTTCTAAATCGTAAGAATTTTCATCTCGGGGGGGGGGGGGCATCGCCCCAATAGCCCTTCCCCTGGAGCCGCCCTTGGGTTTTGGTGGTTTGATGTAGAGATTTTGAGAAAAAATCATGGCTATTTGTTTCCAAGAATTATCTGAACTTACTGGCAATTTTTTTTATTGTTTTACATATCTATCGTGCTTGGACAAAGAAGTAAAAGTCAAAATTTTGAGTAAATTAATTTATCCTCTATACTTAGTATAAAACGTGGAATAAGTCAATACTTTCTATTAGGGTCGCTATTGAACTTGAACTTCATAATATAAATTACAAAAATACCTTATTTTTAGTGAAAAATCAGTATAAGTCGACTTATAAGACATATAATATAGATTTACTCAGCTTTTAAATTTTTGACTTATACTTCTTTGCCCACCCACGATAGAATATAATGCAATGAAATTGTAGAACTAATAAGAATAAAAGGAACGTTCTTACCAATATATACAAATGACTCCACAAAATAATTTCTATGTAGTATATACCATAGTGATAGAACATCCATCTACTAAAGCATTGGATGGTATAGTTTTTGATGTCAATACGGCCACTGCAGCTAAGAAGACAAATTTCTGTGTGGATGCATAATACACTTTCATTCTATTCCTGTTGCTGACTAATAATATTTCTGGTCATCAGAGACTGCTGAGTCACCAGCTCGTGTATTTGACCAACCAATTTATTTGATCCTGTTGTTCAGGAAGAAACTCGCAAGTTGTACCTCCCAGCAAATTTTACTCATTAGCCGTTACCAACACATTTGTCACAACTACTGTCTTCTGAATGTTTAATTCGCAAGGAAAACTGCTTTTAGAAAATCAGTATTCCGAAATCTGCGAACAAAAAAATTATACAAAGCATTTAACAATATTCTGTCAAATTTTGATGGACGTTCAACCGAGAAGTCATTCTAATCCTCGCAAGGCTCCTCAAACACGAGTGGGAATAACCTCAGCGGAAAATACTTTCACGTCGAATTTTATGCCTCCCATGAGCCAAAATGAAAGGAATAGGGATAGAAAAAGAGATAGATAGCATGCGTCACATTAAGTAAGATTCATAATATGGACTGTAGAGGAAAGGAGAACAATTTCATACGGTTGATTATCTAAAACAGTGTCCTCTAAAATGTATAAAATTAAGATGGCGCTCATGTACTAGAAGGGAAAGATCCAATGATATGTAGATAGCTCATCCATATGTAAATCAGACATCGAAAAGTACTATTGTCTATTATAAAAAAATTTATCTACGATTATAAGCTCAATCGCTTTTCAAGATGGCTTTTCATGATGTAGTTTTTAGGCGATACCCTTACCTCTACACTTCATACATATGGGTGAGAAATATACATAACTATATAAACTTGCGTGCATAGAAATCGGATCACTGTAAACTTTTAACTTTAACTAAAAAAGAAATATGCTGTTTGAAAGACAATTTAATATGCTAATGTAAGTATAAATTTATCAAGAAGGCTTATCGTTTATATGCGTAGCAACCGGTAAACAAATGAAACGTGTTTATGTGGTGATTGTAACGAAAATAACAAATTTGTCAAATATTAAAATTATTGCGTTTGCAATTGAAATTTGCATATTATTCGTTTTTATAATCTCAATAGTGTCAAGTGTGTTAGTTTAATGCATACTACACCACAAAAAGCCGCCCAAGTTAATGCTTAAATCGAAAATGGACTTGGTCAGCGAGCTGTTGCTAGACAATTGGATATGACCCGCGCAGCGGTTCGAAGAGTGTGCCAGCGTTATGAGGAGAGTAGATCTTTTCATAGGCGACCTGGAACAGGCAGAAGACGATTTACAACCACTCGTGATGACCGCTTTATTGTGTCAACAACATAAAGAAATCGTCACCTTAATGCCGTTCAAGTGCAACGACAGCTCCGTGAGGTGCGAGGAGTGGCTATTAGTCAGTGGACAACGAAGACTGCTGGAAAATAACTTGACCCCTAAAACACCTGCGATTGGTCCAAAACTTACTCGAGCTCATCGGCAAGCACGCCTGCGTTTTGCACGGGATCATCTGAATTGGACGTTGGAACAACAGGGATCTGTTCTGTTCTCAGATGAGACCAGAATATGCCTCCATGTTGGCGACCGAAGAAGGGAAAGTGTACCGAAGACCAAGAAAGCGATTTGCAGATTGCTGCTTTGAAGAGCGGAGAGCTTATGGAGGTGGTTTATGCATGATCTGGGGTGCAATTTCTATAGGAGCACGAACCCTGTTTTCATTCGTAGGGGCGACCGTGTTCACGAAAGAGGAGATTTAACAGCTGATATATATATCGAGGAGATTTTAGCAATTACGTCAACTACATTGGAGACGAATTTAACTTTATGCATGACAATGCAAGGCCGCACACCGCAAGAATCGTGCAAGATTACATTTCAGAAGTCGGTTTTCGGGTTATGGAGTGGCCAGCATACAGTCCTGACCTAAATTCTATCAAACATTTATGGGATGAGCTAAAAAGAAGAATTCAAGCTACACTTCCTACTCCAAAATCAATCACAGAGCTTATTGTTGCAGTAGAAAAAGAACAAGAAGAAGAACTATAGCTTACTTGATTAGATCTATGCCTAATCGCATGAGATATATTATTAGGGCAAGAGGAGGTAATACCCATAATTAAAAAATTAAGTGTTATATTTTAAATTGTCAATAACCCCATTTATGTTAATAATAAAAAAGCTTAATGCATTAATTTCACTATTTTAAACATAGGAAGTAGGAATTATGCTTCAAATCCTTATAGAGGTATATACATTAAACTCTTCATCTTCGCCAGAACACACGTTCGAATAGTAAGGATCAAATTCAGTGTCAGGATATTCTGGGAGCGGATCCTAAATAGCAACATCTCTCTCGGAAAACCAATCACCGAAGAAATTGTAAAAAGTTGGAAAAATATTGGCAAGACGGTTTGGAGAATGGCAAAATATCAAAGGTTCTTTGCGAAATCAAAATCTAGAATACTTTCACTTGGGTTCCCCACCTTAAACTCCGAACCAAAAAGTTTAGTGACTAGTCACGTCATCAAATAAAACCGACAACTATTTATATATGCTGCAAGATCAACTTGAAAGGTGATGGGAAGTTTAGCTGAACCTCTGTAAGCTATGCTTGGAGGGAATAGAAATAGACGCATCAAAACAAATGCAAATGTAACAAAAGTATTATCAGACATCTACCATAAAATATATGCATTGTAGACACCTTATATATCCGTCTTAAACACAAATGTAAAAAATATAAAAAAAAGCAGATATCGATGGTTTTTCATTTTCGAAAGAATCTTGTAGAGATATGGAAATCAGACAAAGCATTTGAAAAAACTAGCATACATTTAATTTAAAGGCACCAACTAAAAGCAAACAATAATTTCAATCAGTCTTTAAACTACAGGTGCCTACTTTTAAATAGCGACTGAAGAAAACCAGGCCAGAGAAAGAGCAGGAGAATTAAAAAAAAACCCAAAGGACGAACCAACAAGTATTTAGAAAAACAGAGAGGGGAGAAGGAGTTATTAGGGAAGGAAATAAAGGTAAACAGAGAGGGGAGAAGGAGTTATTAGGGAAGGAAATAAAGGTAAAATATCTCTTACCTTTATTTCCTTCTGGTAGACTGAATAAATTTGTAAAACATTTGGGCTAACTTAACTAATGTTAAGAAGGTCCTAAGATATGTGAAAGGTTTTAAATTAATCTTTAAAACACAAAAGAGCTTTTACCAAAGGATGTTTACTCTTAGAGAAAAACTAACCTACACACTTCACTAAAACAAAAACAAAAAAAGTACTAAAGAATGCAACAGGTGTTTGCTTGCTAAAGAAAATTAGTTTGGTCCTCATATTTTTTAAGACCCAAATGAAATGATTCATTTAGATTTATCTTTAACAAATATATAGATTCTCGCATTTCAAACTGGAAGGTCTCAGAATATTTTGTTACAGGACAATTTTGTCAAAAATTAAATTAAAGGTTGAATCTTATCTCATCTCAATACATAAAAACTAAGGAAAGTATTAAAAAAAAATAACTTACGAATTTGAGTGTCTTACATTTGGTTTGATCATTTGCTCCATATGTTTTTGCACACACTTTAAAACCGGTAGTGCATCAACTAAGGCTTTTAGAAATAACCTTAATGATTTCCTAATTACATCTTAATCTAGTGATGAATGTCTCAAACATTGTAATACAACGGTTGATTCTTTACAATTTCTATGACTCATCATAAAAAAAGTGTTTTTTATCTAAAGTGTGAAAGAACTCGATTGTAGCTGATGAATTTCTTGTATAAGTACTAAAATTAAAAACACCAAGCAAAAGGCCTAGTGATTGTACCAAAATGGGAAACTCAACCATCCCATGTTACAAAAAAAATGCTTTTTACGGTACATGTCAACATTAAACATAGTTATTCACTGCAGCAAACCTTCATTTAGAACTCCTTATGACCGGAGTTCTGCCCTAGCTCTCATTATAAATAGTCCCTAACTTTCATTATAGAAATCCTGAATAATAAAAGAAAATGTATATTAGGAATTTTTTAAAACGGTCATCCTATTTTGCCAAAATGTATTCAAACTTGAAATCAAAACACAGTTTTAAAATACTTCAGTAGTTTCTTTCACTTGAAAATCTTAAAACAGCTAAGAGCCAAACTTGTTATGCTTGCAGCCCAACGGATATAGACTTTCTCAAAAACTAAAGTTGAAAATGTCAAGGTGGAAGCTAACAATATACAAATTTTCATTGACGAAATGCTAAAACTTCGACTCCATAACGAGCCTAGCCTTTATAAGTATTTTCATTCCCCCACGAATTACCTCAATTTATGCTAGGCAAAAACAATTTTTATTTTATGGGAAAAAAAACAAAGTCTCACAGGTCTTCAGGATAGCTATTCACTAAGTCATGGGAGCGCTCCCATGGGAGTGCTCCCATATATTTTGCTCTCTTACTCTTAGATGGGTATATCGTGCTTACTCACTTTTAGCCCAAGTACATGCGTAGTAAGGTCAGATTTTATACCATGCGAGGGAGTATTGCGGGAGTATTTATCACAAAGGAAATTTAAACTATTTAGGACCGATTCCACCGTTGTGTTAAATGAAGTTTAAAATGACATTTTTACATTAATAATGTCACTTTAATCTCCGTTTAACACAACGGTGGAATCGGCTCTTAAATAGTAGATTAAAGTTATTCTGTCGACTTGGCAACGTTGGTATGGGAGTATGGGAGCATGGAAGTATGGGAGTGCTCCCATGAGTTAGAGAATAGGTATCCAGGACCTTTTATTCTAACCAGTAACGCTCCAGTCCATCCAGTATCTCCCCAAACTATTGGGTGGGTAGCCCAAGCACTTAGTTCAGATACGTATGTACCTCGACCTTCCTCATAATCTGCGTCAATATTGAAGGACAAAGAGATCAGTAGTGTTTAACAAGTTTTACAATTAAGACGTAAAACCAACGTTCGCAAAAGTATTAAAAAATTATTAAACTGTATTGTTAAAATTCAATATTATTTTTGTTGCGTTGGTTAATGATTAATTCATTAGTATTATTAATAATTATTATTGTTAATTTTGTG
>OV651816.1:9515881-9612561 GCA_927349885.1 Psylliodes chrysocephalus
GAGTGTATGAGTGTATGAGTGTATGAGTGTATGAGTGTATGAGTGTATGAGTGTATGAGTGTATGAGTGTATGAGTGTATGAGTGTATGAGTGTATGAGTGTATGAGTGTATGAGTGTATGAGTGTATGAGTGTATGAGTGTATGAGTGTATGAGTGTATGAGTGTATGAGTGTATGAGTGTATGAGTGTATGAGTGTATGAGTGTATGAGTGTATGAGTGTATGAGTGTATGAGTGTATGAGTGTATGAGTGTATGAGTGTATGAGTGTATGAGTGTATGAGTGTATGAGTGTATGAGTGTATGAGTGTATGAGTGTATGAGTGTATGAGTGTATGAGTGTATGAGTGTATGAGTGTATGAGTGTATGAGTGTATGAGTGTATGAGTGTATGAGTGTATGAGTGTATGAGTGTATGAGTGTATGAGTGTATGAGTGTATGAGTGTATGAGTGTATGAGTGTATGAGTGTATGAGTGTATGAGTGTATGAGTGTATGAGTGTATGAGTGTATGAGTGTATGAGTGTATGAGTGTATGAGTGTATGAGTGTATGAGTGTATGAGTGTATGAGTGTATGAGTGTATGAGTGTATGAGTGTATGAGTGTATGAGTGTATGAGTGTATGAGTGTATGAGTGTATGAGTGTATGAGTGTATGAGTGTATGAGTGTATGAGTGTATGAGTGTATGAGTGTATGAGTGTATGAGTGTATGAGTGTATGAGTGTATGAGTGTATGAGTGTATGAGTGTATGAGTGTATGAGTGTATGAGTGTATGAGTGTATGAGTGTATGAGTGTATGAGTGTATGAGTGTATGAGTGTATGAGTGTATGAGTGTATGAGTGTATGAGTGTATGAGTGTATGAGTGTATGAGTGTATGAGTGTATGAGTGTATGAGTGTATGAGTGTATGAGTGTATGAGTGTATGAGTGTATGAGTGTATGAGTGTATGAGTGTATGAGTGTATGAGTGTATGAGTGTATGAGTGTATGAGTGTATGAGTGTATGAGTGTATGAGTGTATGAGTGTATGAGTGTATGAGTGTATGAGTGTATGAGTGTATGAGTGTATGAGTGTATGAGTGTATGAGTGTATGAGTGTATGAGTGTATGAGTGTATGAGTGTATGAGTGTATGAGTGTATGAGTGTATGAGTGTATGAGTGTATGAGTGTATGAGTGTATGAGTGTATGAGTGTATGAGTGTATGAGTGTATGAGTGTATGAGTGTATGAGTGTATGAGTGTATGAGTGTATGAGTGTATGAGTGTATGAGTGTATGAGTGTATGAGTGTATGAGTGTATGAGTGTATGAGTGTATGAGTGTATGAGTGTATGAGTGTATGAGTGTATGAGTGTATGAGTGTATGAGTGTATGAGTGTATGAGTGTATGAGTGTATGAGTGTATGAGTGTATGAGTGTATGAGTGTATGAGTGTATGAGTGTATGAGTGTATGAGTGTATGAGTGTATGAGTGTATGAGTGTATGAGTGTATGAGTGTATGAGTGTATGAGTGTATGAGTGTATGAGTGTATGAGTGTATGAGTGTATGAGTGTATGAGTGTATGAGTGTATGAGTGTATGAGTGTATGAGTGTATGAGTGTATGAGTGTATGAGTGTATGAGTGTATGAGTGTATGAGTGTATGAGTGTATGAGTGTATGAGTGTATGAGTGTATGAGTGTATGAGTGTATGAGTGTATGAGTGTATGAGTGTATGAGTGTATGAGTGTATGAGTGTATGAGTGTATGAGTGTATGAGTGTATGAGTGTATGAGTGTATGAGTGTATGAGTGTATGAGTGTATGAGTGTATGAGTGTATGAGTGTATGAGTGTATGAGTGTATGAGTGTATGAGTGTATGAGTGTATGAGTGTATGAGTGTATGAGTGTATGAGTGTATGAGTGTATGAGTGTATGAGTGTATGAGTGTATGAGTGTATGAGTGTATGAGTGTATGAGTGTATGAGTGTATGAGTGTATGAGTGTATGAGTGTATGAGTGTATGAGTGTATGAGTGTATGAGTGTATGAGTGTATGAGTGTATGAGTGTATGAGTGTATGAGTGTATGAGTGTATGAGTGTATGAGTGTATGAGTGTATGAGTGTATGAGTGTATGAGTGTATGAGTGTATGAGTGTATGAGTGTATGAGTGTATGAGTGTATGAGTGTATGAGTGTATGAGTGTATGAGTGTATGAGTGTATGAGTGTATGAGTGTATGAGTGTATGAGTGTATGAGTGTATGAGTGTATGAGTGTATGAGTGTATGAGTGTATGAGTGTATGAGTGTATGAGTGTATGAGTGTATGAGTGTATGAGTGTATGAGTGTATGAGTGTATGAGTGTATGAGTGTATGAGTGTATGAGTGTATGAGTGTATGAGTGTATGAGTGTATGAGTGTATGAGTGTATGAGTGTATGAGTGTATGAGTGTATGAGTGTATGAGTGTATGAGTGTATGAGTGTATGAGTGTATGAGTGTATGAGTGTATGAGTGTATGAGTGTATGAGTGTATGAGTGTATGAGTGTATGAGTGTATGAGTGTATGAGTGTATGAGTGTATGAGTGTATGAGTGTATGAGTGTATGAGTGTATGAGTGTATGAGTGTATGAGTGTATGAGTGTATGAGTGTATGAGTGTATGAGTGTATGAGTGTATGAGTGTATGAGTGTATGAGTGTATGAGTGTATGAGTGTATGAGTGTATGAGTGTATGAGTGTATGAGTGTATGAGTGTATGAGTGTATGAGTGTATGAGTGTATGAGTGTATGAGTGTATGAGTGTATGAGTGTATGAGTGTATGAGTGTATGAGTGTATGAGTGTATGAGTGTATGAGTGTATGAGTGTATGAGTGTATGAGTGTATGAGTGTATGAGTGTATGAGTGTATGAGTGTATGAGTGTATGAGTGTATGAGTGTATGAGTGTATGAGTGTATGAGTGTATGAGTGTATGAGTGTATGAGTGTATGAGTGTATGAGTGTATGAGTGTATGAGTGTATGAGTGTATGAGTGTATGAGTGTATGAGTGTATGAGTGTATGAGTGTATGAGTGTATGAGTGTATGAGTGTATGAGTGTATGAGTGTATGAGTGTATGAGTGTATGAGTGTATGAGTGTATGAGTGTATGAGTGTATGAGTGTATGAGTGTATGAGTGTATGAGTGTATGAGTGTATGAGTGTATGAGTGTATGAGTGTATGAGTGTATGAGTGTATGAAATAAAATACAATTTTAAAAAATATATATTTTTATTTGCCAGGCAAAAACGCAACTCCCTGTTTATCAAAAAAAAATTAAAATAAGTATTTTTTAAATGCATATAACTTTTATTAAAAACTTGTTTGCGTGTCTATAACGCAAATTGAAATATTAAACAATTGCGCCCTAATGGGACACCCTGTATAAACTTCGATTTATACTTATATTATTTATACCCAGTATCAAAAGGTGTATTCAAATGTTAATGATCCAGAAGGTGTGTATATTAATTCTTTTTTTATTTATTTTTATTATACCAAATATTTACCTATATACTTATACTTTTTTTTTATTCTTTAAAATTACGAATTAATAATATCAACTCCTGTTCCACAACTTATGTACCTATTACTGTATGACTTAGTTTTAAATTTAGTATTTTAATAAAGAAAATTTTAACTTTGAACAATAAACTCTTATTACCTATATGTATCCCAGTATATCTTACAATTATGTATATAAATTTTGAGTACGAGCCTGTCCTCTATTTGAAAACTTCAATATTTAATATGGTAACGTTTCAGAGAATTCTCTCCTGACTCCTGAGAGCAGAGTTGCCAATCGTACGATAATTACCGTACTTGTACGGTAATTTCGATTAATGTACGGTAATTTCGATTAATGTACGGTAATTTCGATTAATGTACGGTAATTTCGATTAATGCACGGTAATTTCGATTAATGTACGGTATACGGTCCAAAGTCATTACCGTACATAAAAGTACGGTATTTAGATAAAAAGTACGGTAAACGTACGGTATTTTGAACAGAATTAGCAAAGACTGAATTGTGCAAGGCCCGATTCCATCGTTGTGTTAAATAAAGTTTAAATTACTAGGTAAATGAAGATTAAAATAACATTGTCTAATGTAAAAATGCCATTTTTATCTTTTTAGTAAATTTTTTTCTATCTAGACATTTTCTTGAAGATTGCTTGGAACTAACCAAATGCACCTTTTAGCCACCAGCCAGGGCCAAAATAAATTAATTTCGTCTTTCGTAGAATAAGATCGTATATCGTGTATGACCCCTCTGTATAACCCCTCTGGGGTCTATTCTGTAACAATTCCTTTATATTTAACGGCCTTTAAAAATATTTGCGGCCTATAAAAACATGTTCGTATTCGTTAATTTACTTCTATCATTATTTAAACAGATTTCTTTAAGATAGTCCTCTAATGTATTTTAAAGATCCGTTTAAATAGTGACCGAATTAAAGAAGAAAATATTTTTAAAGGCCGTTAAATATAAAGGAATTTTTACAGAATAGACCCCAAAATCTGTTTTGACTTCGGAAATCTTCGACTCGGATTTGATATTAATTGCAATTCCGTTCAACGAAATTCGACAATAAACTCGATAAAATAACTCGATAGCTCTAGAGTAGTCGATTTGATATCAAATCATTAAAGTTGAATTTTTTTGACAATAGTTATAAACCTTTCCTGCAGCAATCTGCCTTTTCTAAATAACCTCTCCTGCATTAAGGGCCTTATTTTCTCTATTAGGTATATACGGGGTTATTACCATTTCATAGGAACAGTATCTGTATCTGTAACGTATGAAGGGTGGGTTAACTCATGGCACTTAGGCCTCACTAGGATCATTGTGCATCCTCCCAATTAGATAGGTACCTACTAGCTCGTGAGCCAGGGACAGTATTGCTATTTCTTAAACGGTAACAAATAGAAAAATGGTTGAATTTGATAAAAGTTGCGCAGTTTTATGCTTATTAAAATGATGCCAGAAAACATTTGATATCTACAAAGAAATTCAAAATATCTGACAAAAAACGAATGAATTTAAAGAACTCACAATTTTCATTTTTTGTCCTATATTTTAAATCTCCCTGTAGATATCAAATGTTTCTTGGCACCATTTTAATAAGCACAAAACTGCTAACTTTTCTCTTCTTTAACCACCTTCTATCTGTTAGCGTTTAAGAAATATTAACACTGTCCCTATGAAATAGTAGGGACTCTGAATACTAGTTGAAACATCAATAAGAGGATTTATTAATTACATGAAACGCTATAAAATATAAATTAATAAAGGTAGGTAATCTTTATTCAGCCAAAGAAGCTATCCACAGCGATTTTCAGAGAGTTTGAAAGGATCGCTTCTTTCCCTTAGGTCATTCTTTCTTTAGCACAAAGCACAATAATATTAAATAATAATCTTTTTACAATTTACCCCATTACGAGTGATCCCTGCAACTCTGAAAGCATATAGCTGGTATCGGGGAGGGACAACTGTATAATAATAATAATAATAATAATAATCTCCCTAATTCACCCCCTTACGAGTGAATTTTAACCCCAAAAGCTGAGCTTGTACGGGGAAAGGGACGGCTATTATTATTATGTGCCGTGGCGCTCCGGGGTGACTTAAAGATGATTGATGGTGCCATTTGACTTACAGGTGAGGAAAACCCGGAAAACCCCATCCACCATCATCGAAAACGGTAATGCATGGTGATTTTATTTTAATAATCTGGATGTCATATTAACAGAAATTAAATTTCTGCTAATATGGCAACCATCAAATCCTATAGAGAACCATGCAAATAAATTCACATGGTCTTCCGTAGGACCTGAAACCGTGTCTCGTTTTACCAGAATATTGGCTGACAAATAAATGCCGCGCCGTAGACACCAACACTACCGTAATCGAGTATTATTATTATTTGCCATGGCGCTCCAATGGCAAGATAATATGCATTCGAAATTCAAATACATATTATCTATAACTATATATAAATAAAAAATAAGTAAGTTGTTGGTTATAATACTATATTTCCTAGATTCCTATAATATTAACCCCAGTAGGCGGCGATAATTAATTAACGACACACTTTGCCAAATGATGAAGTAGCTGTGTCCTTCTAATTGTAATCGGAACCTAGTAGTGTTCATAGAAATAACTATTTTAAATGTAGTATGAGGTGGTGTTTGAGATTAAAAACACAGGAAGAAAAAAGATTTTTTTTTTAAAAGAAAGAAATTAAAACCCAGCTGCTTTAGACATCAAAAAAAATATTTTTTAAAATAAAACACGTAGCTACGATTAAAGTAAATACTGATTTTTTATAACAATATTAAATGTATAATGTATTGTTGTTTTTGCATTAAATACAAAACCCAAACAGTTTGTTTAGTTGCGTGACAGAGTACCTAATAACTCTAAGCAACAATAAAAAAATAATTAAAGGTAAGATTCCAATTTTTGTCGGACATTATAAACATTTCAATGATTTTTAAGTTATCCATTTTCTATCCCAGCATGTCAATAAATATTTTCAAGGTACTATTTCTCAAGACGAGACCGACTTCAAAACGCGACGCGACAGCAAGAGACCAAAAGCGGTCTCTTCACGTCTGAACACGTAAATATATTGAAACACATTTCGGTAGACGAGACCGACTACAGCAGATTTAGTATGGCAATATATGCCGCCTTACTGCTGTCTCGGTCTCTTGTCGTTTGTCGCTCGTTCCCAAATGGTACCTTAAGTCTTCTTAATCCAAGGGTCCGCGATTCGAATCCCACCGTTAGCAGGCATTTTTTTAATTTTATTTATTTAAAAATAATTCTGATCCATATGTAGGATTCTCCACTCTAACCATTCACTGTTAGGTTCTAATTGCCAGTGCTTATCCTAAAATGGCGATGAGAAACCGTGACACGGCCTGTCTATAGGCGTGTATTAAAGTACTAGCACTACTGCAATATGGAGTATTAGACTACTAGTTATACTACTAGCGATATTAACTTAAAATTTTTAGTAAAAATTAAGCTCTATAAGGGGATAAAGCCTATTGATTTTGAACAAAAATTAAATAAAAATGGGAGGTTAAACTGTGAAGAGTATAATATAGAATGCCAAGCATTATATATCTTCATTCTAGTTGGAAGGTTAATGAGCGTACATTAAATTGTATATATCCCAATTTCTCTCTTTTGATTTTATATAAAAATTACCTTGATGCCAAAAATATCTCTCATGCATGAATGTCATAATATCGCTATACGTGTATGTAGGTGTCTGGTGGTATCTGTGTGTCTGTATCCACGATACCTCAAAAATGTATGCAGAGAAAAACAATAAATTCAAAATTTAAGGTTTAATCCATCCTCTAATGAGTTGATTAGATTTTGGGCATATACAGAGTCGTTTTTCTACTTTAAGCAATATGTCTGTTATTAACGCTTGAAGAAAAAAATTCGCAAATAAAAGTTGCTAGTGATATAAAATTCAATTAAAAAATAAATGAGAAAAGTATGTAGGTAATTTTGACCTAGCCTGTACAGATTTGTTTCGAATTAAAAAATAGTGTACCCGCATAAAATGTAGACTAATATCGAAACTATTTTACTACAAAAGATTGGTTTTCAATTGTTTCTTTTGCAGTATATTAAGATTAATACGATTTTCATATAAAATTGGTATTAGCGTATACTCTGTATAATCTCATACTATTTGGTATTGTTATAATGGGAAAAGCGAGGGCAATTAAAATATAAAATAAAATAAAGGGCATTCCATTTAAAAAACCTAACTTTGATATGTTCACTTTTTTGGAAAAGCCTGTATGATTAAAATTATTTTTAAATTCTTATCTTTTCGGACATACATCTCGTTGTGAAAACAAATTTAAAAAAAATCAAATAGCTCTACAGACCGAAGCGTTACCCGTTGCCCATCCTGTACATAAGTCATTACCTTACAAGGTTCATTTCTCAAAATTTCAAATAGACATATCTGGAAAGACTTTCTGGCTTGTTTGTTTAGAGAAAACAAAATATTTAAAAGTACCTAGGGAGAAACGCATATACTCGTATAAACTTAGCCAAAAATATTAAACTTTGGTAAAAAGTGTTGTTTTATTTATAAAGTAGGTATTTATTATTAAAATTAAAACCAATAATTACAAAGTATGGCAGTTAGTTAAATTTAATTTGCAAATAAACGTATTTTTTAACCATATTTTGTTAATAATATATTGAATTATTTATTTAATTAATTTTCAAAACGCGCGTATAAAAATTGTATTTATTCCGGCCCTTTTCCGCATCAAACTGTTACAATAGCTTTGTTCGCGGTAAGAATCCTGAACCGAATTATTACTAACAGTAACGATTTCGCAGGCGCAGTAGTTAAAAAGCGTTCGCGGAACAAAAAGAACTGAACTATTGGTTCTATCCTGCGTTCGCGGTAAAATAATTATTGGTTTTGAACCGCTTGTCTATACCTGAAACACCGAGATATAATAGGGATTGCGCGCGCGGTAAAAATTCAGAACTGATAATGATTCGGGCATGCGCTCAAAGTATGAATTAGTAATTCTGAATCAGTTCTGGATTGTTACCGCGAACGAAGCTAATAAACAAAGGTTTCATAGCGCCATCTGTGAAATTACCTTGAACTTCTTAGTGCACAGAATTGGGGCACAGATTTCTACAAGCTTTACAATTTTATTTCTTTACAAGTAAAAACTTCTTTTTGTATTTTATTCTTAATTACCAAATTTTAAGAGCATATATTATTACTTAAAAGTACCCAATTTGTGAAACACATTTCCAAAATAATGCGGGTAACCTAATGTTTTCTAGGAAAAATTAAAAATCTTAACCTAACTTTTATCATTTTCTATACAATTTCAGTAACTAGATAAAATATGTGAATATTAAGAAGATTGAAATAAATAGTGTTATTAGTATTTTTTTAGAATTATACAATATGTAATGGATACTTTATAGTAGATACCTATATACAATTTTTTTTCCGAATTCAAAATGAGGTACTTTTCAAACATACCAATAATTGTATATTGTGCGACTCTTATTATTTTTTGCTCCATATACTGTGACCTACCTCACCTAGGTATCTTCACAATTTATTGATTCCAATTAATAAAAGTTGCATTCTTACTAAATTCAAATTCCTTCATTTTATTGAAAAATCTTCTACGATATATTTTTAAGAAATGCCGATTCATTCTCACTAGCTAATAAATTAATAGCTCAGCTAAATTGACTCAAAACAAAAATAATAAAATTGAACTTTATATTTTTTAACTGATACTCTTCTTCATTTTTTTTTACATGAAAACGAATCAGCAAACACTGCAATAGGAAGTGACAAGTACACCCAACAGCAGCCAGAGCCAACTTTCCACAGGAACTTTCGTTACAACTTCTAGTGGATACAACCATGGGTGAACTTCGTAATAGTTTTATATTCATATTTCTTTATTATTGTGTACTGTAATAAGAATTCGTGCAATTTTAATTCTAATAATAAAAAATATATGGTTATAATCGTGTTTTACTTCATAATAAGATGTATTTTTACTTTCCTATCTGTATACAGATAATAGGTTTGTTCTGGTTCTCAAAATGAAAACTGTTTTGAAACTGCGCCGGACCTTATGCGTAAAGACAAAAAAATCCCCGACAGTTTGAAATTGTTGGAAAACCAGAACACATAAAGGTGTTTTGTTTATTGTTTATTATAATAATGAAGTTCCTTTTGAAAGCTCAGCTTCAAATAACATTTGCATGTATATGTTTATCATTATCATCACATTTCAATGGAATAAATAAAAACAGAGAATATTAAAAAAATAATAATTCTAAAATTGCTTTAATTTACAAATAAAACAAGAACAAGAGACATTCGTCCACATATAAATAAACAATTTGGGATTGCATACGTTCCGTATGGTCTAAAAAGCCAATACAATATTCATAACACTTCAAAAACGCATGCGCGGTCAAAACAGTCCGAGTCGATCCACACTCCCAAGCATGAACACATTTTGACTATTTACAACAATCACGGATTATTTCGGATACGAAACCAGAACACTGGACTGAGAGATCCGAAGTAGTCCCAGAAAAACCAGAACACTTTTTATCTACTACGCATGAGCCCGACAGTTGTGGATCGTTATTTCTCAAAACCAGAACAGACCTATAAGGAAAGTATAGGAATCATGATTTTTTTCGACCTCGAGTTTTCGACGGATTTTTACGTTTTGAGGTCCCCTGAATCCATTTTGACTATTTTCGCGATGATGTCTGTGTGTGTGTCTGTGTGTGTGTCTGTGTGTGTGTGTGTGTGTGTGTGTGTGTGTGTGTGTGTGTGTGTGTGTGTGTGTGTGTGTGTGTGTGTGTGTCTGTATAACGCATAACTCATGAACCGATACACAGAAAAACACCAAATTTTAAACTTAAGCTTTGTTTTAGCGTCCAATGAGCTGATTAGATTTTGGGCAGAGTCGGAACATCTGGGGGGGTACTTTATGGGTGGTCATTTTTATATTTCATGGAATATATCTGTTATTTACGTTTGGAGAAGAAAATTCTTCAAATAAAAGTTACTTCTAATATAATTATCTATAATTTTTGTTCTATGCAAAATTTTCCTAAAATGGTCCGTATTCGAGAAATTTGACAAAATGTAAAAAAAATAATTTTTTATAAAAATTGTTCAAATAAAAGTTGTTTGTAATATAATTCTCTATAATTTTTATTCTATACATAATTTTTTTAAAATGGACCGTATTCGAGATATTTGAGAAAATGTGTAAATTTCGAATTTTGAAGAAAACTCAAAAACGGATAAAGAAAAAAACATTAAATTTTAAACTTAAGGTTTATTTCGGCCTGACGTGAAATTATTAGATTTTAGACATAGTCGGAACATCTGGGGGGTACTTTATGGGAGGCCACTTTTATATTTTATGGAATATATCTGTTATTAATGTTTGGAGAAAAAAATTGTTCAAATAAAAGTTACTTCTAATATTATTATCTATAATTTTTGTTTTATGTAAAAATTTCCTGAAATGGTCCGTATTCGAGAAATTTGACAAAATGTGCAAAATTTTGATTTTTATGAAAGTTTTTGAAATAAAAGTTGTTTGCGATATCGATCTCTATAATTTTTGTTTATACATGATTTTTCTAAAATGGACCGTAATGAAAAAATTGTAGGAAATTTTAATTTTTCAGTATTTTCGTTTTCCATGAATATCTATAGAAAAATGTTTCGAGGTAGATGTATGTGGACAATGTATATATTTAGTTTATCCTCTAAACATTTATAGAGATGCTGCAATAGGTTGTACAAAATAACCGGAAAAAGCCTATAATAACTAGATAGGAAAGTCATGTGTTGGACACATCAGATTTTTTGTTCCACAAATCCAAAATTATAATTTTTCGTTTTCTTTTTAACTTAAAATATTTCAAATTTTATCTATCACAGTACATAACCCAATGGATTATATCCATCTAAAGTATGTTGAGTGAAGAATAAAATGTTTGAATCATTTTAAGTAAAAAAGAACGAAAAATTATAATTTTGAAAACTTAGTAGTGGTTTATTAGAAAGGCCGAGTTTGAAAAACCCGCGATCATTGATCCCTACCGCCATCTACATAATAAATCTTGAACAAATTTTCAATTATTAGTTATCTTCTTTTTTTTTTAACTCAACTATTTGCAACCGCTACGGATGGCGCTGAAAGATGAGTAAAATTTTTCATTGTTGAGTGGCCCATCTTTAAATGGTATGGTCTGTGCTTTGGATACGGCGTATACTCGTGGTATACTCTTTCATCTGCGTTGCACCTAGCTGATTAGGTGAATTAATAATTATTAATTATCTTTTATTTCAAACCAAGCTTTCAGGAAAACCGAACATTATTTTGAAGTGCGATTTGTTTCATTTATTTGATATGTTAGTTGTACTGGTGGTAACGAAAAGAAAACGTCTAAATATGTTTAGTTTTAAAGTAAATACGTCGACAAGTCGAGGGTTTCTGTGTGGTTTGGATACCGATGATTAAAGTCATTTTTCGAGTATTTTTAAAAAACTCCGTTCCTTTAGATTTCTTTACAACCCGTAGACATAATTCATGAACTGATTGCTATATTTAAAGTAATGCTACGAAGTATACTTTTCCCGAAAGCTTCGTCAAAAGTAACCTCTGCATATACGGGGAATTAACATGGGCTTTAGATTTTCGATTCGGCAACACTGTATGCAACCCGTAAAACGTTTCAGTTTTTAGTTTAACTTTTAACCTTACTTATTTATTTATTATGTATAATGCATGTTTGTGTTAATTTTATTAACGTATTTAAATAGATTTAAATGCTAGTTTTCAATAAAATACCCTTAAAGTTATAACCCCTACATGGCATACACATTGAGTGACTACCGTTTTCACTGTGTTTATTAAGTTGTGAAAAATTATTTGGGATACGTTCATGACTGAAGACTGTTTGGTTTATCAAGATATTTTTAAGATTTTCAAGGATTTGGACCTCCGAAAAATTGGGTAATTCCAGTATGACGGCCTTTCATTTGATTTATTGAAAAAAAATTGTAATGGTTCCTCACCTTACTGGTACTCCCAAGCTACTGCTAACCTTCTAAGATATTCACAGCTATACTGTCCAGGTAATTGAAACTTATTTTTTCTCAATTTTCATTATTTAATAAAAACTCAAAAATTGTCATTCTATTTTTCTAAGCCAAAAGCAAAACCTTTTCAAGATTATTGATTTCTTACTTTCCTTTGTTTTTCGTTGTCTAGCAACGTTTTTCCTTTAATATCCCAGATGACTATTTTAATTTTTTTTTATCCTTGTTAACCTCATTTTTTTATTAGTTTTCACCTTAGATTAAAGAGACCGAAGATGTAACATTGCACACTGCGCATGCTGTCTAATTTTAAGCCAAAGTAACCCACCAATTGAAAATCATTGTTGCACGACGCCACCCGAATTGCTCCGATTTCCATTCAGCGATCACACCTCCACCTGAGTTTAATCACCATTGACAGCTGTTTTTTGATTTATTTGTTGGTATTTTAGCAATTTAAAGTGTTCTAGTTATTCAATTTCAAGTTCAAAATGTCACGATGTATCTTGAAAAATTGTATGTACTTATAATACAAGTACTACTGTTATGAATATATTCGTTTTCAGCGGTAAATATTTATTAACGTTTTGACATAAAGCGCCATGATTCTCTGGGCTGAATACTTCAGATCCGCATTAAGGGGTTTCAATAAATATTAAGCATCAGATTTCATATTACTTACATAAATTTACAAAAGGGTAAAATTTTGAACATTTAATTTAAATAAATAGTAAATAGGCATTATTGCTAACGAAATTTTGTATTTAAATAGTAGTTTTATAAAAATGTTTTCTAAAGGTAGTTTTTAGCCCTTTTTGGTAGATAAATAAGAGGTAAAGAATCATAGTTGCTAGCTAAATTTTATTTTTATAAGGTATTTTTATAAGAATATTAGATGAAATACAGGATGACCTACTTAAAATTTCAAGGTTCATCTTATTTGCGGTCAAATCGAAAGTGACATTGAATTTTCAGTCTTAAAACAAAGTAATCTAGTATAAACAAAAAAAAATACTAAAGTTACAGGAGTTAGGTCCGATTCCACCGTTGTGTTAAACGGAGATTAAAATGACAGTGTTAATGTAAAAATGTCATTTTAAACTTCGTTTAACACAACGGTGGAATCAACCCTTAGTCACGTTAATAAAATGTTAGATTACAAACCCCTAAACAACTCGAACATAATTTTCGTTTACTAAAAAAAATCCAAAATTTAGCAATATTTATTTATTATACAAGCGAATGCGATTTCAAAGATAACTGGATCAAAAAATCCGAATCTCTAAATTTTGGAACTAAATGCTCAGATAAAAGCAAGCGACCGATAGGGGTTACAAAAATAATCGAATTATCGATAATTCTGATATTTTTTAATGAAAATCGATTTATCCGCTGTTTTTAATAAATTATTTTCGTTTTTTTTTAAGATAATGTATTAATCGATTTCAAAGGAAATACAGAAAAAGTACATTTATTCAAAATTATCGATTTATCGTTTAATCGGTTTTTTAATTATTTGATTATTTTCGATTTTTCAAAGATATTATATGAAAATAATCGATTGAATATAATCGGTTATTTTACATAATCGATATTTTGGTTATTTTTTTAAAATTATCGATTTATTGGATAATCAGCTTTTTAATAATCAATTATTTTCGATAATCGAATAATCAATTTCAAAGGAAATATGAGAATCGGCTTCTTAATTAATTGGTTATTTTCGATTAGGCGATTATTTTAGAATTATTGATTATTTTTGGTATTTCAAAGATAACCGAATTATCGATTTTAAAGGAAATACAATAAAAATAGATTATTGATAATAATCGATTGATCGAAAATAATCGATTATTTAAAATAATCGATCATTCTGTTTTTTTTTGAAAATCGATTTGTCAGTTAATCGACTTTTTAATTAATCGAATATTTTTGAAATACAATAAAATAGATTATTGGTAATAATCGATTTATCATAGAATCGGCTTCTTAATTAATTGATTATTTTCGATTAGGCGATTATTTTGGAATTATCGATTATTTTCGGTATTTCAAAGATAATCGAATTAACGATTTTAAAGGGAATACAATAAAAATAGATTATTGATAATAATCGATTGATCGAAAATAATCAATTATTTAAAATAATCGATCATTCTGTTTTTTTTTTAAATCGATTTATCAGTTAATCGACTTTTTAATTAATTGATTATTTTTGATTAATCGAATATTTTCGATTTTTCAAAGATTATCGAATTATCTGTTTCCATGGACGAAAAAAAAATGGTTTATTTGAAAATAATCGATTATTTAAAATAAACGATAATTCTATTTATATTATATTTTGTAAACACTGATTTATCGATTAATTGGCTTTTTAATTAATCGATTATTTTTGATTTTTCAAAGATAATCAAGTAGTCGATTTTAAAGGAAATGACAAAAAATATATTGTTTGAAAATAATCTATTGATCGAAAATAATCGATTATTTTCAATTATCGATAATTTATTTCGATAATCACTCATCCCTAGCGACCAAATGACTTTTAATAGATTTAAATTTTAAAATGTTATCTGGTTTCAGACATATGCATTTCTAGAGTTTTATGTGACTCATCCTTTATAATAAATAATATTCTTAAAGAAAGAAGCCTTAATATACTTTTTCTGAGGTTACAATACAAAACAGCATTTTCTCATTTTGACTAATTTTTATAATATGTAATAGCCGTAGAAAAAATATAATGTTCAACTCATAAGGGTAGATTTGCAGTATTAGCCTGCGCACATACTATTTTTATAATACTCGTAGACAATGAGTAACATTTTTTGCTCTATTAACAATATATTCTATTTCAACATTTTACTGTAATCTCTTGCAGAAAAGTCCGTAGTAAATAAACGCTAACGAAATATTCTATAAAAGGTCTTCTCTTTACATAAAATGTCGTGGCATCTGTTTGATATTAAAAAATCACGATAATTTGATTTCATAATACAAAATTCGATTAAACACCTTTTAAATAAACCTAATAGTTCATTAAGTTGCTAATAAACAAAGTCCGGTCCCTGTCACAGAGTTCGGGTCGCCGCGTGTCGCCGCCCAGTTCCCCCACTCCGTTAACCCTTCTTTAGAAATTGGCAACATTTGCGCAGGTTTAAAACCGGTGTATGTTATATCTCTGGTCTCTTTTATCTAAGGTTTTCACTCATAGGTAATATTAAGTTTCATTGGATTTTACATATTATTTACAATTTCTATTTGATTATAAAATTTTCTACACTGTCTTTTTTATTTCCTATTGCCTGTATGTTCTATTACCTTCACTATTGTTAGATTTATTTATTTATTTATTCCCTTTTTATTTTAGGTATGGTATGTTTCCCAGATTTTCCAGTGAATTCAATTATTTACAATTGAAAACTATTGATATATGAGTTGCAACTATACTATTTCGATCATCGTATACACTATCTTTCAACCTAAGATATATTTATTAAATTTATGTTTTTGTTATCAAGAAATTTCCATGGGTACGTTTTATTATTTACCTACATTATTCCTGCTTGGTCATTTACATTCTATAACACTACCATGATTACATTAACAAACATAGTTATTGTATTGTATCGTGAAATACTTGTAGTACATTATAAAAATAATATACATTTTTGTTTTAATAACATCCTAGTGTTTCTAATTTTTTTTTGTTATTAAAGCATTTTATGTCATAGTATGGGTATAAGATTTCTATGTGATATCATCCTTTTATTAAGTTACTTCTATTTCAACTAACTTGTAAGTGTTATTTGCAATAACTTTATTTATTCTAATGATAATATTTTTATTTGCTAAAATTTTGATTTTACAAAAAAAAACAGTTTCGTCTGAATTTACAAATATTTTAAAATTGTGTACAGTCCAGTGGAGACATTACAATTAGAACAGCTAGTTTGACTTTCACAAAAAGGTACAGATATTTTATACACAAAAAATATTGAAAATAATATTATTAATGTCTGAGTTGTTTGCATAACTCAGTCAAGTTGTAGAAACAGTTATCTGCAAGATTCTTTTTTTAACTCATGTTTAAACTTTTTATTTGTTTTTATAGTTTTAAATTCTGTAGGTAACAGTGAGCATCCTGCATATGCTGGAGATTTTTATAAAATGTATGATTGACCTTTTTTACTGAAAAAGTTTTTTATTTTTTGTGTCATAGATGTGATCATTTGAATTTTTTTTTGAATTTTGCTTTGTTTTCATGTACATAAGTAGTTTTAAAAGATTTATCATCGCCTTAGTAAGAAAAATGTAACTTCATTTTAGTAAAATTTATAGCAGATGCAAATATTTTTAGCGTAACCGATTTTTATTGAGTCGGCTAGACCTGGTTTTATACATTGTCGGGTTAGCTTCGAGAACCTGAAAAGTAGTAGATAATGTAAAAGAGAATGAGGCGTCATTCGAGATAGGGGTCCTAAATGTTTCATTATCACTCTGAGGCTGTGTGTTTTTACAATCATTATATTCCAATTAAGTTGGAACCATATGGGCTACTATTTTATTCTTAGTTTTATGAAAAAAAAAAAAAAAAATATATATTTTATAAAAGTTTATAAAAAGTTTTGAATTTTACTGAAGAGTAAAGTACTTTATTTTTGACAAACCTATACGACTTATAGAATTTGAGATCTGATGGTTGTGTTTTACATTTTAGACCATGCTCGACTTTTTATGAAGAATAATTTTTTCCTTAATATTAATAATAAAAAAGTTACCCCATCAAGAAAAACACCTACCTCTACCTTACTATCCAGTGTTCTGTATACTGTAATAATATAGTTTAGTTTTTTTGTCAAAAATGTCAAACTTTATTATGGTAGCCTCGAACAGCTTTTCAATACATTTATTAAACATAACTGATATACTTACGATCCCATTTTTTGCTAATATACAGACACCCCCATGTGTAGCGACATCCCTAGAATAGCTATAAGAAATGCATAATTCATATTTTCAAATATATCTCCCCAATTTTTAAGTAATTCTTGAATTTTCCACGCAACTTATGTCATGTGTTACACTTGTATATAATTTGTTCATGCTTATTTACATACAGAAGGTTCAAAAAATTAGGAATATTGGTTACTGAAATATGGTGCATTTTTCATGTATTACCATAGTTAGAATATTACTTCTGGCCATTTTATAGATTCATTTCATACTAAATAATTTTTATAAGTAATACAGGGTGTGATAAAGCTACATAAACAATTAATAATTATTACAAAAACACATTTAATGAAAAACTTGACATATCTAAAATATTGTAGAAAGTCTTGAAATGAATTCAGTATTGCTCATATATAATCAAAGCTCTTTTTAATTAACCAAATTCCGTTCTACGCCTACTACAGTACAGATGCCAGCTTATCAGTTATAAATATAATTTTTATTTGTAGATTTTTGGTTTTAGTTAAAATAAAACCTCATAAAAAACCTTATGGAGTTAATTCAGTATTACTTTATTAAAACACTTCATGACTATATACTTTTATCTTGCTTTAGATTATTTTCTATGCATATGACGTAACTTTTTTTTATTTCTTTGTTTATCAATCAGAATAATTACAAAAAAAATTTATGAGCTAAAAGGTTGGTGTTAGATTAACTAACAGCTAATTTATTATGATAGCGTGTGGCTGTTGTAATCTTTGCAGTTTCAGACTAGATTCTTTTTTACATTCTATATTTTCTTCTTCTTTTTTGGGCTATGTTATTAGGAACAATTTTAAAAGTTTGTTATTAGGAATTTTTGATAGTAGGTAGTTTATTTTTGTTAGGAAACTTTCTATGTAGCATGCCTCCTTTCGAGATTTGCGAATAATGTGAAGCACATGTTATATACCTACAAAAAAATACAAGAGAATCCCATTATTAGATATTACTGTAAATATAAAATTGGTTCAAAAATTATAGGCATGTGTGCTCTTATTTCAAGTATTTTGTTTTAAATGGAATACGGATGATTCAAAAATTGAAGACAAGTGGATAAAGGTGTCATGTCACATTTTTTCAAAAAAATTATTTTTATGGTCTAATATACTTGAAATATACTACATTTTTTGTTTGCCATAGTTCTGATTTCCAATTTTGATAAATAACGGTTATTCATCAGATAGAAAGGTGTCATGAGCCATATATCCTAATGCAGTTGTAAAACTTTAAACTTGTTTTTCTCGAAATAATCTTATGACATGACACCTTTATCCACTTACTTTACGTTTTCAATTATAAAAAGTACCCTTCAAGTGTTTTATTAAGGACTATTTTAAATGCTGCTAAAAGATAAGTCAGATTTTGATAGTGTGTAAATAGTTGATGTATGTAATAAGACAGGTTTATAAAAATGCAATTTCTTTTTTATTGATTTTTAATTTATTGGGTCCAAAAATCTGTGTAAAGAAACTGTTATATTTTTGTATTAGATAATATTTCACACCCTGTATTATTATTAAATATTATCTAGTAGTTAATGTAACAAATAAGTGATCCGAAGTTTTGTTCTAATTATGGAAATACATGAAAATGCACCTTATTTCAGTGATTAATATTCCTATTTTTTAACACTCTTTATGATGTACTTTACAAAGTGGAAGTAAGCATTAACAAACTATTTACCTTAGACTAGGTAATAAAGAGAAGACTCATAACGCCGCTGAAAATCTTGTTCCATTCTGACACCAATGATATTCGACCAAAGGCGTAACATGTTGGAAATAAAAAACGAACTTGTATTTATGTTATTGGTACTGTATTGATCTTTTAAGGTATAAAGCAAGCAAAGCGTAAAATTTAAAATAAGTAACAATAAACAAGACACAAGATAAAAAATATATTGAAATAAACTCAATGAATTTGTTTACATAATAAAATGAGTTTTTTAAATTCTGCAAATAAAACAATGATCTACATATATTACAAAAAGATTTATTTTTAGTTAATAAAGATTGACACTATCCAGATAGCACAGACACGTTTTAAAGACATCTTAAAGACGTTTGTTCACGACGTTCGTGATGTTTTGAAGATGTACGCTGTTACAAAACAAGGCGTATTTAGTACATTCAATTTTGTACGTCTTTACGACATCCAGTTTTGTACGACTTTAAGACGTATTGGACGTGTTTAAGCCGTCTATTTACTTGATAGAAATTCGTTTAAAAAAATAAATGAATACTTGTCTACTATATTTAATACTGACACATAGAGTAAATATTATTGTACAGTGTTGGATAAAATAATTAGAAAATGACTTCAAATACTTGTTGTTATGAGAAACTATTCCCGGAAATCCTACTTTTTCCAGTTTGGTCGATTTAAAAACTTCTTTTATTGTATTAATTTTGGCCAAACGTCTGTTACTAATGTCCCCGTAGTATATAATTTTGTTGAATTATTCTTTTAAATTATTTCTAAAGCTGTGCATATGATTTTACCTTAATATTATGTTATTTTTCGCCAGTCCCATGCCCATGAAAAAACATTTTATTGTAATAAAAATCTTTGAGGCTAAACAATCTAATATTATATTTTGCATTTTTTCAGCTGTAAATATGGTACGAAACTATAAAATAAAAACAAAGAAATGTAAGATTAAAGAAGCTGTAAAAGATATTACCAGAGGAATATACTCTTGCAGGCAAGCTGCAACAATTTATATAAAAAGAACAACACGTTTATTTATACCCTCTAAAAGTTCAAGCAAAGAAATGGTGAAAATTCAGGAAAGGAAATCGAATGTAAAAAAAATCAAAATATGGTAGTAAACAGGTTTTTATAAACTAACCCAAGAAATTTTGGTTGAGTATCTACAATTCACTATGATTTAAACTATGCTCAAGTGATATCTTTAGGATACAAGTTATGCCAAATATACAGAGGACATTCTAACTCTAACAGAGAATGTTCTAACTCTACTTTTGAGAGGTTACAGCTTTCTCAGAATAAGACGAGAGCTATTTTAGGATGTGGCAGATATAACATTCAGCTTATGTTGACTATGTTTAACTCGTTGAATATGGGACAGTTTCTATGTGTAGGCAATGACCTTTATTTTTAAAATAGTAAATAATGTATTGAATTGTCAACTTACTCCTATTTATTACATACATCAGTACCATACAAGAGCTGCAAATTCTATTAATTTTTGTGTTATAACAAGTAGGAAGACAGAGTTCAAATTAATCAATTATCTCATAAACTCCCTTTAAAAAGATAAATTATTTTAACAGTAATTAGCTATGTTAAAACTTTCAGCTAAGTCCTCTTGTGTGTTTGTGTTATTTTGTCATCGCTTATTTATTTATTTATTATGTATTTATTTTCAAATACTCTCTACTTTTGTACATTTATGTATCTTCTTATTTTTTGTGTGAATTAAATATCTAATGATTCATATATATCAATGAAAGGTTTTTTTATGTTTCCTAAAAAGATTTTAAATCTTCTTGATGTACCTATACAGAACACAGTGATACGATGCAGTCCCTATAGTTATATTAGGTATTTAAATGTTTATATATAAATGACAAATAAACATTATTATTAGATAGCTACTTTATTTTGAAAATTAAATATTTTGAGTTTGATGTTAATTTCAGTAATTACCAAATTAAGTAGTCATATTTTTATGTTGTTTTTTTTACTTGAAATTATGTGTATAATAGTCACAAATGTTTTTTTTTTATTTACAATACACATCATCATAGTAAGTATTTAGTGAACTTTATAGAAAACTATATTTTGGAAACTAGTTTTCTTTATCTTTAAAATAATTCTGTATCCCGTCTCGAACTTGATGTACTTAAGGAAAAATATTAGGAAAGGAAAAAAGGAATATACATCGGTAATTTTACTAACATTAAAAAATCAGAACCGGCGTACAAAATGGTCGGATTAGAATCTTTTTCTAATTAACTATCAGTGATAAGTAACGAAATACGACTGAACATTAATACGCAGAAATAATTTGCGATGCCAAAATTAACGTTATATATTTGTGTTGCCATATAGGCAACACAAAATACCGAATATATCAAATCTTAATAATACATAGGCCAAAACATACTACTAAAAATATGTCAAATATACCCCACTCCCCCTATGTACTTTTACAAATGAGTCAAGAAATAAAATATATTATTTAAAAAAATTAAAGGTCTATAGTTAGCATGCCATAAGTCCATAATTCATTGATCATAAATGTAATTCCTCCTTAAAGTGACTATGGATCAATAATATCAAATATTTAATGTTTATTTGCAAAAGTAAAAATATACAATAAATTATCTTTAACAATTCAATATAGACTACTGATTAACTGGAGTAGGTACCACACAATTGGACTGATAAAACCTTGTACATTAAAACTAAAAGTTTAAACATTTATACAATTTAATAATAGAAAAAAGGCAGATGATTTCTAGTAATATATGCAGATTATGATTGTGTACCTAGAAATGTGAAATTGGATTTGAATTGTGTTTATTTTCAAATAAATCAATTATGTCTTCCCAAAATGCCTAATTATTGAGAGTCAAGATTAGTTTTTTGAAAAATGTACTTAGGATTGAGTAGGGTTTCATTAAACAACATGTTATTTTGGTAAAGTAATAGTAAAATGTCTATTTTATGAATATTCAACATTGATCCTTAAGAAGATGAAGAATAGCTAGATTATTTAATTATTTTTTAATCTTCTCAGTTTACAACTTATTTGCACATTACAAAACTATATTCCAAAAACACAATATAATGATGGTTGTTCTTGTTTAAATATTTCTTGAACATCATCATTTGGCTAAATTAAAAAGTTGTTCCTGTACTTGATGTTTGATTCTGAAATAAAAAGATCATAAATATTTTAATAACCAAAATAAAACTAGGATTTAAATTCACTTGTAACAAACAATAAAGTTTCTTTTTTAAGCACTATTTGTCTTAAATAAAAAAATACTTTGTAAAATAAAATACATAATCCTCATTTAAAAAAATATATGTAAAATAGTTAAATCACAAATGTATACTTTTTAATTAAATCTAGGACACGGGTCATAAATAATCAAATAAAAATGTACATACCTTCAAATAATTTCACATATCATTGATTGATTAACTCCAATTATATACCATTATTTCTCACTCGCATGGTATAAATATTATAACAATCACTAAAACTATTGCGCCAAGATGTAGGCAACACGTAATAAGTGGCGGAGTTTTCTATCTCCTTTTAAAAGGCACCAAGAAAGCTGCGCAGTGCGACCATTCTCCATGTAGTAAGAAAAAAAGTATGTGAAGTAAACCACATACTTTGATTATTATACGGTGCAAGAGAGACGTCCGACACGCTCAACATAGGGCGCGGCCACTTGTATACAATTACTACTAGGTTAGGAAACACATTTTTCCAAAATGTTAAACTGGTTGCCTACATCTTGGTATTTTGAGATTTTCAATGAAGACAACAAATGTAGAAGAAACGTTAATTTTTTTTAAATAATATGCAAGAAACTTCTTTGAAGTAAAGTTATAATTGCGAGTGCATCTTGAAATAAAGGTGAGTGGTTTTAAATTATTTCTAAAGCTGTGCATATGATTTTACCTTAATATTATGATATTTTTCGCCAATCCCATGCCCATGAACAAACATTTTATTTTTGTAATGTAATAAAAATCTTTGAAGCTAAATCTAATATTATATTTTGCATTTTTTCAGCTGTAAATATGGTACGAAACTATAAAATAAAAGCAAATAAATGTGAGAATAAAGAAGCTCTAACTAAAAGATATTAATAGACGAATATACTCTTGCAGACAAGCTGCAAAAGATAGTTGGTTTTTATCTTATAATTTATCTGAGATAGACACGTTGAATTTATGTTATTTTTTTTTTAATTAGTTATATGTAGTTATTGTTAAATTTTTAACTAAAACGGATATTGTTCATCTACAAATAGGTCTTTTTTCAGTTGTTACATAGTAAGAAATTGCTGAATATTTTTTATTCAATAAAATAATCCTATGGGTATTACTGCTACCACCTCCACCAATATTCTCGTTTTCAAAGATTACACAAGTTTGTTAATTGTATTTATATTAGATTGCCAGTGTACATTTTCAAAACTCTTGCATATCACCCTACTTTCTGCTTCTATAGCAATCGATGGTCTAGCTATGCTTTTCTTAGTCCGTCGACTTAATATTGTAAAAATGATGTCGACATATGGTGGCTCTAAAAGACGTTTTCGTTACTTTTATGATTCTTGTGTATATCGAAGGTACAAAATCAATATACGTGGATCAGTGGTACTTTTGCTTCTCAGATAATTCGATTTATACGAAATTGTTACACAGTTTACTGTATCAAATAAAAAATAAATATTACAGGTAATTTTCTAACTGTTCCAGATAAACTATTTAGCAGAGGGTGCTATTTTCTTAGTGAGGCTGTGGTCTACCTCTACTTTCAGGTGTATAGATGAGCCAGAGGTAGTAAACTTGAAATAAATAACAATTATTATAATATTGTTAGAAGTTAAAAGAATTAACTTCAAAATTATTGTTTTAAAATGATTTATCACCCTGTATACTATAACACCCTGTATAGCCACTTCACAAAACACGTAATAACATGGTTTTATAATGTTTTATTGAATATCTCTTAAACAATGTTTGTAATGTAATTAATTAAGGAACAAAATAAAGAATGTCTTTAACGGCATATTGCCTATCACTTCATAGTGCTCGGCTGGTCGAAAGTCAAGTCCCCGCTCTCGTGGTCCTGAACACTGAAACGGGTAGACGTGGTATTGTCGACCCCAGTGACGGCGATATCCTAATTCGCAGACTCTAACAGGGCAGACGTGGTACCGTCGACCCCAGTGGCGGCGATATCCTAATTCGCCGACTCTAACACGGCCAGACTGACGGGTGTTTCGTTCTCGAAACATGTATCCATTTCCACTGTGGTGTCTTAATTTTTTGTGGAAAAAGGTAAAACGTGACCTACATGCCAAGGTCCAATATATACTTTCATGATCCCAAGCTTCAACATAATGTAATCTTGAAAAACAAATCATAAATAAAATATTTTATGGGAGTATGCTGACCCCATGCTTCAATTTATAATTCTAAAAAAACAATTCATAAATAAAACATTTCATGGGAGTACCCCATCCTTCAATTTGTAATTTTCAAAAATAATTCATACATAAAATAATCCATGCGGGAGTATGATAACCCCATTCTTCAATTTGTAATCCTGAAAAACAATAAATATTTCATGGGAGTATGCTGACTCCATCTTTCAATTCGTAATCCTAAAACGAATTCATAAATAAAACATTTCATGGGAGTACCCCATTTTCAAGTTGTAATCTTGAAAAATAATTCATAAATAAAATAATCCATGCGGTAGTATGCTGACCCCATTTTTCAATTTTTAATCCTAAAACCATTCATAAATATTTCATGGGAGTATGCTGACCCCATCTTTCAATTTGTAATCCTAAAAAAGAATTCATAAATATTTCATGGGAGTATGCTGACCCCATCTTTCAAGGCATATTATTCGCCCTTGAGACAAAACAATACAGATGGGAGTATGCTGACCCCATCTCTCAAGGTATATTATTCGCCCTTGAGACATAACAATACAGATGGGAGTATGCTGACCCCATCTCTCAAGGCATATTATTCGCCCTTGAGACATAAATAATAACACTAAAGATGGGTGTAAGCTGACTCCACCTATCAAGGCTTATTATTCGTCCTTAATACATAAAGTATAACATTAAAGATGGGTGTATGCTGACCCCACCTTTCAAGGCTTATTATTCGTCCTTAATACATAAAATATAACATTAAAGATGGGTGTATGCCGACCCCACCTTTCAAGGCTTATTACTTCATCCTTGAGATATAAAACAACATTAAACATGGAAGTATGCTGACTCCATGTTTCAAGACTTATTATTTCATCCCTTCAGTTTCAAAAAATTGAGTCTTGCAAATCAGTCACTAATAATAACCCGCTCGGCCAAAGCCTGACTGGTTTAACATTTTTTGGAGACGAAATTTTTGTCAACGCCTCTATTTTTCTCTACTCCGATCTACCATTTCTCTATTCCGATCTACCATCTTCGGCGGAAATTTTCCATCCAAGAAAATCAATTTTTTTTGTTTGTGAAAACATTTTCAAATATTTAGGAAAAACCATGCTTTTTCTAAGGCTACCTAAAACTTGCTTAAAATAAAATCAAACCCTGTGGAACAATGTTGCTAAAACTCGACATGGGCAATAAATTATTAATTAAATTAATTTCCATAGCACACTTGTTTACTGCAGAAACAGAAAAGCAAGTAAACCACAAATGGTAGTAATTTTTATTTTAATAATCTGACATATTGATCTCGATATTGTTCAAGTACTTTCAATTGATTTAAACTTATTCCAAAATAAACGGAAATTTTTAAAAGATCCGGTAACTGTCACTTCATAATAAGTATCTACGTATCATTATAATCAGTAACATAAACATTAAACGTGTACCTAGACTGAGCTGGCTTACCCGTAATTTTAACATCTGTTCCGAACTTATATTTTGAAATAAACTGTCAAGTTACGCCCATAATACAAATTTCCTGTAAACTAACCCGGACTGTTCAATAAATGTTTCACACATCAGAGATACACTTAAGCTCGGTATCAATAAACCCATATAGGTTGATTAATGTTTATTTCCATAGGCACACCCGCTTTGCTCTGAAGAAACAAAATTAATTTTATGTGTTTTATCTTTGAGTCAAAACAGTTTTCAGTTACGTAACCTGACTTAAATCAAAAAATACATTTTTTTATTTTTTTTTTTATTAGCTAAGGCAATATCGACATCATTATGAATGGTTGTCTCTTAAATTTTTATCTCGTTTAAAATTCTGAGTGTTTGAATTTTTTTTTTGTTTTGGAGAAACAATTATTGTTTCTTACACATTATTATTATTATTATTTTTTTTTCCTTTTTTTTTATATCCAGATACACATTTTGGAATGGTGCTTAAACATGAAATTAAATCACTAGTTGAAATCTCTAATAGTAACGGATTCTTGTACATTTCATGACTTCGGTAAACAATTAATTCAGTTAAAAATTAAACCTTCTGTACTCGATTAGCACCCAAATTTTTCACTAAAGTAACCTTTCTAATTTGAACATTAAAATGTATAAAACATTAGAGACAGCTGTCAAAAGAAGAGGCTTCAAAAGTAAACGTCCAACAATTTCCTGTGTGAAAATGATTCATAAAAATTCAAATTTAAAATTAAAATTGTTCAATAAAGCAACACTTTTTTATAAGCATAAGCATAAGCTACATAAGAACTAAAGAGTGAGCTGTCAAAAGAAGAGGCTACAATTTTATTTATTAAAATTACTCTTACAAGTTCAAATTTAAAATTAATTTTTTTTTCAATGAAACAATCTTTTTTGTTTTGAACATAAAATGTATAAAAATTAGGTTGAGCTGTCAAAAGTAGAGGCTTTAAAAAATATTCGTCCAACAATTTTCTATGTGAAAATGACTGAATGAAGTTCAAATTTAAAATTAAATTTTTTTCAATAAGGCAATCCTTTTTTTTTATGAACGTAAGCTGTATAAGATTTACAAAGTGAGCTGTCAAAATAAGAAACTACCATTTTCTGTGTAAAAATGACTCTTAAAAGTTCAAATTAAAATTAGACCAATCTCTTAATGTTGAGACCAATTCTCAAACCATATTTTAGCATCGACCAATAAAAAGCGTTCAACTCTTACCAGTATCTGCTGGTCTTACCACTAAATTTCTCTTTATCTTTTGGAACTGTTGTATCCAAACTTTAGAATCGTCGATATCTGACCAAAATAAAAGCAAATCAACTTGTTCTGGAGTTTTTCTGCTGTTTTTAAAACTGTGCAACATCTCTGCGAATAAATCATCCTTGATACACTTTTAGACACTTCGTTTTAAATGTAAAAACGTGAACAGGATCCACACTTCTGATGTATAGATGAGCCAGAGGTAGTAAACTTGAAATAAATAACAATTATTATAATATTGTTAGAAGTTAAAAGAATGAACTTCAAAATTATTGTTTTTAAAATGATTTATCACCCTGTATACTATAACACCCTGTATAGCCACTTCACAAAACACGTATTAACATGGTTTTTTAATGTTTTATTAAATATCTCGTAAACAATGTTTGTAATGTAATTAATTAAGGAACAAAATAAAGAATGTCTTTAACGGCATATTGCCTATCACTTCATAGTGCTCGGCTGGTCGAAAGTCAAGTCCCCGCTCTCCTGGTCCTGAACACTGAAACGAGTAGACGTGGTATTGTCGACCCCAGTGGCGGCGATATCCTACCAAGCTAGCACAAAAATATCCCATCTACGTTAATAAGCTGCAATTTTAGGCTCTTTAAGCTCGCATGCAATGTACTGTAAATGTAACCCTATTATCCCTGCAACTACCGAATGTCCGCAACGGCAAGACTTTTATAGCACATCTCGTAGAAGTTATAAAGTGAAGTTCGGAAAACATCACACTAGCACTTTTACGGTACTTACCCCGAAAGTTGCTCTGAAACTTTCTATAATGTGAATTTCTTCTACAGCATTATACAGTGTATCCACGGATGGACTTAACAATACTTGTAAAAATATTTATTTTAAATTTTAAAGTACTTCTTCATAATTTCTTTTGCTTGTTAAATAAATACGATTAACGTTGAGAAATTATGACAAAGACCTCTTTTGAAAAATTTAAAATAAATATCTTTACAAGTATAGTTATGTCCATCCTTGGATACACTATATTCAAAATAGTATATTAAGGATATAGTAAAATCTGAAGAAAACAAAATAAAAAAATTGTATAAATTTATTATTAAAAAGCTATTGAAATCGACTACCAATATCATACAAGTAGAGGTAGGTAATAATACAGGTAATGCAATTAATTACACATGTGTAATAATAAGGTAGCTATAAAACACTGACAAATTGAACAAAAGTAGGCATAGAGGGTATATAAGGAATATCTCAAAAGTTCACTAGAATCAAAAACATTGAACGCTTGCACGAAAGAGTATAATAAGGTACCTATATTGCAAAGGTTCACTAGTAGCTAAAATGGTGAACGATTGTACAAAAGTAATAAAAAAAGTGTATTTATATAAGGTATATTTCAAAGGTCACCAGATTTTTATTAAGATGGCAGTTGTACGATGCTAAAAAAATATATTTGCCTACAACTGGTACTAATCATAGTTTTAATACGATATAACTTGATTAAACTGAATATTGATAAATGTAAAGTTATAAGGTTTAATAAAACAGCTAATATCATTATGCATGATTATGTCACTGCAGGTTCTGAACTATAAATGATCTTGGTGATATTTTTGACAGGGGCCTATCGTTTATTCCTCATTTTATTAGATTCCTTGTTCATGCCAGACTTACTAGGCAGATTAAACTATTTTATGTAAATACTCATAGAACTAACTGGACAGAATTTATTTGTAGACCGACTGATGTCCAATTACAATAAGTATTTTTCAAATTATGACATTTTAGTAGGTTTTTTTTTAAGCGTCGACTTTCATTATACTATATTGACTTCAATTTTAATATGTATAAATAATAAATAAATAAATAATAACTAAATAATATGTATAAAGAAAATGAAAAATATGCTCGTTTAAATCGTTGCACCTATTTTAGTTGATTTTTACTTACTTTGTTTTCCTAAATAAATAATAACCTTTATTTTGATTTTTATAAATTTGATACTTAATAATGGATGTTCAACTTATACAGAACAATGTTTTTAGCATGATATTCTGCTATGAAAGAAAAAGAAATAATTTCAGATGTTATATATTCTTCTTCAACCAATTCTGTATTATTAAACTTTAGCTTCTAAAATTCCTGACATTTTTTACTAGAATTATAATCCACCACAAAGAAAACCTACAACACAATATTTTTAAAATTTATTTTTAGTGATTAAAATATTACACTAGGGCGACCATACTTACAGCAATTTTGCTGTATTGTAAAGCATTTTTAAAGTTTGTCCCAGCAATTGGTATTGTGCAGCAAACGTACAGCAAAATGGCATAGGTATATATATCCAGTGAAATGCTGTATTTATGCACCAAAACGTCACTACTGTCCAGCAATGGTAATACTTAATTTACTGAAACGTAACAAATTTAAATGTTATTTATCTTTAGTGAACTACATGAGCACTTCTATACTGCTGTTCTAGCAAGAAACGTTTTATCTGCAAAATTAGCAGTTTTTTTTATGTGCATTTGTCTACATTTTATCTTTCTCGATACTGAAAAGGAATGTCTTATTTGCAACAAAGGTACTAAAATGTTAAAAAGTTACACAAAAAAAGGTTTAAAAGATAATAAATATAAATTTCAGTCCTTATAAGGGGTGCTCGTAAGAATGGCAGCTTTTCCTTTTTATCTATTTGTAGTTTTTAGATATCAAGCTTACTAACTTTGGGATAAGGAGCAATTTGTTCAGGACTTATCAAAGTATTACCTTTACTCGTGGATGGCATATCATGTAAAGCACTTCTTTGGCAACCTCGGAACATTTCTTTGGAGAGCCATGATTTGTTTAGGTAGAGATTCTCTATTAGTTTCAATTTCGCGTGTACCTTCCGAATTAGCGTTATGTTCGGGTGGATCATCTTCGGAATCGCAAGAAGATGGTACGACATCATCCTGTTCTTGTGATTTGTCTGTTGGAAGTGTTGCAATAAACATATCCTCGGTAAATACAGTGCGGTTTACTGGGTACAGTCCAGTTTTTTCAAATCCATTAATAGCATTTATCGGAGTAGAAGAAGCACGAAGATATGCTCTGCCAAATGAAGAAGGAACTTCGCTTACAGTGATGCATCGTCCTGGGTGATTTCTAAGCCAAATCTCCATTTCTTGTTAATAAAAGGTGCTTAGAGGGACCATAAATGACACGTCCAAAGGCTGGAGTCGATGACTACAGTGTGGTGGGAGACATAAAATTGTGTCACCATTTTCTCTTGCTTTATCTATGATAGAAATATTTTGCGTATGTGTTTATGACCATCGAGAATAAGTAATGCTGGATTACTTCTTGATGCTTGTATGTGAGAGAGAAAATGATTAAACCATTTATCAAATCGATCCAATTGCATCCAACCAGATTTATGAGCAACTGTTAATGTTCCTGGAGAAACACCCTCAAGAAACTGTAGCTTCATACGAACTCTAGGAATGATTAACATAGGCGAGACAAATATTCCATTTGCACTCACGCAAATTACGGCTATAGACAGCTCCATACGTTCGGCAGACGTCAGGGTACCCACTGGTTTCTGACCTCGAAGTGCAATAACTTTGAAGACGACCCTGAACCGTCGTTATGCTATTTCATCCACCATTGAAGACCCTGGCCGGAGGAAAGGTATTTTTTTCTTGAAGAGGCTTAAGAATATTGAAAAATGATGACACTGCTTCTTTGTTAAAACCCCTAGCTCGTGCAGCAGAGGTAGCTTCAGGTAATCGAATTGACAGATTGTGTCGTTTTAAAAAGGAACGAATCCAATGCCATCCAGCCATTTGTTTTGTGTTATTAAAGTAGTGAACAATATTATTTTTTATAGCAAGCTGATAAGCAAGGCTTTTTAGACCTCTTGGTTGTTAATCCAAACAGCATATCTTCATGTTCCTAACATACTCGACTAACTGTTGTTCCAATTCAATTGGAAATGTAACCTTTCTACTCCCTAGCGATTTAGAAGAACCAGTGGCACGTTTGTTCTTCTCCTTAAATCTCCTCTCTAAAGTAGATTTTGGCACTCCATACTTTTTTGCAGCTTTTAAATTACCCACAAGTGCCGTTTCCTAAAAAACTCTAAAGCTTTAGCCATTGACTCATCGGACCACGATTGCCGATCAGTCTTTCTTTTGTAAACGTGTGGCATCTACAAAAAAAATGAATAAAATAAACTACGGTCATTTGATTTAGGTAAAACGGGATACCCCCATTTTACCCACAATACTAATTTCCCAATTAACCCACATCTGATTTAAAGTATTTAAACTAACCTCAATTTTTCTGTTGTAATTTTGATTCACGTATTGTAAATAGACTACATCGTATGTCGCAACCCTTTAGAACATACCAAACCTTAGCATCGCGTTTCATTTGTTTGGAATGCTTCATTTACTCAAATAAACACACATGTATTTGTTATTTGATTCTGCATTCGCAATGACATTGACAACCACAACCAGATCACTTATTTTGATGACAACACATGAAATTACAACGTTCCCAAGAGTGGCATTCTTTCTTTCTTTCTTTCTTTCTTTTCTTTCTTTCTTTTCTTTCTTTCTTTCTTTCTTTCTTTCTTTCTTCTTCTTCTTTCTTTCTTTCTTTCTATTCTTTCTTTCTTTCTTTCTTTCTTTCTTTCCTTTCTTTTTTTTTCCTTTCTTTCTTTCTTTCTTTCTTCTTCTTTCTTTCTTTCTTTCTTTCTCTTCTTTCTTTCTTTCTTTCTTTCTTTCTTTCTTTCTTTCTTTTCTTCTTTCTTTCTTTCTTTCTTTCTTTCTTCTTTCTTTCTTTCTTTCTTTCTTTCTTTCTTTCTTTCTTCTTTCTTTCTTTCTTTCTTTCTTTCTTTCTTTCTTTCTTTCTTTCTTTCTTTCTTTCTTTCTTTCTTTCTTTCTTTCTTCTTTCTTTCTTCTTCTTTCTTTCTTTCTTTCTTTCTTTCTTTCTTTCTTTCTTTCTTTCTTTCTTTCTTCTTTCTTTCTTTCTTTCTTTCTTTCTTTCTTTCTTTCTTTCTTTCTTTCTTTCTTTCTTTCTTTCTTAGAGGTATAGAACCCTCTTAAATCTTGTTTATAAAATGTGCAAAACGAAATTGTGCATAGTGTCTATACTTTTTCATTGATAGTTATCATTTTACCTCTCTCCACTTCATTGGTAGCGACTTTACGATAGCAGAGATAGAAGTTGGAAAGGCTTTTCGTAGTTCTCTGTTAAGTATTGGACACGGAAACATCTTCTGGAAAGATGAATTATTCTGTGTCCAATACTTAACATAGGTTATGGCCCAGCACGCTTCCACTGCGCCACTCTGCTAATCTATAGGTTTTACTATGAGCACAATATCCTACTATTATATATGGTTTTGATTTGGGATCTAATTTTTTTTCGCTGCTGATGAAGAGTTAAAGCATAAGCTCTACAACCAAAAATTCGGAGATGACATAAATCTACTTTAAATCCAGTCCATATTTCCCATTAATAGCAGTTGTAGGACAAGCATTCTTAAGGTACATTGCAGTATTAACTGCCTCAGCCCAATATTTACTGTTTAATCCAGAATCTTGAAGCATGGCTCTCGCTTTCTCCATAATGGTTCTGTTTAATCTTTCAGAAACACCATTTTGTTGTGGTGTATAAGATACCGTAGTTTCATTTATAATACCGCATTGCTTAAAATATTCAGTGAAACTCTTATTACAATATTCAGTACCATTATCACTACGAAACCGTTTTATTTTAAAATATATAAAAAAATATACAGGAATAGAAGAAAGTATGGCTAGCAATATAAATAATGCAACTAAGCCCACTGAATACTTTACTGATGAAGAAGATCTGGCAAAAGAGACTGAGTGGATCCGCGTGAAAAAGAAAAAAAAAAGAAAAATGGATACTTCATTGACACCTCCGCAACCACAGCCACAACAACAAAATAACAGTACTACAAAAGAAAAACCTGTAAAAATCAAGGCACCATCACCTATTATAGTTGATAAACGTTCGGAAGGACCAGAATATAGAATGCTTTCTGGAGCATTAACAGAATAAGAGTACACTTTGAACTCGTATGAGGACAAACAGAATAGACCAATTATAGTAATGGCATATAAACTGCACCATTATTGCGAACCAGTAAATATAATTAGTGATTTGAAAGGTCGTGGCTTTATTTAACATTATTTCTGCTACTCCAAAACTAAAATATAGAACTAAACAACCATTGAATATTTTCATGCTTACATTCCAACACGACGAAAGTGTTGAGAAAATATATGGAATCAGAGAAATTATGGGAGTATATGTAGAAATTGTACTTCTCAGAAAATCCAAGCTAGTACCTTAATGCAAAAAGTGTCAAGCATTCGGACACACTCAAAGGTTCTGTGCTAAACAGACTTGATGTGTAAGATGCGCAGGGAAACATTTAACTGTAAATTGTGCAAAACCGAAAGATGCTCCACATAAATGTGTTCACTGCGGCAAACGACATCCTGCTAGCTACAGTGGATGTGAAGTAGCCAAGGAAATGCAAAAAATTAAAAATATTAACATAGCAAAACAACCAAACTTACCTAAACAGCCACAGCGAGTAATCCAACATAAACCTGTTAATAGAAACAATTTAATAGACAAATCTAGATTATTCAGCCAGACGGTATCTGGTAAAAAGAAGAAATAGATAACAATCAAGATTCATCCATTACCAATACTCTCCATCAAATACTGGAAAAGCTGAACAAAATGGATGAACGAATTACTAGGTTAGAATATAGTAGCAAAGGGGCTATACCTAAGAGACAATATAATAAGTATTAGCCTAATAATAATGGACTGCTGCAGCAACAAGAATTGCAAGCGATCCTAGATATAGAAAGCATAGGCATATGTTTAATTTCAGAGACTCACTTTACCAATGAGTCCTTTATTAAATTTAAGGGATATAAGGTTTATCATACAATTCATCCCCGAAATGCAGCAAGAGGAAGTAGCGCAGTAATAATTAAAGAAGCAATTATTAAGCATCATCAAGAAGCGGAATACAGGACTGAAGAATTTCAGGCTACTTTAGTAATGATAAAATATAAAACTTATGATGTTATGGTCACTTCTGTATATTGTCCTCCAAGACATACCGTTAAGAAAGAACAATATCTAGATTTCCTGAATAGTCAAGAACCTAGATTTTTCATTGGAGGCGACTTTAATGCATTGGGGCTCCAGACTAACAACAACTAAGGGTAAAAACCTAAAAAAAGCAATGACACAGTTAAAATGTGAGTCGCATTCAACTGGTAAACCAACTTATTGGCCCACAGATAGATACAAAATACCCGATCTAATAGACTTTTTTGTTGTACGAAATATTTCAGCAAACTACATCCAAGTTGATGAGGCATGGGACATGAATTCAGATCATTCGCCCATTTTTGTTACTCTTAGTGACACTATTATCCAAAAGCGTTCCTAGACTAATAAATAGGAGAACAGACTGGCAAAGCTTCAGACTGGACCTTGAAAATAAAATCAGTCTTTCAGTTCCGTTAAGAACAAAAGCACAGCTAGATGAAGAAGTAGAACTACTTGTTTCCAACATACAACAAGCATCATGGGATAATACGCCACCTATTATGCAGCGAACAACAGGAAATAACTACCTATCCTAAATAAATAAGGGACCTAATCTCTGCAAAAAAAAACTAAGGAGGAAATGGCATCAGACTAGAGCTCCATCAGAAAAAACTAAACTTAACAACGCCACTCAGCAGTTAAAGGGAGATGAAACGAATCAAAAATGAATCTATTTGTGAGTACCGTAGTGAGGTGCCAAACGATAAATCCACTGATTATTCTCTGTGGAAAGCCACAAAATGATTAAAAAGGCCCACTGTGCAGAATGCTCCAATCAAAAAGTTAATAGATTCGGAAAACAACGTCAAACCAAATGAAGGAGAAAAATTACCGAACTAAGTGTTACGTGAAATTAATTTTAAATTTATTTTTAACAACTTCTCCATAACCCCTCGTAACACAACTTAAAGGACCACCGCTCGCTTCCTTCTCTAAATTTGGTTTGCACACGGTCCATAGGGTTTCTTTGAACAACCACGCCGAGGTAAAACCGACTCGTGTGGATTCAACCGGTCTTTTGGTTTATCGAGTTCAACGTGGTAGTATGTACCGATAAATTAGCTGCTATGAGTAGTTTTCCATCATTATCTTATTTTTTATGTGTTTATTGTGTGTTAACGTTGGATTAATTGTCAGGTAATGTTTCTTTCACCTTATATTTTAACATTTTGCTGGATTTCGTTGGAAAATCGAAAAGATCGGCCATTTGTTTGTTTTTTATTACCATCATGCCGGTTATTTATGTTTTATTTTATTTTATATAGATTATAGCTACCCTAACTAATGATATTTTTAAGCTTTCTTTAATATATACGCGGGGGAGGCAACTAAATAATAATTGAATTACAAGTCAGTCTGGAAATACAGTTTAAACGGAAATCTATGGCTCTTAACTTATTTTGGCCTTATAAATAGCTTATATTTTGTTCAGATGATGTAAAACTTATTGTTATAACTTATTTTGGCCTTATAAATATTTTATATTCTGTTCAGATGATGTAACTTTAATATTTGTCGTGATATCTTATATTCTGTTTAGACGATGTAACTTTAAACATTTTTCCGTTAATGCATAAGTCCGTTAGATTTCCAAACTGGCATTTATATGTACTTTTACTGTTACTGAAGTTCTTTTTATTTCTAAACCTGTAGTGGCTCCAAGAAGCTCTAAGAAGTTAAGAAATTCCGAGTTACGTAGTTGCTACTAGAAGCTTTAAGCTCCAAGAAGTCTCGAGTTACGTAGTTGCTCCTAGAAGCTTTAAGCTTCAAGAAACTCCAAGCTTTAAAGTCCAAGCTTTGAGCTCCAAGTTCGAGTTACGTAGTTTCTCCAAGAAGCTCAGAGTTACGTAGTTTCTCCAAGTTCCGAGCTCCAAGTATCTAAGTACCTAAAGGCCGATTGTCCACGACATACGAAAGGGTAGTACCGTACTAGAATGCCACATGGTCGGGACAATTAATAATAGTCGAAATCTGCTGACTTTTAAAAATAAATGTTTTTTTAATTGCTCACTTTGTATATATCTGATCGGAAGTATAACCGGTTTTGAGCCAAGAGGAAGCCTTACCTGCATACAAAATTTGAAGTTTTTCTCTTAAGCCGTTTTTGAGCTATTGCGCCAACAGACAGACGGCAGACAACAGACGGCGGACAGACCAACGGAATGGAGAAAACATGTTTTTCGTAATCTAGGGGCCCGAAAACGTGAAAATCTAAATGTTCACCGTAAACAGTTCACGATTACAATACTTTTCTTTTATAGAGGGAAGTAAAAATAAAATAAGTATACTCAATCTCTTGAATGCTCTTCTACTAATTTAAAGGTGATCTATCAGTCTCCTTAGTTTTTTGTATGTTGTCGTCTGGCATTAAAGCTTTAAAGTCACACTATATCTCTTTCTTGTTCTATACCTGTTAAAGATTTCAAGATTTAAATTGTTAAAATATTTAAATACAAGAATGAAATTGTTAAAATATTTGAATAGGTATTTTAGTAAGTCTCACTTTCAGTAACGGTTTTGTGTCTCAAGTATTTAAGATAGTGAGAAATGCTTCAACTAAAGACTGTTTTCGCTGCTTCCCTTCGCCTCTAAAGCTATTTAAACGTGTAGAAATAATAGTATCATCACTTAAACATCAATATTCTTCACCCTACCAGTTTTAAAAGGCATTTGAAAACTGTTTTGATCAGTGAATTCTTTAGCCATGCGAAACTGTGACATATTCTAATTTTTGCTATAATATCTACTCTTATATATTCAATATTTTATAAAAAATTTTATATTAAATTTGGTAATTAAAAATACATCACCTAAAAGATAAGAAATATGAGGAATCCTGTAGAGCAACAGGCAAAGGTCGCTTTCTTCAATCTGAAAAAAATCAGATAGAAGAAGAGCGTTCTTTCACTTAACCTATAAAAAAGAATATATATTATACATTAACTAGGTGCGATAAACTACGTACATGAATTTTTTCCGATAAACTAATTTAGCATTAAAAAATAATATATAATATATAGAACTGGGCAATAATTTAGTAATAGTCATAAACAAAAAGCTGAAACAAATACCTAGACAAATAAATTCACAACTACATGTACCACATCAAATTCATCATGTTTAGATAGGCAAACTGTCACTCAGAATTAGATGTTTTTTTTTTAAATAAACCAACAATAAGGTTTTAAGAAAATTAGGTAGAGAGTTATAATACTGTAATATGTTATAGGAGAAGGAAGATTTAAAAAGAGAAGTTCTGTGTTTGGGAATGGACAACGAATTAGTAAATCTAAGGCTTAGTGAGTGTGCTTGATATCGAAATTGGAGTTTTTTATAAAATATATTGGAATTTTAGAAACAAATTATTTGTGATAGAAAACGCAGCAGTTGAGGAAACGCCTTTGTTTTAAATTAAACCAGCCTATCTGTTTTAAACTAGGTGAGATTCTATTCTGTCTACGAATCCTACAGAAAAGCCTAACGCACGAGTTTTGAACCAGCTGAAGACGCCTGCATTCGTTTTGATTTATATCGGGGCCATACACAATATCGGAGTGATGGAATCTTGATAAGACTAAAGAGTCGCAAAGAGTAATTTTTGAGTTATAGGTTAGTATCTTTCGATGAGAATAAATCATTTTTAAACAGGAAAAAGATTTCTTTATTAAGAGAGAAATATGTTCTTTAAATTTGAGTTCATTGTCAAGATAAAGACCTAGATTTTCTTCATATGAAGCAAAATTCAATTCAATATTATTTCAATCATCAATATGATGTGTCGTTTCAATATTACAAGTTTAAAATATAGCAATTTTGGCACATGGTAAGAGAAAGTTTTATTACTTTAAGTCAGGAAATGCAAGAACATCACGATTAGTGATACCTTTATTTACTTTAAATTTGTCATTTTTCTGCCAGGAGCAGTTTATTTTTCCATTTTGAAAGATATATGTTTCATAAATGAAAACGAACATCAATAAAGCTGCTTCTTTTGCATTTCTATAATTTATTTTTTTATCTTTTATTTCCTCAATTCAGTTCACACTGATGAAATATAGCCATTAAACATTTGCTTCTTAATCGAATTTTTTCTTAAAGGTTCCACAGTTATACGTTGTCCTGCAAATTAGTAGTAGATAGGTATACAAATTTAAACTTTTATTAGGAATATATGATTAGATAAATTACCTCAATGTAAACGATGCCAAGAATATAGGCAAACTCAAAACTACTGCAAAAGAGAACCCAGATGTATCAAATGCGCTAAAAAACAACCCAATATTATAAAAACCAGTACAGAATCTAAGTGCATACACTGTAAAAGATAACATCTAGATAATTATAGAGATTGCACCAATGTAAGAGCTCTGCAGAGCATAAGAAACGAAACTACGAATCAGAAAGACACGGTCAACCAAGTAAGTCGAGGAAATCTAGAGAAAACTGTAAGAAGGCAACAGACGTTAATGGCATACCTTATGCTCAAGTAGCAAGTAATGAAATACAACCGACAGTAGAGAGCAGTACTGATCCTATAACTTCAATGCTGCAAAAAATAATCAAATAGATAAACTGTAAGAATTTAACAAAACGAGTTATAGAAAGGTAGGGCAGACTAGAAAATAATAATAAATTATTATTTTTAAAGGACGATAAAAGAGAAAATTACTTCTGACCCTAGAATTCCCGAATGGAATACAAATGGAGCTTTACAACACCAGCATGATAAGATAATTGACAAAAAACAATTGATCTCGTCCCAGTAATTAGGATTTCGGGATAAACATTCTTCGATTAATCAGACCCATCGCATAGTAAATAAAATTGACAATTCTCTTGAAGAAAAAAAAATTAGTTCCGCAGTATTTCTTGATATATCGAAAGCATTTGATAAAGTGTGGCATCATGCAAGGCCTATTATGTCCAACTACTAGAATAATATCTATCGCAGCGAACATTTAAAGTTAAAATGAAATACGCATACTCTGAACTCAAGTCAATAAATGCTGGCGTCCTACAGGCAGAGCTGAGGTACTCAGTACAAAAACGTACTTGAAATAAATAATTAGTATTTTTTTTATTTTAAGTATTTTACTTAAAGTATTTATAAACTAACGATACTTTTGGAAATGTACTTATTACATTTGAAAAAAAAAATACTTGTACTGGTACTTAAATTAACGCTTTTGTTGTAAGTATTACTTGTTACTTGAAAAATGTACTGGAAAATCCGAATCTACTTAAAGTTTTTTTCTGAAAATACTTTTTTTAACAGTGTGTACTTAAATGGAAAATACTTAAAGTACGTTTGAAACTATTTTAAGTACATATTTACTTTAAGTATTTTATTAAAAATACTGCAACGCCAAACAAGCTAGGACTCGCATTTCATATTACCCGGACAGTAAACAGTATAGTGACAGTAAACACGCTCAAACAAATCAAATCTTTGCGACACACGACGTCTAACGTGTGCCGATGCCGGACTTGTAGTTCACCGATACATGGTACTAATAATACTACTCGTAATCATTAGTAGTGCGCATGTCGTACGCGTTTTATTTGTACATCGGTCTTCTTTTGACAGAGTAGGTGAGCTGTGTTCAGGCCGTTGGTGTTTATGCCGGTTGGCGTAGCTAGGAATGGATTAAAATTTTTTGGTGGTGGCGAAGCCGCCACCCTACGAAAAGTCGTTGCTTCGTCTTCTTGTTGTCACAGCATTATTATTATTATTTGTTCATGTATGTGAAATTTGCTTCTAAAGTTTATAAAATACTACTGCTAGTTACGGCGTAAATGAAAACAAACAAGACGCATTCACACAAACACCTCCCACCACAGCAATTACAAATGATTAGTGTTTGTCCCCGATACGCGAGTCTCGTAATAAGAGTAATAAGCATACAGTCCTAAGATAGTGTATATTCTACAAGTACAGACAGTATCTGAAAATAATTGTGTATTAGATAGATAAGAGAAATAATATGATACCTCTCTTTTTGTTGTGAGTGAAATGCTTGAAGAAATTAATTTTTCACATGTGAAAAAAAAACTGTTTTGCGTATCTATGACGATATAAAAACGTTTTTTTAACAGTTGTAAAAAAATATTTTTTCTACACTCACATGGATATTAGCTTATCTACGCACAGACTACAAAACGAAAAGGTATGTCATTGCGTTCAATTGAACAAATATATTTCATATCCATTCTAGGTAGTGAGAATACTGCAAAAAAATTTAAATCCACCAATCACAGTTCATATTTTCATTAGTGGGTGGTAGAAAAAATATTCTGTACAACTCGAGTGGATTGTCCATATCGCACTCAGACGATTGAGCACTCTACTATTTCCACACAAACTACTATTTCCACACAGCGTGCGGAAAATTCAACTTTCAGCACACATTTACGTGCGCAAAAAACGTTTTTCCGCACGCAAGTAGGAAAAATATATTTTTTGCAGAATTCTATGATTTTTTTCTATAAAAACAAGAATCTTAATCGGTTTACTTCGAGGGTAAACCGCATTATGGTAAGGTAACTTTAATTATTGTATATATTTAATATCTACAACTTATAGAAATCATGGAAGTTGAGCATGATTTATTTGAGGCGGCTTCGGCTTCGCCAGAGGACCCGTTCCAATATCAGACGACGATGACCCAAGTTAAACCCCCAAGATACCCAAAAAAAGTTGTTGCCGGATTATTTTGGAGTAAGGAATAAAACCATAAGTCAAATTTTACAAATTGAACCAAGTCAAAAACCCGAGCAGTTTAGCGATGGTCAACATAATTTGTTTACTGAAAAAATACAAAGCCCCTCGTTTAGATGGAAAGTTCTATGAAGTTGTTGGAAAATATATAATTTACTTCATCATGTTATCATCTAACAAGTAACAAAAACGCCGAGTAAAACTCAAGATTTCAATTATTTTAATAACCCAAGTAGACATGGCATATTGTATGTTATACACATACAAACATATTGGATGGCCATTTTTATTGGTCATGTCTGAACGAAATAGTAGTGTACTTTTTTAATTTATACAAAGCTATATATGTTGAGTTTTAAGTTGATAACTCAAGAGGGATCTTTAATTTAATATATACTTAAAACATGACTTAAGTAATTAGTATTTCAAAATACTGAATCTTTAAAAGTACTTTAAGTATTTTTAACATATTTTCAGTACTTAGAATTACTTCATTATTTGTCAAGTCTATTTTACATCGTCGCAAGAATATTACTAAAAAATAAGAAATATTTTGTTTCTTTACTTGCTTATATTCCACAAATTATTTGCTACAAATAATAATAATAATAATAATAATAATAATAATAATAATAATAATAATAATAATAATAATAATAATAATAATAATAATAATAATAATAATAATAATAATAATAATAATTAATAATAATAATAATAATAATAATAATAATAATAATAATAATAATAATAATAATAATAATAATAATAATAATAATAATAATAATAATAATAATAATAATAATAATAATAATAATAATAATAATAATAATAATAATAATAATAATAATAATAATAATAATAATAATAATAATAATAATAATAATAATAATAATAATAATAATAATAATAATAATAATAATAATAATAATAATAATAATAATAATAATAATAATAATAATAATAATAATAATAATAATAATAATAATAATAATAATAATAATAATAATAATAATAATAATAATAATAATAATAATAATAATAATAATAATAATAATAATAATAATAATAATAATAATAATAATAATAATAATAATAATAATAATAATAATAATAATAATAATAATAATAATAATAATAATAATAATAGATAGATAGATAGATTTATTGACCATTTTCAATACAGATTGTACATACAGGTCACAAATTACAAATACAAGATGTTTAAAAATATATAAAATATAAAAGATAAAAAGTTTAAAAAATATAAAGCATACAAGATTATATGCAGGTCACAGAATGTACATAATGTACAATGAGTTAAAAAATATAAAGTATATAAAAAGTATAAAATACAGGTCACATAGTAAAAATTGCAAGATGTCAAAAAATATAAAATACAGAAGATATAAAAAGTGTAAAACATATAAAAGCATACCAAATTTAAAAAAAAAGATTTATACATCATACGGAAACTGGTTTTAACAAATAAAGATACTATACAAATAAAACTTTTTTCTACAATTATAATTTTTCAAATAATAAAATATAATTCAAATTAGCCAATTTTGATATAAAATTCATTAACACTATAAAAACATTCCTCAAGTAAAAAGTCCTTTGCGATCTTCTTGAATCTAGTTGCAGTGAATGTTTTAATGTCAATATCCCTGTGATGTGCTTGAAACTTATTATATAATTTTATATCAATTTTATTTTGTTGGGTTATATACAATCTAGACATAGGGGGCACTAGGTTTTTGCAATTTCTGGTGTTGTATTTGTGGAAATCCCCATGTGTGTTCAATGAATTTAAATTGTTGTGTACAACCAACAGACTTTCCAATATATAAACACATGGCAAGGGTAAAATTCGTAGCCTCTTAAAGAGCGGTCGGCAGTGGGCGTCGTACTCTGCAGCACTAACTATGCGCACCGCTTCTTTTTGTATAAAAAATGCCTTATAGGCATAACTAGCATTTCCCCAAAGGACAATTCCATACGTTAAAATACTATGTAGCAGTGCATAATATATTGTTTTCAGAGCTGATGGATTTAGAAAATCGCGCATTTGTCTAAGAGCAAATACTTGCGAAGACGCTCTTGTGCATAGAACATCAATATGTTTGCCCCAATTTAGGCCGGCGTCCAGAGTTACCCCCAACAATTTAACGGGATTATCTTTATTAACTGTTTTACTAGATGAAAATGTGATGCATTGATTTTTGGTTTCATTTAGCATTAACTCGTTTGTATTAAACCAAGACTTTGCCATTGATATGCCTTCAGCATTTGAATGTTTGTTGTCTTTTGTTATTATAGTTGTATCATCTGCAAACAACACAGCAGTCCCGTTATTAATTGTAGAGGGCAAATCATTAATGTAAACCAAGAATAATAATGGTCCTAAAATCGATCCCTGAGGAACACCCCTTTGTGAACTTAACAGCGAGGACTCTAAGTTGTTGAAGCAAACATAATGCTTTCTATCGGACAAGTAAGAAGACAGCAGATCTAAAACTTTACCTCTAATCCCGTAATACTCAAGCTTCATAAGAAGTATCTCAAAACTAACACAGTCGAAGGCTTTCGTTAGATCGCACATAGTTGCAGTAGAGCTAGTACCTTCATCTAGTCCCTCGACCACATCGTCAATCACTTTCAGAAGAGCTTTCACAGTTGATCTATTCTTTCTAAATCCGAACTGAGAGGCCGAAATGATTTTCATATTTTCAAAATAAGAAGTCAACTTTTCTTTTAACAGCATTTCAAATATTTTACCAATTATAGGGATAATGGCGATGGGTCTATAGTTGTTAGACATACAAGTGTCACCTTTTTTGTGGATTGGTATAATTTTGCTAATTTTTAAATCATTAGGAAAAACCCCTTCATTAATGCATTTGTTATACAAGATTGTAAGAGGCTGTATTAAAGATTCTGTCGCAATTTGGAGCATGGAGCTGTTAAAACCATAGTAATCTAGACAGGAAGAATATTTCAACTGCAAAATTGCTCTCCTGACGTCAATGTCCAAGATGGGGGACATGAAGAATGAGCACTGTGGTTTTGGCAATTTATTAATATATGTTTCTGGAATGATGCAATCACTTTGTATTGAAGAAACTATTTTTTCGGCTATAGTAGCAAAGTATGAATTTAACTCATCGGCAGAAAGTGAGGAAACTTTCTGACTCGTGACACGGTTTTTCCTTTCAGCATTAACAATATTCCACACAGTTTTGTTCTTATTGTCCGATTTTAGTATTAACTCGTTACAGTGATCACGTTTTCTTTGTCTTATAGCCCTTTTGTAGCTATACCGTTTTGTTTTATAAAGATCCCAGTCCTCTAGCGAATTTGTTTTATTAAATCGCGATTTAGCCGAAAAAACTTCTTTGCGCTGTCTGCGGAGTTCTTGATTGAACCATTCGAAACCTTTTGAACGAGTACGACAAGTTCGGACAGGAAAGGAAATTTCACTGTTGAATTTAATTATATCTATAATCTTAGAACAAGTTTACGTTTGAATTTGTATTTTCAAGATCTAAATCTTGCCAATTTATTTTTTCAATCGATTTTGCAAATATGTTTAGCGTATTTTTGTTAATTAGCCGTTTACGGATTTGTTCAATTTTTAAAGTTTTAGTATTATTAATACACATATATATATATATACCATAATGATCAGCTATATCTGGATCAAATACTCCCGTGTGGATACTATCACTACTAATATTAGTTAGAATATTATCAAGTTTGGATTTTGTGGTAGGTGTGATGCGCGTAGGAACATGAATGTAGTGTTTCATACCGTACATGGCAATTAAATTGCGAATATCTTTGGAATGGTTCGAATTTATATCATCAAGATCACAGTTTAAATCGCCAATTAAACTAATAAATTTATATTTAGCTGAAAGATCGTATAGTAGTTTACCTAATTTGTCTATAAATATTTTGAAGTCTCCATTTGACGACGACCTATAGATGGTGATCAGTACACTGCTTCTATTTACAAATTCTACTCCACAAAATTCAGCATGAAAACAAACCGAGTACTTTGAAAGTTCTAGATCTTTTAAGTTCACATTTGAGTTAGAGTAGATGGCTACACCTCCGTGTTTTCTCTCTTCCCGACAATAAGAAGATACAAGAGAATAATTATTAATTTTTAAGGTATCAAGATTAGCATAAGTGAGCCAATGCTCAGAAAGGCATAATATATCAAATTTGAAATTATGTAACATTAAACGAATATCATCTAGTTTATTAGCAAGGCTCCGGACATTAATGTGTAGCAAAGAACAAGTATTTGGCTTAGACAAATGCGACGTCAGCAAATTATTTGAATCATCGTCATATTGTGTTGACTGGAGATTTCCTTGGTAGAAAAAATCTATTTAGAATTACTTGACATGGCCATATATTTGAATCAAGGATTGCATTAGATTCAAAACTCGGCAAAGAAATCTTAAAAGAGGAATGTTTAGTTGGATTACGTGCATTAAGTTTTTGAACTTTAACATTTGGTGCATATTTTTTCAAGTGCTTTTCTAATTCTTCTGCAGGAGCGTCCACGTCGAAATTTGAGGCATGATAATGGTATTCGTATAATACTGGGTCCGCAGCTTTAAGCCCAGATACATTCGAATTTTGTTGTGATCCTATCAGTAGTGGTTTTCTTGACATATGCCCCATTCTTGGTAGATTTTTAGGTGAACCATGATTTTCAAGATTTATTGCATCATTGCAGATTTCAAGTGCTTTAGCATTATGTAAGGCACCGGCTACAGCACTTGCAGAAACTATATTTTTTGTTGTAAATTGCGAGTGACCTGAAACTACTGCAGTACTGTTGATATTATTTATTGTCGCAGCATGGTCAATTTTTGTGCTAGAAGCCTGTTCACTAGGATTGTGTTGTTGTAGAGTGTTGTTGTAGAGAGGCACCTCTATTTATTTCAGGTAGTGCAGGAACAGGATTAGATTTTATAATATTTAAAAGTTTTAATTGTTCGGTTAAAGCAAGAATGGCTAATTTCTGATTTTCTATAATCAAGTCTTTATCTCTCAACATTTTCTCCATGTATGAAATTTTTAATAATTCTACGTTCTCCTTAGGTTGAATTGGAGTAGTGACAACCTTATCGTCTTTTAGACGTCTATCCCTTTTTGTAACTTTTCCGTCACCGCAGCATATTGTAGTGCCATCAGAGAGAATGACAATATTAAGGTATTCCAAACAGCATTTATGCGACACTTTGCCGCAACGGGTGCATTTAATACCAGTGGTAACTTTTTTATTACATCGCATGCAGGTTGAATCACTAGTAGAAGAGCTTTTATCATCATCGCCCATTTTCAGATTGATTTATTAAAAATTATTTGTAAAATCGTGTCTTATATTTCGCACCGTAAAAATTTGGTGGAATAAACTTCCTAGTTGGCCCAAAACAGAGATAACGGGCATAAAATAATTGTCAACAAACGGCAGCGATGGAAGATTTATGATATTAAATCGTGAAATAACGATGTTAAAAGATTAAATTAGTACTTGCCAATAATTTTTAACATGCAGTAGACTTTCACAATGTCACTAATACACTTTTCACAGTTTTAAAATTACTTTTTCCACATAAAAAGCATATAAAAGAAAGGAGTACAATTCTATAGATGTGGTTCGAATAACATTCCACTCAATAATAATAATAATAATAATAATAATAATAATAATAATAATAATAATAATAATAATAATAATAATAATAATAATAATAATAATAATAATAATAATAATAATAATAATAATAATAATAATAATAATAATAATAATAATAATAATAATAATAATAATAATAATAATAATAATAATAATAATAATAATAATAATAATAATAATAATAATAATAATAATAATAATAATAATAATAATAATAATAATAATAATAATAATAATAATAATAATAATAATAATAATAATAATAATAATAATAATAATAATAATAATAATAATAATAATAATAATAATAATAATAATAATAATAATAATAATAATAATAATAATAATAATAATAATAATAATAATAATAATAATAATAATAATAATAATAATAATAATAATAATAATAATAATAATAATAATAATAATAATAATAATAATAATAATAATAATAATAATAATAATAATAATAATAATAATAATAATAATAATAATAATAATAATAATAATAATAATAATAATAATAATAATAATAATAATAATAATAATAATAATAATAATAATAATAATAATAATAATAATAATAATAATAATAATAATAATAATAATAATAATAATAATAATAATAATAATAATAATAATAATAATAATAATAATAATAATAATAATAATAATAATAATAATAATAATAATAATAATAATAATAATAATAATAATAATAATAATAATAATAATAATAATAATAATAATAATAATAATAATAATAATAATAATAATAATAATAATAATAATAATAATAATAATAATAATAATAATAATAATAATAATAATAATAATAATAATAATAATAATAATAATAATAATAATAATAATAATAATAATAATAATAATAATAATAATAATAATAATAATAATAATAATAATAATAATAATAATAATAATAATAATAATAATAATAATAATAATAATAATAATAATAATAATAATAATAATAATAATAATAATAATAATAATAATAATAATAATAATAATAATAATAATAATAATAATAATAATAATAATAATAATAATAATAATAATAATAATAATAATAATAATAATAATAATAATAATAATAATAATAATAATAATAATAATAATAATAATAATAATAATAATAATAATATTAAAAAATTAAATATTAATTCTAATGCATAGGTAGGATTCCCCACTCGACCATTCACTGTTGGGTTCTAATTAACAGTGCTGTTCCTAAAGTGGCGCTGGGAAACAGTAACAAAGCCTACACAGAACACGAGGCTAATGGCCGTGGTAGTCGACGCCGATGACACCAAATAAAAAAAAAATAATAATAATAATAATAATAATAATAATAATAATAATAATAATAATAATAATAATAATAATAATAATAATAATAATAATAATAATAATAATAATAGATAGATAGATAGATAGATAGATAGATAGATAGATAGATAGATAGATAGATAGATAGATAGATAGATAGATAGATAGATAGATAGATAGATAGATAGATAGATAGATAGATAGATAGATAGATAGATAGATAGATAGATAGATAGATAGATAGATAGATAGATAGATAGATAGATAGATAGATAGATAGATAGATAGATAGATAGATAGATAGATAGATAGATAGATAGATAGATAGATAGATAGATAGATAGATAGATAGATAGATAGATAGATAGATAGATAGATAGATAGATAGATAGATAGATAGATAGATAGATAGATAGATAGATAGATAGATAGATAGATAGATAGATAGATAGATAGATAGATAGATAGATAGATAGATAGATAGATAGATAGATAGATAGATAGATAGATAGATAGATAGATAGATAGATAGATAGATAGATAGATAGATAGATAGATAGATAGATAGATAGATAGATAGATAGATAGATAGATAGATAGATAGATAGATAGATAGATAGATAGATAGATAGATAGATAGATAGATAGATAGATAGATAGATAGATAGATAGATAGATAGATAGATAGATAGATAGATAGATAGATAGATAGATAGATAGATAGATAGATAGATAGATAGATAGATAGATAGATAGATAGATAGATAGATAGATAGATAGATAGATAGATAGATAGATAGATAGATAGATAGATAGATAGATAGATAGATAGAAAGATAGATAGATAGATAGATAGATAGATAGATAGATAGATAGATAGATAGATAGATAGATAGATAGATAGATAGATAGATAGATAGATAGATAGATAGATAGATAGATAGATAGATAGATAGATAGATAGATAGATAGATAGATAGATAGATAGATAGATAGATAGATAGATAGATAGATAGATAGATAGATAGATAGATAGAAAGATAGATAGATAGATAGATAGATAGATAGATAGATAGATAGATAGATAGATAGATAGATAGATAGATAGATAGATAGATAGATAGATAGATAGATAGATAGATAGATAGATAGATAGATAGATAGATAGATAGGATAGATAGGATAGATAGATAGATAGATGTTTATTGACACTTTTATATACAATTGTACATTTTATGTCACACAGCCGACATCATAAATGTCTTAGAGAATTAGACAAACAAGTAAAATACAATAAAATACATAGTGAAATAAAATAAAATCAACACGATACAATATAAAAATGGAATAAAATATAATAAAACACGTTAAAATAGTCAATTAAAATACAATTGTATGATAGTTACAGATCAGCAACAGGATGAATATAAACGAACAAAACAGTACAACAACATATAATATTAAAAATTACTATAATTAATATTAATGATTAACAATAATAATAAAAGTTTAAACTTGTGACATATTATTAACAAATAAGAAAAAATCGATTGTAGAATAGAAACAGTGCTCTAACAGGAAGTCCTTCGCTAATTTAAGGAAGCCATTTATAGTCAGATTTTTAATATTTTTTTTACGGTGAAAATTAGCAAATGAGTTGTACATTTTCACATCTGGCTTGTTGTTTTGTGTAATACTAATTCTGGAATATGGAATTACGAAGTTGTCCCTATACCGTGTATTGTACTGATGTAAGTCTAATTGTAAGGGAACTTGAACGTTTTTCTTATGAAACCACATCAGTGTTTCTAGTATGTATATACATGGTAAAGGGAGAATTTTGTAAGTAAAAAATAAAGATTTACAGCTGGTCCCATAAGGAACATTTCCAATTATTCTAATTGCCATTTTCTGACAACTAAAGATCTTCTGTATTGCACTGGTTCTACCCCAAAGTAATGTTCCATGCGATAAGTGACTATGAATCAGAGCAAAGTATACTGTTCTTAGAATGTCTTTATTTACAACCATACTTAATCTACGCATTACAAATATTTGCGATGATAGTTTCGCACATATGGTATCAGCATGAGCTACCCAATTTAACCCTGTGTCTAGAGTAATCCCTAATAATTTTACTGGCTCTGATTTCGTTGTCCATTTGTCAGAACTAAAGAGAATTGTGTTCGTTTTATTTTCATTTAGTTTGAGTTTGTTTGCTGTAAACCAGTCTTTCGCTAATTCCAAATGCTCCCTACTTGTGATAGAACTTTCTCTCGAAAGTAACGTTGTGTCATCCGCGTACAAGATGCAAGTATCCGTACCAAGAGTTTGAGGTAAATCATTAATATATATAAGAAAGAGGATCGGCCCTAGGACCGATCCTTGCGGTACACCATTACTCACTCTTAATATGTCCGAATTGTTGTTGTCGAGGGACACATATTGCTTCCTGTTCGTTAGGTAAGATTTGAATAGTTCGTAGCTATTACCTCTTATGCCGTAAAACTCTAATTTTGCTAAAAGCAGTTCAATGTTGACACAGTCGAAGGCTTTCGTTAGGTCGCACATAGTTGCGTATGTGCTATACCTTTCTTCAAGACCTTCTACAACGTTCTCAATTAGAGCCATTACTGCTTGTATTGTGGATTTTTTTTGTCTAAACCCGTATTGTGAAGTAGAAAATACGGATTTGTTTTCAAGGTAATGCATTAATTTCTCTTTTATTATGATTTCGAATATTTTTGAGATAATGGGGACAATTGCTATGGGACTGTAGTTATCGGAACACTCCAAGTCGCCCTTCTTGTAGATTGGCAGAAGCTTTGAAATTTTTGTTGAATCCGGCCAAATGCCTTCTTCAACATATTTGTTAAAGATTGTTGTCAGTGGAGTAGTAAGCAGTTCAATCGCCGATTTAATCATACGGCTGTTCAGACCGTAATGATCAAGAACTGCGGTATTCTTTAATTTTAAAATGGCTTGTCGCGTATCATCCTCTAATATGGCTGATAAGAAAAATGAAAAAGGTGGTTTAGGTTGTTTATTTAGGTACTCTAAAAAGTTAAAAGTGGGAGTATCAAAGCTATTTGAGATTTTTTCAGCTATTTGTGTAAAAAATATATTAAATTCATCTGGCGAAATAGAATTATTATTACAAATTTTTGATTTTCGTGAACTATTAACAATATTCCAGGCAGTTTTTGACTTATTATCTGACGACATAATTTCGTCCGCGTATGCATTACGTTTTGCCTGTATTATTGCCTTACGGTACTCTTTTCTTTTTTCTATATACGCTTGCCAATCATTTATCGAATTAGTGATATTATACTTCTTTTTACTGTTGAAGAGTTCTTTTCTCAGAATCCTAAGCTGATTATTGTACCAATTTATGACTGAATTTTGTTTTGACCCGAACTTTATAGGAAAAGCTTTTTCTACACAATTTGAAAACACAGCAAGTAAACTGTCCGTCATATCTGAAGCATTTAATGTATCAAAGTTACCCTCGTGCCATTCTACCTGGTCCAATGAATCTACAAATTTTTTTAAGGATGCTTCAGTGACCTTTCTTCTTCCTACGCCTTTATTAGAGCTATTGGTTGCATTTTTATCTGTCTCGAAAATCAAATATACCGCAAGATGATCTGCTAATATGTCAGTCACACCGGTAGTTACATTTACCAAATTAGAACTAATTATCACGTTGTCTAGGCAATTTCTTGTCCACGGTGTAATTCTAGTTGGAACATGTATACTATGCTCTAGCCCATATGTTCCCAAATATGTGTTAAGGTTTTGTACAAACTCATTGTTACTATTAAAATCTAGATTAAAATCCCCTATAAGAATAAGCTGAGAGTATTTTAAAAAAACAAAATCTATTAGTTGTATAAAACATTCTTTAAAAACATTAGGATCACCTGAGGTAGAAGAACGATAAACGGTTAAAATAAATATTTTAGAGCCAGAAATTTCTGCAGCACAGAACTCAGCGTGAAAAGGAACACAAAATTTAGTTACATCAACACTTTTTAACCGAATTCCATGTTTAGCATACATTGCAACACCACCATGGGATCTTTCCCCCCTACAGTAAAATGAAATAAGATTATAGTTGCTTATATTTATAGTCTTCAAATTAGATTCATTGAGCCAGTGTTCAGATATACATAGTATGTCATATGGGTAGTCGTGTAAATATATAATAAGCTGATCTACCTTATTAGTTAAACTTTGAGTATTTACATGTATTATTGACGTTTTTATGTTAACTTTGTTGGATGTTTGTAACAGTTTGTAGTTCTCTATTTCCGGAAAAAAATTTTTCGATGGAAAAAAATAGTTAACTACAACTTTACTAGGCCATATCTCACTATTCAGTAAATTATCAGCTTGATCATGAGGAGCTGATATTTTAAAAGAAGAGTAGTTATTAGGACTTCTTGAATTCAATTTGAAAACTAAAACATTTGGAGCAAATTGTTTAAGGTAATCTTTCAGGGCATTTTCAGTTACATCTACCTCTACATTAGTTATATGGTAATGGCGCATAGGTATCCCAACCGCTGCTTTGAAAGGGCATTTGTTTCCTATGTCCGCATTACCTATCAGTATGTTTCTGTTATTGGTGGGTCTTGTTGATTCCTTTTGTAGGTTTATGGTATTATCGCATATTCTTTTAGCATGAGCAAATTGTAATGCTACATTTACATCCTTCTCTGCAATGATGTTTTGCAAACCATGTTGATGAGTGGTAGCTGTTTTATGATTAGTGGATGCTGACTGATGAATGGATGCTGATTGATATGAATGATTTTTTTCTAAAACTTGTGATTTAGAAGGAGGTTGCTGCTGCATAGAAGGTTGATTAGATGGTTGAAATGATGATTGCTTAGGAGGGTATTGATGGCTAAATACTTGGTTGACTTTTTTCATTAATTAATTAATTAATTAATAATAATAATAATAATAATAATAATAATAATAATAATAATAATAATAATAATAATAATAATAATAATAATAATAATAATAATAATAATAATAATAATAATAATAATAATAATAATAATAATAATAATAATAATAATAATAATAATTTTTGCCAGTCAGGACTCGTGTTGTCGGAGATACGAGATAGCCTGGTCTGGAATTTACAACAAAAATAATAATAATAATAATAATAATAATAATAATAATAATAAAAATAATAATAATAATAATAATAAAAAGGGGGTGGGTGGCTTAGTGGTAGAGTCTCTACCTGTGGATTCAAGGGTCCCAGGTTCGAATCCCACCGTTGGCCGGAATTTTTTCATTTAATTTAATTATTTAAAATTAATTCTGATGCCTTGGTATGATTCCCCACCCGACCATTCACTGTTGGGTTCTAATTAACAGTGCTGTTCCTAAAGTGGCGCTGGGAAACAGTAACAAAGCCTACACAGAACACGAGGCGATATAACCTTAGCAGTTGAAGCCAATGACACACACAAAAAATAATAATAATAATAATAATAATATTTGGTATTGAGCTTAGCATCAAAGTAACCTTATCACAGTTCTTATCGTTGAATATAGAATCAAATATTTATTACACAACGATTATTTTTATTAATATTTAACTGCTGAATAATCGCTATCACGGATGACAGAATTACCGTTATCTATAAAAAACATACAAAAATTAGTAGGTAATGAAATAAACCTGAAATCATATATTTGTCTATCGCACACATCCGATTTTATTTATGTAGATTTTTATATTAAAACACTATTTTACTTTGTATTAACACTTTGTTATTGTTTTGGTTCGAGATTGAAATACAGAATGAATAATATAATACAAAAACCATATTACTACGTATATGATTCACTGACTGATTGAATATTTGGACATCTATAAAGTATGTATTTGTCACGATCTACATTATACAGTACGCCCCTATATTATTATGAACAATATTAATTTATATGAAACATATTGCGTAGACTGCACGGCCATTCTGATTTTATGTCGTTCTCTAAAGATATAATATGTCTGTACGGCCATTCTGCTGCCATTTTGTCCTCAAAAGGTAGGTAAGTATCTAAACATTAATTATTTTAACGATTTTATCGAATCAGTTATACTATTTATGTTATTATATTGCATATGATGGCTAACTATGATATTTATTTGGTCAACCTATTTGGATTATATCCAACAACCAAATAAGCATTTGTTATTATTTGTTAGTATCACTTCTTTTATAGTTCCTTTAAATATTGATTTTAGTCTTGCATTAAAAACTTTAAATTGTCTTCAGTATGAATGGAGGGAAGCCAAGATTTGTCTGAGATATTCTCTTTAATTTTTGGTTTTTAAAATGATCATATATACTTGTATGTGACCATGTTTATCTCAAAGCAGGTTTCTTAACACCATATATTTCAACAGTCAATAATCACACATTATTAATTAGAAGATTTAGATTAACAAGGCAAAGTAGACGTGATCTATAAAGACTTCTTAAAGGCCTTCAATAAAATCGGTCATTTTATTCCGTCAAATAACTTGCCAGAATTTGGATTTAACTATGATCTTATACAGTTTCCTAATTCAAATTTAAGTAAAAGAAATTAATTTGTGTTTGCAATAGTTACAGTTCTAGCAAATATCGTGTCTTATCAGGAGTTCCCAAGGATCAAATCTTGGAACATAACTGGTGTATGGAAAACAAATTTTACTTAATGTTAACAATTGTAAAAGTGTTTCTTATACAAGGAACAATATATCTTTGAATATGAGTATAAAATAGACAATAAATCTTTATATCGTATTGAATTAATTAAGGATCTTGGTGTACGGCTCGATTCTAGGTTAAGTTTTATTCAACATAAATTGTAACTTTTCTGAAGCCAATAAATTTTTTACAATTACACAATTGTGATATTTAATAAACTACATAATCTTTTGAACAGCATAAAATATACCAAGATTGACCGATGATCTGTTGACAGTGTTGACACTGACCGATGACAATAATTGTTACAAACCTGGGGTACCAAGGTGACAACCTAAGATGTATGGTTACATAGATATTATATTAAATTCATGCGACAAAATTCAGGAGGTGATTGCCTGTATGAAATTAAGATGAGTCTTTCCTATAACAAAATTTCCTAAGCCCACCCTTTTCCGAGATATCACCCTTAAAAGATGGTGACTAAAATTGAGTTGTTATTTTTTCCTAAGTTTCAGTAAAGCTAGAAACTTGAAATTCTGCAAACGGGTATTTTTCAATATTCCTGTTACATTATAGGGGGGTGAAATTAGCAACCCTTACTTTATTTCATCTCGAAAAAAAGTTTTGATATGAAATGAAGTAAAACCTCAATTTTAGTCACCACCTTTTAAGGGTGATATCTCGGAAAGACCCATCTTAATTTCATTCGAGCAATCACCTCCTGAATTTTGTTGCATGAATTTAGAAACACCCTGTATATGAAAACACCCAAGGCGAACTCCTTATTGTCCAGGGATCTCTCTATCCGGCCAGCAACTAGATAAAGGGCTGAATCAGTAGATCTGTCTGGGGTGTATGCTTGATGGTTTGGGTGTAGTAGTGGTGTTGTTGTAATCACCGCATCTCTTATATACCTTTCGCATAGCCTTTTCAATGTCTTCATGGAAAACGATGTCAGACTAATTGGTCGGTATGTTTTTGGGACAGTCAGTGTAATCTATCCTTCCAGGTTTGGGTATGAATATGAATACCACTTTTAACTTACTTCTTTTTTGGGGATATTCCTCAGAGCCAACGAGTATCTGAATATACTCACTAGGTGCGGTGTGAGTTCTTCCAGACCCCACTGAAGTAGGACTGGATAGATACTGTCAGGTCCTGGCGATTTAAATGGAGAGAAGTTGGATATTGTACATCTAATTTTTTCATCGTCTACAATTTATTTGGCAGTTTGCCAATCATAGAGATTAGCAAATTAGATAATTATCATAAACGGGGAATATCTGAAAAATTATTATGTATTATATTTAATATTCTCCATCTAGAGCTCAGAAGAATAATTTTTATTCTATAACATTTTGTATAAACTACTAAATATTCAAAAATACTCCTGTTTTTAAGGATAGTTCTAACTTAGAAATGTATTTACCCATGTCATATATTGTGCAGAACTTTAACAATCTATGCAATTCATGCTACATCAACAATGATTCTCTTATCTTTTTAGATTTACTAAATAAAATACAAAACGATGATAATTCTTCTAAATCATAGATATCTATGTATGTTGCAAGTTAACAGAGAGAGCTAATCTCCGCGGCAATTGGGCCTCACTATGTCCATTGTGCATCCTGTTAACTGATCAATTATTTTTATTGGTTTGTTCTTGTCTTTTTTATATTGACTAAAATCTGTTAGATGTAAAGTCGAACAATCTAAAAAAAAACTGTCTAAAGAACTGTGTCTGGGTCTAAAGAACTGTGTCTATAATTTATTTCTTTTTTTTTTTTTGTTTAAAAACAAGTGAATTATACAATTTTAAACGGACAAAACTTTTTTAAACAATACTGTTCGATAAAAGAGTTTTAGGCCAAATCATATTTATTTAGATTAGATATTAGTATCTTGGAAAAATTTTGATTTTAAAGACTGCAAAATAAGCCATGTTCATAGGTACTAATTGTTCAAGTCTAAGCAAGACACACATATCGTCGTCAATATCACGTAACTCGACTTTCACACCTTTACAAGAGACCGTTTTAAAGTTCTTTTATAAAGTTACGTCTCTTCGTAAAATTATCATATACACACGGTTAGATACGTGCTATTTTAATAAATGTAATGACTTGAAATACGCAATTTCGTGAAATTGTAGAGCATACTTTTTTCATAATATGTGACTTATCTCAATTTTCAATTTTTCGAGTTATGTCACTTCGTGATATTGACGACGATATATGACATATATGGTATGTTGACTCAGACAGGACTAGAGTTTCACTGAGTTTTTCTTCGTATCTTTTTATTAAATATTTTTGGATCATTTCCTTCGATATTCTATGAAGACGTAGTTGCCAAAAGAGACTATTACCAGTGAGGGCTTCTATTTTGTCAGTGAGGGCTTCTGTTTTGCCGTAAAGGCTTTTAATGATGTTATCATTACCGGGATAATCTCACAAAAAACTAAGAACAGGTGAACCACGCCCTAATTCAGATAGATAGAAGAACAGGTAAAGAGATTTAATAAAGGTGAGTTTTTAATATTTAATTGATCATTTATGAGATTATCTGAATTTTTAAATCTATTTATTTCAACTGTTTCTGAATGGATTAATTTAATGCCTTTATTCTCTATATGTAAAATCTCAAAATTGCCTATAAAAGAATAATGTTTAGCCAAAATATGATTTGAAAAAGTAGAATTATTTTTGTTTTTAAGTTGTAATGTCTTTGAGCTTAAGTAAAAAAGGCATAAACTTTCTTAATATATACCAGACTACTGCAGGCTGGTTTAAAAATCATACCTGTGGACTGAGATAACATTATAATGGTGTAACGAAGCCATGGATTATAATATCTATTTGACGTAAAAATCTCTTGCCAAAACTCAATATCTAATCAAAAACCAATTTAGTTTCTCCGTTATCCCTTATTGATTGTAATAACAAATCAGATAACACATATTTATTGAACAACTTGCATGTCTTATTCGCCTATACATGAAATTTATGAAAATATACTTGAAAGGGAACCGAAAATGAGCCACTTGAATTTTATAAAAAAAAAATACCATCTGTCGATTGGGTGTTAGTTACCAATCTACGTGTATTCTTTGTTTTGTGTTTTGCGATAAGGACAGAATAGAACAGTGCTTAATTAGCTTAATTAGCACTGTCAGTTTCTCTTGATAATCGGTTATATTTGGATGTGGACTTAAAACGTGAATGTTTTTTCATCAAATGGATACTATACCAGATGAAACTGGTATTTTTTTACCTGTACCACCAGTAAGTAATATTCTATTTTTTATTTTTTTACTTTGGGAGAAAATGACAAAAAACACATACTTAAATACCCCCATAGGCTCGGCTAACAGTTTATGCTAAATCCTGAAAAAATACATTATTTCCTAAACAAACTCAGTAATTAATATTTTTTATCAGCGGCGGTTTCTGCATAAGCGCTGTAAAGCTGTAGAACTGTCAAACTGAGCAAGTATCTCAGCTACATTTGACAGAAATTTTTTTCGACATTCCAAAATATACGTGAAATAAATTTTATGAATAATCTCATTAATTTTAATTATTAAAAAGTATCCATAGCACATGTGGCTGTCTGCCGTCTTAAGAGCTCACTGTCTGTGAAAGACTCTAGTTGCGCTAGTTCAAAAGAAAGTTAAAATACTGGGTGCAAATAAACAATTTAATAATAATTTAATATTAATTCATTTTTTAGTATTCATGTATCATAAACCATCCAAAACAAACCCAAAAGAGTGCATAATTGGGTCTTTATCGCACGCCGTGCATCTTATATGTTAGGTAACTGCTTCAATAAATAATATTAGAATTGTCAAATTAATAAAAAAATTTACAACTTTACCTAAAAACAAGTAACTTAAACAGAAGAAAATAGAGACGTATTGTCTGGAGCCTTACTGAAAAACTTACGTAAATCTTCTTCGGTAAAAACTAAAGATTTTTTAAATTCCTAACCTTTACTCGTTCTTTTCATAAACGAATGCAACTTGTAATAATATGCTAAAATCTATTCCATTTTTAATCCTTATCATAGCTTGCTGTTTTGGATGAATGTACGAAAGTGATGAAGATTTTTGAATTCTGGGCATTTCCAACATATACGCTAACATTATCGACTTACATTTTGAGTGTCCTCTATCCATAATAGTATTTTTTCATATTCCTTGTATTATAAATGCTTGGATTTTACAGATAGGTAATAAATTTAACTCGGCTTCAGTCGCTAATTCTTCAATTTCCGACCACTTATTCAATACTTATAACAATGACGTTTAATGATTAAATAAAATTTCAAATTACATTTACCTACCCACTCGATAAAATGCATGGAAATTATGGTATTTTCCTATTTCGCCACGTGCTGTTTCGCCACGAAAAGGAAATTTACCTGCTTTAGTAGCTAGCGTTATGCCACGACAATCAGATGGTATCCTCCTACTTGCGTACGTCCCATTTGCGTACACGGTTAATTTTGTCCCACTTGCGTACACCGTGAGGTCATGCCTTGTGGCAGGTAAAAATATTATGATGCATAGTCCTACTTGCGTACACACTTAAAATAGGGCCTATTATATTACTGAACAGTTTGAAAATGTTATATTTTTCTTTTTTAATGGCCACAAAATATTGCAAAATAAAAGTTGATTTCGTTGATGCCTATTTACGAACTAAGGACTAACAAAATTACTATTATTTTCAAGTATTCCAAAAATGTTATTTACGTTTTAAATAAATGAAAATAATTGTATATGCTCTTAATAAGTAATCGTTAATATCAGGTCATTAGGGGAATTTAACATTATTCATTATTCGATAATTGATTTTTGAATTTCTTAACACTTCGAGTAAAATCGTTAGTAAGTGTACTGCTGCCATATTATTCAGTTCAGTCGTCTTATAACCGTTTTTATTTCCGAACTGGATCAACTTCAAATAGTTAATACGACCAAAGGGAAGCCATCAGCAATTTTTAAGGAGCAACAGTATCGACAACACATAAAAAAACAAAAAAGAGGTTGTGACATGGTTGTGTCAGTATCTGAGCATAACTGTAAACCAAATTTGGCACAACTAGAAGTGAAAGTTCATAAAGAAAATGCCAAAAAGCGAGCACGAGAAACTGATCAGGACATTCCAAACATTTACCGTGTAGAAATGAGGCCACTTTTTAAACGTGGAATTGACTTTGTCTGCGATATTCCAATGTTGTCTTCAGTAAAGACCACTTTATATCGACACAGACAAAAGGCAAACGGACTGTCAAAAGAGCCAAAATGTGCATCGGATGTCGAAATACCTAAAAGGCCTTTTCTTTTGAACGATGGATCTTCCTTCCTGGTCGCTGATGATGGTTACGAAGACAGAATTTTAATATTTCCGTCATCGATTGGGAAGGAGATTATATCGAACCAGAATACTTTCTTTATGGACGGCACTTTTAAGTGTTGCAGTAAACAGTTTACTCAACTTTATACAATACATGCGGACATTGGAAGCAATACAGACGAGCGAAACATAATTCCTGTAGTTTATGCACTACTCAAGAACAAAACTCGCTCTACATATGAGAGATTATTTACGATAATAAAAAGATCCACAAACTGGAAACCAACATTAGTGACTGTAGACTTCAAGGAAGCAGTGATTATAGCTATAAGGAATGTGTTTCCTAACGTTGCAATAAATGGCTCTCATTTCCACTACAATTAATGTATATGGCGAAAAGTACAACAGTTGGGCCTAGTTGTAGAATACCGGCACGATGATGAACTGCGACTACATATTCGTATGTGTGCTGCTTTGGCGTATATTCCACTTGAAGATTTGGATATCTGTTGGCTAACAATTCAAGGAAATTCACCAAATTTACCAAAAAAACTTCAAAAGTTCTACGATTATTTCGTGGATCAGTGGCTAAAAAATAGTATCATTACGCCAGATATGTGGAACTGCAGCAACAAGCTCTATCGTACAAATAACGTCGTGGAGGGATGGAACAACAAGTTACATTATCTGGTCAAAAGAAACCATCCGCCTTTCTTACAGTTGATGAAATACTTAAAAGAAGAAGCAGAAAATAGTGATTTTCTTTATAAACGAAAAGAATTAAATTTGGAGGAAAAAAGAAAAAAACAAAATACGTCAAGTTGGACATTAATTAATAAAATAATAGCGGCATATACAGAAACAAAAGACGTTAAAAAATGCCTAACTTCTCTAGCTTACGTCGCTAAGTTAGAGTAACCGACTGTATGGCTCTGCATTTTGTAAATATTCTGTAAATACCATTCTTTTTGTAAATTCTTAAAAAACAAAAAAAACTCAAAAATATAAAAACTAAAAAAACTTTTAAACACGCCAGCAAATCGGTGCCTGTCCTAAGCCTGAAAAAAGTGTGAAGGAAAGTTTTAAAAATAAAATTAAGTATAAGTATATGTACGCAAGTAGGCTATATATCGTAATACTTTTACCTGACTCAAGAGATGATGTAACCCGTGTACGCAAATGTGACAAAATTGACCGTGTACGCAAACGGAACGTACGCAAATAGCACTATATCCAATCAGATAACGTAGCACGTCAGTGCAGAATCGCCTTACTTCCTTTCTTCTATTACTGAAGTAAGGCTACCTGTGTCAATCCCCAATGTGTACGCAAATTTCGGTCATAATTACCTTCGGTTTCATAGGAAAGATTAACAAATAGGGTTGTTTATTAATAAGTGATCGGGAATCAGGTATAACAACTTTATGTCGAGTTTGTCAATGCAAATATCTATTTTAAAGTGCATTGGGTATTAAAAGATTATAATTTGTCGAGGTTGATGCCGTCTTAAATTCTGGGAATTGTGTATTAACAAGTATACAATAACACCTATTAAGAAAATTAGTACCAATTTACTAATATTATTATTAAATTATATATTTATTATAGTAATCATTGATTACCGAGCTCTTGTCTATACAATGGGTTCAATTTAAATATTTGAAATTTCAGTATCATTCTGTACCCTGATATTAAACTGTGAACATCGAACAAAAACTGCGCGAGAGTGACAATTAATTATGGAGTTTCTTGAAACTAAAAGAGGTCGTCCAAAACTCACCTACTTAGGTTATAATTATAACCATTTACTAAGTAATAAGGATGGGTCTTTAACCTGGAGATGTACATGCCGAAAGTGTTGTTGTTATTTAACTTCTTGCCAATCAACAGTTATACGGCAAACAGAGCACAATTGCATTCCAAATCAGGCTAGTGTGGAAGTAGAGAAGGCGTTAATGATATGCAGAAAACGAGCTAGAGAGGAACTGACCCCAATTCCTCAAATCTTTAATCAATCTTTGGCTACTGTTAAGGACGCTGGCTTAGATTTTGTGACTGAAGTTCCGTCATTTCTATCCAAGAAAAGTGCTCTCTACAAAGAACGACGAAAGTCAATTTGAGCTGTGAGTTTCAAAAAATCTTCAGATATAATTCTACCTCATAATCTTGCGGATAGTTTCGTAGTAGTTGATGATTTAACGGATAATGACAGGATTCTTGGTTTTGCCAGCAAAAAAGGAATAAGCAGTATTGTTCAAAGCACCACGTGTTTCGGAGATGGAATTTTCAAAAGTTGTTGTAAGCAATTTTCCCAAGTTTATACAATTCATGCTGACATAGGCAGTACACACGAAGCTACATCCATAGTGCCTGTTTTCTATTCTTTACTGCCGAATAAAAAAGAGTCCACATACAAACGACTATTTAGATTAATAAAAAGAGAAATTCCTGAATGGAATCCAACTTACTTCAAAATTGATTTTGAAATTCCAGTATTAAATGCTTTTCGCGAAGTGTTTCCTGATCCCAGATTGAAAGGTTGTAACTTTCACTTTAATCAATGTCTTTGGAGGAAAGTTCAATCACTGGGATTGACAAAAGAGTATGTAGAAAACGTTGACGTAAAGGAACATATAAGGAAATGTGCAGCATTGGCCCATCTGCCTCCCACTGCAGTCGACGATGGATGGCTATATATTATGGAGGAATTCCCGCAGTTAAGTACTATTGAAGAATTTAACAATTATTTTGTCAAGCAATGGTTAACCAATGATATAATAGGTGATATGTGGTCGTGTTTTAATGAAAGTCATCGTACTACCAATCTTTGGAAGATTGGCATAATCGTCTTAATCGTTCAGTTGGGAAATACAGTCCGAACATCTGTGAACTAGTGTACCATTTAAAAAATGATAGTCAGTATTATGGTTTTATTATTGATCAGGTAAATTTTAATATAACCCCAAAAAAGAGATCCAAACATAATATTAATATTGATTTATAATTAAAAGCAGTGTTGATAAACTTTTAAATAATGAAATTAATATTTCTGAGTGCATAAATAAACTTAAATATATTGTTAAATTAAATTAGATTTATTATTTGTATAAATGTCAAATGTAAATAAAGGTAAATTTGAAACAATTTTCTTTCTTTTTTTCTTCTTCTGATATTGTCGAAGGTAAAAGTTTATTTTTCAATCTAGACAGGTAAACAAAATAACATGCATGGCGAAAGAGCACTCCGCGTCGTGGCCTTAAACTCGTTGCTTAAAGGGTGCTAATACAAGGTATAGACAAAAAATACTTAACTTGACAAATAAAAATAAATAAGTAAATCAACATTTTCCCCTTTTACGAGCCTAAACCGACCCTGTGCTCCGCACAAATTGGCGTATCGATAGCCTCAGCATTTTTTTTATATCAGTCTTAATAAAACGTTCGAAACATTCACATGTCAGTTTTATTTGACGAAAATATTCAATCGCAAATCATTTACAGTCCACTAAAAAATCGATTAATTTTCGGTTAAGTAGACAAGTCTAGTTTTCACACATACATAGTTTTTGATCCATCGATCCAGATTACAACATATCTACTGGGTCTTCAACAATACCCGAAACCCACGTGACCAAATCGTCATAACAGCGGTTGGAGAAAATAAAAGTAAAAATCCCTAGATGTGAGCCAGTGCCGTAGGCACCGTAGATATAATTTATTACAAAATAGATCTTATTTTTTTATGGCCTGCAACTATAAGAACAAAATTCATTTAGGTAACTTAGAATTACAATAAAAATTATATTATTAATTAGAAGTTCTTTACATTATTGTATTTTAATGTTAGAATTGAGCCTTAAAAATTGAGCTATTTTATGTCTAGTTTCTATTTTCCTGAAATTATGAAATATTGTTTGTAATGGTTATTGAAACTATTAAAAAAATCGACAATGGCAATATTTGGCAATTATTGGAGTTTTAAGTACCTACTGTGGTAAAAAATAACTAATTAAATTTTTCTGAGAGATAGTAATCTTACATATAAATATCAACTTTGAAGTAATAAAAGTGTAGAACATCATTTTACCTACTGTAAAATTATAGTAAATAATGCGTATCAGGTGATTACGATCAAATGTGTTAATGATAAAAAGTGTACAGCCACCTGAAGCAAATAACCCAGCGAAAATTATAAACAAATTTGAAACTTACTCTTAGAAAATGTACTTGGAAAATGGGAAGCAATAACATTGTGTTCTATTATTTATATGTTACAGCTTTAAACCATTTACAAAATACATTATCTATATGTATATAAGTAAATATTATTTATGTTGCAAGCACATATTTTTTCACTTTACATGTCTCTCACTTCTCACATTAAATTATAAAGGCATATCTATTTCCAACTATTTTATTTAAAAGGATGTTGAATGAAAATCGGTGGTGGACAAATTATACTAATTCACAGTATGTGTTCAAAATCTTTACCACCAGCTTTAATGCAAGGATTTATCGTTCTTTTTTGAACACTTATGCAGTTTCTTCTCAGTTATATTTTGTATTTTATTTAATATAGGTGCTCCAGTTCATAAATAAAGTCATACAAACGATTTTGAATTCAGTCATCTGTAATATGCCATAGGTAGGTTAAACAAAATTGATAGCGGATTCGACTCAAATGCTCTTGCTCGATGACAAAGCGCTTTCAGTTCTGAATTAATTTTAAGCAGCATTTTTGCAATTCAAATTCAGGTAAAATAATAATTGTGCAGTACCGAAATTTTATAGGGGATTCATTATCAGAAATGTTTTCAATACTTTATGGCTAGTTCCTAGCAGCAAACCTAAAAAAATATATATTGTCAAAGTCAGTTTTCGAGACACCGTTCATACCTTAGACTAGGTAATAAAGAGAGGACTCATAATGTCGCTGAAAATCTTGTTCCGTTCTGACACCAACGATATTTGACCAAAGGCGTAACATGTTGGAAATAAAAAAACGAACTTGTATTTATGTTATTAGTACTTCATTGATCTTTTTAGGTGTAAAGCAAGTTCAAAGCGTAAAATTTAAAATAAATAAGTAACAATAAATAAGACACGAGAAAAAAATATATAAAAATAAACTGAATGAAATTGTTTACCTAATGAAATGAGTGTTTTTTAAATTCCGCAAAATAAAACATACTGATCTACATGTATTGCAAAAAGATTTATTTTTACTTAATAAAGAATGGCACTACCCAGATAGCACAGACACGTTTTAAAGACATCTTAAATAAGTTTGTTCACGACGTTCGTGACGTTTTGGAGATCTACGCTAATATCCAAAAGATGTTTTAAAGGCGTCTATAGGACTTACTTTGTTACAAAACAAGGCGTCTTTAAGACATCCAGTTTCGTACGTCTCGAAGACAAACCGTATTGGACGTGTTTAAGTCGTCTATGTACTTGATGGAAATGCATTTAAAAAAATTAATGAATACTTTTCTACTATATTTAATACTGTTTATTATTCATTATTAAACTATTAAAACTGACACAGATTAAATATTATTTTACAGTGCTGGATAAAATAAATAAAAAATGACTTCAAGTACTTGTTGCTAAGAGAAACTATTCTAGTTTGGTCGATTTAAAAATTTCTTTTATGGTATTAATTTTAGCCAAAGCGTCTGTAACTAATGTCTCCGTAGCATATAATTTTATTGAGTTATTGTTTTAAGGTGTTTTTCTAAAAAATAAGACATTATTAAAGTGAGGTTATGAAATTAAAAGGCAAATAAATTAAAACTTACCGTTTTTAATGATAAAGTTTACTAGTTCCGGAATACCACAGTTCCAATAATGGCAAATAAATAATATAAAAAGACAATATATAAAAACACACAACCACGAAAAAGTAATGATAATGTCCACAGATTGACGCTAAAAATATTATACAATTGCTGTCCTGAGAAGAAGGCAGCTAGAGGAAGAACAAGACTCGATACGCGCGCGCGCGCGCAGCCAATGATAATGACGAATGCCGATCTACGTGCGCTGCAGGCAGCGCCAAGGACGTTGTCGTAGCACCATATTCAAATATAGCGAAAAGAGTTGAACGTTCACATTACCGACATATTTAAAACGTCCTAAAAACATCCCAACAAAGACGTTTTAAACATGTCCTGAGCAAGGCGTCTTGAAACCGTCCGTTTTACGTACCAGGACGTTTGGACGAAAGTAAGACATAAACTGGACGTCTTTACTATGTAGTGTGCTATCTGGATATTATTAAATTAAGCTAGTAAGAAAAAGTATACATAAATGAAGATACATTTATTACTGACCCTTAAATAATACTAATTTGGTACAATAACAAGAAGTTTTAGCGAACAACTCTTTTTTTATATTTTTTAAGTTTTTGTTTAAGAACTTTGATTTGTCTTTTTCTTTCTTTATTATTTTCTACCTGTTGTAAAAGTTACGGTAATGTTTTGAATTATACACGAAAGGGTTGCTAAATTCTTAAAAGTGCATAACATTATAATGAAAAGTAATTAAAAAAATATATATGGTTTAGTATGTTTATTAGTATACACACTTTCTTCGGCTGTATTAAGAAAATTCCGGAAATATCATAAAAAAATGTCTTTCAAAATGTTTTAAACACTATCATTTGGCGTAGGCATCCAATTTACAATTTTCGTTGCCTGTATCCAAAATTTTTTTGCTGGATCCTCAGGAAATCTAAAATAAAACAACAAATAAACATCGCTGCAATTAAATAAAAAGCAAAAGTAAATTAGGATTTAATAAAAGTTAATATTTAGAATTGTACGACACGCCACATGTTTGGCTATTTTAATATCATTAATTGCTTAAATATCAATGAAAAGCATGAAATAAACAAACTTGGTTGTTATTACTCTGGAGTGAGACATGTAAAATATGTAAATACCAAGTTGTATAACACCAAATAAAATGAAAAATATAAGAAAATATATAAAGTGAAAACGGTTGATGTTTATCATTTACCTGTAAAACGTAATATTTGCTTATTTCTTGCCGCTATAACTTTAACACTGATATGCCACGTAATAAACCAATTATTAAATGTCGTTTAATTCAAAAATCAGAAATAAACACGAACAAAAACTTTGGTGTCACCGAAATGATTAGCACCAAAAAAATGGCGGCCAATAGATAATCGGCTCAGAATACTACGTGTGCTTGATATACTTGTTATGCGTCCTCTCTTTATTACCTAGTCTAAAGCCGGCTACTCACTACGCGTTACTTGCCAAGTACTTGCCAAGTACTTTGCAAGTACCATGTAATGTGTATGGAGACTTGTATAGACTCAGCAAGTTACTTGTACTTCCCGTCGGTTGTCGGTAAACGGACCGAAGTCAAAGGATCCGAGTAAAGTGTTTCGCTACCCTAAATTGCTACTTTAGAAGGCGCGCGTAATGTAGACGATTTACTTGTACTCGAACAAGTACTTGTCAAGTTCAGTCCAAGTCAAGTAACTCGGCAAGTAACGCGTAGTGAGTAGCCGGCTTAAGGTTCATACCTGTTTGAGTTGGTCTTATTTTACTATCTAATTTATTGGGAATTTGCACCATCTCAATTTGCATATCTTCAACAGCTTTTGTTATTACTTTGGGCATGTTAGAGCTTTTTCTTTTTATATAATTTTGAAAAAGTATTTGTTTGTGATGAAAAAAATCATATTTCATTTATTCACTTGGAAAACGTTCCTCAAATTTTCGAATACATTTACGATTACGAATATAAAATAATTTTGTTCGTTTGTAAACATCTGAAATACATTATATACGGTCAATGGGTCCTATGATTGAACGTTTACGTTATTCGTAACGTACATGTTAGGCCGAGTGTTAACAGTAACGAGACAAGTTCGTATGATGGAAAACTTTTTCACATTATTGTTATTTTCCGCCTGTTATGTTCTAATTTAACAGTTTTCCATCATACGAACTTGCCTCGTTAGTGTTAAAACTCGTCCTAACATGTACGTTACAGATAACATAAATGTTCAATCATAGAACCAATTAACTTTTAGGAGTTACAGTAAATAAATTTGTACTTACTAATAGAAAAGAATTAAACCATCAATAATCTGTAAAAATAACTGATTACTTTATTAATATTAAATTAAAAATGGAATAAATGGTTTGGAGTGAGGGTAGCCATATGTGAGTAGTAGGGATTAAGTGTAAAGGTTAAAGAAAATGACTTTGTGAGAAATAAAGGACTTTTTCTTTAACCTTTTACACTTAAGGAATAAATGGTGTTGATAAAATGTAAACAAATATAATATAAATATGGTCAGACCCCAAATGAACGCCTGTGACATTTCTCACAGGTCTGCCGGTTCAGTTTAGTTCCTTTTACGTCAAATCAGCCCCTTTAGATGGGTTTTTGATGGTTATCAGATCACGTGGGTTTCGGGTATTGTTGAAGATCTGGTACAATTAAAATATATAAAAAAAAACACAATTAATTAGAAGCCGCCACGCATAACTGGCAGTATATACTTTTTTACGGTAGGAACTTGAAAATTGGAATTGTAGCTACTAATTATAAACAAATAAAGATGTATTTCAGGGTTTTTGGATTTTAACATTTTAAGGGGAGAAATTGGGGGTGAAACTTTGTAGGGGTATCGATTTTTTAAAGGTAGGATTTTGAAAATTGGAATTGTAGATGGCTCATCATATACAAATAAAGATGTATTTCAGGGTTTTTGGATTTTAAGGGGAAGAATTGGGGGTGAAACTTTGTAGGGATACCGATTTTTTAAAGGTAGGAACTTGAAAATTGGAATTGTAGCTACTCATCATATACAAATAAAGATATATTTCAGGATTTTTGGATTAACATTTTAAGGGGGGAAATTGGGGGTGAAACTTGTAGGGGTATCGATTTTTCAAGGTAGCTACTTGAAAATTGGAATTATAGCTACTTATCATAAATAAATAATGTCGATTTTCATAATTTTTGGATTTTTACATTTTAAGGGGGGAAATTGGGGGAGAAACTTTGTAGAGTGGTATCGACTTTTTTTAAGTAGGAACCTGAAAATTAGAATTGTAACTATTCATCATAAATAAATATTTCATAATTTTTGGATATTTACATTTTAAGGGGGGTATCGATTTTTTTACAAGTAGGAACTTGAAAATTGGAATTATAACTACTCATAAATAAATAATGATTTATTTTATAATTTTTGGATTTTTACATTTTAAGGAAGGAAATCGGGGGTGAAAGTTTGTAGGGAATACCGATTTTTTTACAAGTAGGAACTTGAAAATTGAAATTATAGCTACTCATCATAAATAAATAATGATGTATTTCTGGGTTTTTGGATTTTTACGTTTTAAGGGGGCAAATGGGGTGAACATTTGTATCGAAGTATAGATTTATAAAAGTAGGAACTTGAAAATTGGAATTAGAGCTTCTCATCAAAAATAAATAATGACGTATTTCAAGATTTTTAGAATTTTACATTTTAAGGAGGGAGGGGTGAATTATAGGAATGAAGGTTTGTAGAGAGATATTGATTTTTTTTAAAAGCAGAAACTTGAAAATTTGAACTGTAACTCCTCATCATAAATAAATAATGACAAATTTTACATTTTAAGAGCGGGAAATAGGGGGTTAACGGGAACTTGAAAATTGGAATTGTAACTACCCATCATAAATAAATAATGAAATATTTCAGGGTTTTAGATTTTCACATTTTAAGTGTGAAAACCGGGGGTGAAAGTTTGTATGAGAGTATCGGTTTTTTAAAGGTACTAATAGCCCAATCGGATTAGGTGAAGAACAGGCTTGAGATTCTGAAAAATTCGAAGCAGCAATTTTCCTTCGGAATTCGTTGGACGGGGTCTGTGGTAGTCTAAATTCAAAAAGTTGGGATTCCAAAGTTGTCGTTACCTCCGCCAGCTTGATTTAAAGGGTTATTTTTTGTATCTTGAATAACTCATTTATTTTCAATTTTACACGGAAAATAGTTTTTACAAAAGTTATTTAAAATTAAATTTCCTACGATTCTGCTTTTTTTTACGATCGATTTTTTTCGATTTATACCCGAAAAGAGGGGGTGAATTTTTGGTTATAGAATAACTCGTTTATTTTCAATTTTACGAGAAAAATTGTTATAAACAAAGTTGTTTAAAATTAAATTTCCTACAATTCTGTTTTTTTTTCTGTACGCTCGATTTTTTTGTATTTATCCCTGAGAAGAGTGGGGGTAAACTCTTATCATTGTATTATCACGTTTCTTTTTAATTCCAGGTATCAGCAAAAAAAAACAAACAGAAAAAATAATGGTACAACATCAATAATAAACGTGACAATACAATACTTAGGTTCACCCCCACTCTTCTCAGGGATAAATACAAAAAAATCGATGGTACAAAAAAAAACAGAATTGTAGGAAATTTAATTTTAAACAACTTTGTTTATAACAATGTTTCTCGTAAAATTGAAAATAAACGAGTTATTCTATAACCAAAAATTCACCCCCTCTTTTCGGGTATAAATCGAAAAAATCGATCGTACAAAAAAAAAAGCAGAATTGTAGGAAATTTAATTTTAAACAACTTTGTTTATAACAATTTTTCTCGTAAAATTGAAAATAAACGAGTTATTCTATAACCAAAAATTCACCCCCTCTTTTCGGGTATAAGTCGAAAAAAATAGATCGTACATAAAAAAGCAGAATTGTAGGAAATTTAATTTTAAACAACTTTGTTTATAACAATTTTTCTCGTAAAATTGAAAATAAACGAGTTATTCTATAACCAAAAATTCACCCCCTCTTTTCGGGTATAAATCGAAAAAAAATCGATCGTACAAAAAAAAAGCAGAATTGTAGGAAATTTAATTTTAAACAACTTTGTTTATAACAATTTTTCTCATAAAATTGAAAATAAACGAGTTATTCTATAACCAAAAATTCACCCCCTCTTTTCGGGTATAAATCGAAAAAAATAGATCGTACAAAAAAAGCAGAATTGTAGGAAATTTAATTTTAAACAACTTTGTTTATAACAATTTTTCTCGTAAAATTGAAAATAAACGAGTTATTCTATAACCAAAAATTCACCCCCTCTTTTCGGGTATAAATCGAAAAAAAATCGATCGTACAAAAAAAAAAGCAGAATTGTAGGAAATTTAATTTTAAACAACTTTGTTTATAACAATTTTTCTCATAAAATTGAAAATAAACGAGTTATTCTATAACCAAAAATTCACCCCCTCTTTTCGGGTATAAATCGAAAAAAATCGATCGTACAAAAAAAAGCAGAATTGTAGGAAATTTAATTTTAAACAACTTTGTTTATAACAATTTTTCTCGTAAAATTGAAAATAAACGAGTTATTCTATAACCAAAAATTCACCCCCTCTTTTCGGGTATAAATCGAAAAAAATCGATCGTACAAAAAAAAAGCAGAATTGTAGGAAATTTAATTTTAAATGACTATTTTCCTTGTAAAATTGAAAATAAATGAAATAAAGAAGAATAAAGATACAAAAAATAACCCTTTAAATCAAGATGGCGGAGGTAACGACAACTTTGGAATCCCAACTTTTTGAATTTAGACTACTAGAGACCCTCTCCAACGAATTCCGAAGGAAAATTGCTGCTTCGAATTTTTCAGAATCTAAAATACTAATCCGATTGGGCTATAACTTGAAAATGCATTTGTGGCTACGCATAAATAAATAAATAATTGTTCGTCTCAGGATTTTGGATTTTCACATTTTAAAGGTTGGAAACTGTAGTGAAATAAAAATAAATAAAAATAAATAAAAATAAATAAAAATAAATAAAAATAAATAAAAATAAATAAAAATAAATAAAAATAAATAAAAATAAATAAAAATAAATAAAAATAAATAAAAATAAATAAAAATAAATAAAAATAAATAAAAATAAATAAAAATAAATAAAAATAAATAAAAATAAATAAAAATAAATAAAAATAAATAAAAATAAATAAAAATAAATAAAAATAAATAAAAATAAATGGTACAGCATGTGCACCATAACTCGCTCTTCGAACTTTATACGAATTAGCATTACAATATGAAAAACAATATCTGCGCACATCTACAATCATAAAAATATCATTTTATATGCTTGATTTATTAGTAAGTCTTGATAGAATCGAAGAAGTTTTAGAGGTTTATAAGAAAATTACCCTTTAGAGTGCTGGATTTAATTTAAGAAAATAACAAAAACAAGATACTACAGCGACTCGACTATGTATATTAAAAACATTCGTAGGGAATATAATTGTAGAAATTTTAGAACATACAAGTTTCACTGATTGGCCACACGTATCATCGACCTATAATGCGCCAGATGTAATACAGTATGGTTCAAATGAAAGGAATAAATTCCTTATAATGGAAGTAGTTTGTTTTTAGAAAAAAATTCTCGGACAGGTCAATTGTGTTTGCTCAAAGCGCAATTTTTTAAATAGAATTCAATTTTCCCCCACTTCCCGTTTTTGGGCAGTGACGTCATTGACAATTTTTTTAAATAGTAACCCCAATTTTGTTTTCTTGATTTTGAAAGATCTTGCAATTTCCTACTCGGAAACATAATATTTGAAATTTTTGACATAAAAATTTTTTTGAATAAAAGTCATTTAAAGATCAGATACATAAATTTTATTTTATTTTTAAACACAATAAATAAATAAAAGATTTTTTGTAATTAAGTGCTTCATCTAAAAAAATAATAGTAATAATAATAATAACAAAAAGAATTTAATGACAATTTCACAAATTCTTTTTTATTATTATTATTATTATTATTATTATTATTATTATTATTATTATTATTATTATTATTATTATTATTATTATTATTATTATTATTATTATTATTATTATTATTATTATTATTATTATTATTATTATTATTATTATTATTATTAATATTATTATTATTATTATTATTATTATTATTATTATTATTATTATTATTATTATTATTATTATTATTATTATTATTATTAATATTATTATTATTATTATTTTGTTAGATTAAGCACTTAATTACAAATAATTATCTTTTATTCATTTATTGTGTTCTCAAAATAAAATAAAATTTATGTGTCTGATCTTTAAATGACTTTTATTCAAAAAAAATTGTTATGTAAGATATTTCAAATATTATGTTTCCGAGTAGGAAATTGCAAGATCTATCAAAATCAAGAAAAAAAAATTGGGGTTACTATTTAAAAAAATTGTCAATGACGTCACTGCCCAAAAATGGGAAGTGGGGGAAAATTTAATTCTATTTAAAAAATTGCGCTTTGAGTAAACAAAATTGACCTGTCCGAGCATTTTTTCGAAAAACCAACTACTTCCATTATAATGAATTTATTCCTTTCATTTGAACCATACTGTATATCGAGGAGTAAATGCAGTAGAATTGTGCAACTGAAATATTTGGTGGTAAGGTCCTGAATTTCTAAGAGATAAAACAAATATCCATTTAAATAGTTCTCATTTAAAATTGACAAATATTGATGACTTACCAGAAATGAAAAAAGCTCCAGGTATTTTAGCTATCACAGAGTTAGATATTTTTGATTTATTTGCAAAATATTATACGCTTTTAAAGCTTGTAAATATGGGTTAAGGACATTTGGACGTGGCCGTTTCGGCGTGGCCATTTCGGCGTGGCCATTTGGACGTCAGACCATTTGGACGTCAGGCCATTTCGCCGTTTGCCGTTTCGGCGTCGGCCGTTTTGACGTCGGGAATACTATTTTTTAGTATGTATGTTAAAACCACTGTAAGTTTTATTATGAAATAAGTAAAGTATTGAAATAAGTGAGGTATTTCATAGGAATGGGATACATGTTTAATCTGTTTTTCAAGTACCTATCAGAATTATAATAGTAGTGTAATTAATATTAGTGTAATTAATACTTTATATGAACATTAGTATAATAATAGTGAAGTAAAGAAATTGTTCCAAATTTGCAACCCAGAGTAATATATTGCGATTTCGAACAGGCGTTACTATAAATGGTTGTCTTTTTCACTTGGCCCAAAATATGAGGAAACAAGTGGCTTCTATGGGACATACGAGAGAGTACAATGCTGATCTACAATTCTCTTTAAATGGGAGAACGGTGATATCTTTGGCATTTGTTCCTACGATCATTTAGATTATGCCTTTGATGTTCTAGCGGAAGACCTACCTGCCGAACAGCAATAGTATATAGACATTTTATTTTAGTCTTCCTTTCGACACGAAAACAGTTTTATTATTTAATTATAATAAGCCTAATTATAATAAATATAACAATTATTTAAAATTTATAAAAATTATATTGTTAAGTTTGCCAAAACTTCCAACGCCGAAATGGCCAACGTCGAAATGGCCGACGTCCAAACGGCCACGCCAAAACGGCCACGCCGAAATGGCCACGCCGAAACGTCCCATTCCCTGTAAATATTACCGCTTATTGTTTAATATTTAAACTAACCACATTAAACAAGCAAACATTTCTGTCTGTTGTACTTATACCCAATGAATTGAAGTATTCATTACATTTTCTAATTATTAAATTGGCACAGACTCAAATATATCCCGAAGAGGTTCGATCTCTTAAGAAGAAAAGGACTTTAAAGAGTGGTAGCAAACTTTTATGTTTAAACCAATTTTTTAACATTTAAAAAATTCTGAGGGTAGGGGGACGCTTAACCAATTCTCCATTAAACTTTAATCAGAAACATCCTGTTATATTGCCTAAAAGGCATGTTCTAACTCGTCTTATTATAATGCACGAATATCATAAGAATTTTCACGCAGGATATCAAAATGTACTTGCCATCATTTGCCTATAATACTAGCCGATAGATGGAAAATCTATAGTTAAGGGAGTCATACGTAGTTGTGTTAAATGCTTCCGAGCTAGTCCCAAACTTGAAAATTTTATAATGGATGATTTACCCAGTTATCGCGTAACTCCGAGTAAACCGTTTTCAACGCGTGGATTAGATTACTATGGCCCAATTTTGATAAAGGACGGAACATTGCGTACCAGTAAACTTGTCAAAGCATATATTTGTATTTTTGTATGTTTTGCAGTAGGTACGTGCAATTTTCATTTAATTAGTAAGAGATTTAACCACAGATAGTCCATACGACTGGCGGTAGCTGGATTAAAGTGCCACTTGGTGTTTTTTAAGGAAAGACTTTCGATAATTTTTTGTTGGATGAACTCCTTCAAACCTATATGAAGTTCTTTGTCTGCGCCTTTAAAATGTGTGTCGTTACGCTTAATATTTCAGTAGCTTAACCCCTCCTATCTGACAACCGTTGTATCGCCTTTACAGTCGAATAGGAGTATAGCACGCGTGGATAAACAAGTAAATAAAACAGCATATCTTTTCTCATAGCTACGAAAACTTCCTGTGGCATTTTAAGTTCTCAATTAATCAAATAATCAATTATCTAGTTTAAGTTTTATCAATTTTACATTATGATTGAAAAATAAATTGGTATTATACCACACTATACAGATCAAAACAATAGGCCAAAAGCTTAGATTATACAAACCTTAGATGGAACATAAGACACTGCGCATAATCCCATTTCGAAATTATTCACACCCACCAATCACAGTTGAGAACATCACATGTCAGATTGTTCACCATCCAAATTTAATGTGTCAACGAGAATTAAGTTGATATTTTAGTGACTTAAATTTTGGAAATTAACGTTGAAAATGCCAAGATGTGTTGTAAAAAGCTTTATTTATAATAAAAGTGTGAACTGTGACGGAGATAAAAGAAACTTATATTAATTTCGGTGAGATATTTAATTTTTAAAGAATCTGTCGACGCCCATATTTGTTGATTTGAAAATAAACAGAATCAGACTTGGTCATTGGTACATGTTATAAGTAGCAAATAAAGGTTATTTTTATAAACTGTTTACTATTTCTTGTTTCATGGGGAATCTGTTTCCAGGAAGTAGAAAGAGAAACATACAATCAAATACAAAAATATCAATTTCATTGCCAATTTATTCGTTTCAAACTTCACAATTGGATTCAATAGTTTTTTCAAAACTATTTATTTAGTATTTTTCTATAACAGTGTTACTCAAAATGTGCTACGCGGAGCCCTAAGGCTCCGCAAAGCCTTTGTGAGGACTCCGCGAAGAAAATAATCATAATAAAAAAAAACAGTACTATCGCCACAAAATGGAGGGACCTGGCTTGAGGACCTTTTTTTGAGAAGTAATTTTTTTTAAGTCACTAAGTGAAATGAGGATATGATTTTGCTTTAGGACTTTTTTTTATTTTATTTTTTATGGGTGAAATGGATTTGGGATAATTCTTGCAAGAAATCTTTGGAATTAATCAAAAATAAATTAACAACAAATTATGTTCTTGTGCATTTTCAGCCTGTGTTGCCGATTAAATTATCACGTCAAAATGAGAGTCAAAATGAAGAAAAATATGTAAAATATTTTTTAAATTATATGTTTTATGTGTTGAGGGCCCCGTCAAATATTTCGCTTTTCAAAAAGGTTCCGTCACCAAAAAAGTTTGAGAAACACTGCTCTATAATAATATGGGATCTATCCATTTAATTTAAATTTTGTTATTTTCTCTAATTTTGACATATAAAGTAATATATTTTGTAATAGCAGCAAGTGTCAAAACTATCTACTTTATGCAACCAGTTGCATAAAGTAGAACATTATGCAACTGATTACGAAAAGTTGATTATGTCACCAGTTACGAAATGAAAATAAATAAAACTGCCTCTTTTTTGGTTTTTAAGTCGAAAAATCCAAAAAACGAAAGATCGAAAAAACCAAAAATCGAAAAAAAGGCAATGAATAGTGACATTTCACATTTGAAAATATGACATTACGTTTAACAACAAAAAAAGAAAAGAAAAGCTGTAAATTGCGTTTTATTTTTTAAATAATTGAACACCGTTATTGAAAACTGCCCAGAAATGTTGGGGGTACTATTTTGACGTACTCGTTTAAGGATAATGGGTAAAAATTTGTTTTTTTTCCAAATTTCTCGCGGGTAATGTCAAAAATCAGATCGGCAACACTGTACATGTTCCTTATTTTTATTATTACTATTGAAAAAAAAAAAAACGTAGGACAATCAAATACAACAATTTTCTGAAATATTTGATTGGAAGTACCTACAAAAGAATGATGGTGAATCATTTTTCAACACAATTTTATAAATAATCAAGACAAAATTAGAAAAAATCTTATATGTAAACACGTTACACGTTACATAAATAGCTATTAATTGACTTCCTAATATTTTAAATCATTGAACGGTATTTTCCGTAAATAATTAAATCATAAATAATTACCGGTATATAAGTACCAAAACATTTTTTTTTTCTTCGAAGAGTAGGCGTATGTCAAATAAACTTAAAATATTATAACGAACGAAAAGGTAACCCATTTCTAATAAAATTTAATTATTTATTTTATTTTGGTGTGATCGTAGAAAAAATCTTGTGTGTAATTCTAGCAAAACGTACTTTGGCTGTTTCGATAACTTTTTGTCTCAACAGCTATTTTGTTACAATAATTTTATAAACTTTTACTTAGGGTCGATTTCATCGTTTTGTTAATCGAAGTTTAAAATACTAAACGAAGATTAAAATGACATTTTTATATTAACAAAAATAAAGTTTAAATTACTAAATGGATTTTAAAATGACATTTTTACATTAACAATGTCATTTTAATCTTCGTTTAGTAATTTAAACTTCGTTTGACATAACAGTGGAATCGGCCTTTAGCCAGTTATATACAGGGTGGTCCATTTAATTTGAGACAGCGCATTATCTCAAAAACGGTAAGTTTTAAAAAAAAAAAGTTTAAATAAAAGTTGTTAGACGTTACGGGGGAGATGTAATGATGAACATTTTTTTTATATTCACAACTTTTTGAAGGTTTTTCAAGGTTAACTCTCTTTTTCTAGATAGATATATAATTTTTTTTTATTTCAGAATCTTGTTGTATGTAAAAAAGAAAATATGTTTTGTTTATAGAAATTTTTCATAGAATTGCATCTTCAGTAGATAAAAAATAAAATAACATTTTTTTTTCAAAACTTTATAATAATGAAATGGTTTACTAAAAATGTTTTTCTTCTTAAATGACACAATTATCATATCAAACAACAACAAAAAAAATGTGTTGAAGTTGATGGTCATCTTTTTGAGTATTTGTTACATGATTTTTTTTTTGTTGTTTGATATAATTGTGTCATTTAATTTTTTGTAAGAAGAAAAAAATTTTTACTAAACCATTTCATTATTATAAAATTTTGAAAAAAAAAATTTTATTTTATTTTTTATCTATGAAAAATTTCTTTAAACAAAACTAATTTGCTTTTTTACATACAACAAGATTCTGAAATAAAAAAAATCTATATTTCCATTTAAAAAAAGAGAGTTAACCTTGAAAAAACCTTCAAAAAGTTGTCAATGTAAAATAATTTTCATCATTACACCTCCCCCGTAACGTCGAACAAGTTTTATTTAAACTTTTTTTTTTGAAAAACTTACAGTTTTTGAGATATCGCGCTATCTCAAGTTAAATGGACCACCCTGTATTGATAAAGTGTTATTGCCCTCATCGTAAATGAATCGTGCTAACAAATAAAGTCAAAAAAAGGTCTCATAATTTTTCATCTTTTAGTTATCTACCAAAATTAGGTACTACAATACAAATATTTAAGTCCGGCCCAGAACATCTCCCTACTCCTTTCACCCAGTTTTTCGGTTTTGGCAAAATTCGCGCAGTGATAAATGCTTCCTATGTTACCTCTACCATTTCTAACCTCTTTGGCCAAAAGCCAAAAGTTAACCTAACCTAATTTTCACTTTTGTATTTGTATGGTAGAAATGTCACCACTATAACGAACTATACGATTTTTAACAAAAAATGAGTAGTTTACTATGAGAAAAATATTAATTGGGAAAAAATATATTATAGTAGATATGTACTTGTAGGTAAAGAAGAGATATTCCTCGAACTGCTTCGGAAAACGGACTTTGAAAAATGCGCGGTCAAATTTTTCTTTCTCATGTGTATTAAGTAGGGGAACTGCAGATACCTTTCGAGTAGCTGGAGTAATGGAGTACCGATTCGAGTCCAGTAGAAGTAATGTGTCTTCAAATGAATAATGAATCCGTTAATATTCTTTTAGAGGTCAAGAAAAGTGCTTTAAATTTGACTTGGTTTCTGTTTTTAAATTGGAATTTTTCAATACATTTGTATAGAGGTAAGATTTTGGAACGCGAGACGGAGACAGAAGACAGAGGCAAGCGACCGCATAAGGCGACCGAAATGTGTATTTTACGTTTGAATCACATGTAATTAAATTAAGCACATTTGGGACAGTGCGACCGATGCGGCCATGTTTTTCTTTTTAATGTGTATTAAGTAGGGGTGTAGGGGAACTGATTGTAAGTCGCAATTGCGAGATAATAAGTCACATTTGCGAGATATTAAGTCACAATTGTAAGTTAGTTACTCACAAGTGCGTGATAATAAGTCGCAATTGGGAGATTATGTCACAATTGCCAGATAATATTATTTTTTTATATAAAAAAAGTGGCCCAAGGAAGCTTTCGTACATAGCGTCTACCAACTTTGACAATACAAGGTCCAAAATAGTCTAAGCCACATAAGGAAAATGGTTTTACAAATGGTGTTGTGCGAGCAGTCGGTAAGTTTCCCATAATTGGAATTTTTTGTAACTTGACCAATAGTTACTTTGTGATTGTGTTGTATTTGTGTTGGGTTTTTAAAAACCAGGAATGTCGTAGTCAATTCTACTACTTACTCTAAGAATTCTGGAATCATTCAAAAAAGGTAACACTTTATAGATTTTACTAGATTTTAAAATCGATTCATTATTTCTAAGATTGAATACCTCTTCAGAAAATTCTAGAAACTGTAATTTTTACAACATTCTTCTTCGGCCGTAATTAACCCTTCATCAGTGAGAAATAATTTTAAAATAGGATACTCCTCGTCGTGGTTCAAGAAGAAAATCGTTGACAACCAGGTAATGGTGAAATTGTTCTAATAGCTTTAGTTACCGCTTGAACAAAATCAGTATTTTTCATTTCTTAGTTTACCTCTTTCTTAAACAATAAATCAAGATGATCACTGCTAATATCTTCAGCGAAGAAGAATGATAAAGAAAATTGGGATCTCTTAACCTCGTTGAGTCACTATTTTTTTTAATTCCCATTTTTTTATAGAAATTTGAGATATTTCCTCATCCCATTTGGAGTTTTCTCTTGCAAAAGTATTCTACCTTTTATAATAATATTTTAAAAAAAAAAACCTAATGGATTACCATTTTGAGTAGGGGAGAGCGGGTCGCAGTGGCCATCGGGGCACAGTGGTCAGTATGAAATAATTTTAAAACACATTTAGTACATAGGTTGCCATCTAGTAGACAGTTGCAAAACTATTCAAAGAACTATGTCTATTATGCTCTGATTCTTAAATTTGCCACAGATTAATTTTATTACTGTTTTGTGTTTACCGTGCAGCACGTGTAAAATTCAGGTGAGTTTTATTTTTGTTCTCTTATCATTTAAAATGATTCTTGACTATTTATATGTATATATATTAAATTATTAACATATTGTACTAATAAACTACGCAATTTGAGAGCTAGAAAAATACAAACAAAACTTTAGCCAGGAATTTCATTTTAAGGTTAGATTTGTACACAGTGGCCAGGTTTATTTGGGACACAGTGGCCTCTGCTAAATACAAAATTATGGGATGGCCACTGTACCCCGTATTCAAATAATTATTGTTTAGCAGCTTTTCTTTATAATTTATTTTAAGATAGACGAATGTTTTTCTCAATTTCAGATCGTAAGATTGTGAAGATGCCACGCAACAGGAAACGCAAAAAGCAGCTGTTAGATCTGTATTAGATGAACGTTTATCTACAAAATCGGCTGCAGCTCGTTACAATATATCACGAACCACATTACGTAGGTATATTAAGAAATGCCGTGATGCAAAAATATAAATTGGGACGAACCAGAATTTCCAAGAATGAGACCAAATTATGAATGCAGAAAGGTTTTTACTAGTGAAGAAGAGGTGGAATTATGCCAATACCTAATAAAATGTGGAAAACTACACAACGGTTTACCACCGAAAGCTGCCAAAAAACTGGCGTACGATCTTGCAGCAGCTAACGATAAAATTATTCTGGAAAGCTGGCACCGAGATCAATCTGTTGGGAAGGAGTGGTTTACGGCATTTATGAAAAGGAATCCGATAATTTCTTTACGAACAGCAGAAGCAACGTCTATATCAAGATCTGTAGCCTTTAACAAGCCTGTTGTTCATAAATTCTATGATGATTTAAGGGATTTATACGAAAAATACCCAACTTTAAATGCAAGCAGAATCTATAATACAGAAGAAATAGCTTTAACCACTGTACAGGGATCAGGTAAAATCATTGCACAAAAAGGACAGAGGCAAGTTGGACAAATAACATCCGCTGAACGAGGCGTTCTGGTCACCATGTGTGGTACAATTAATACTCTTGGAAACTGTATACCACCTCTTCTGATATTTCCCAGGGTTAATTTTGAAGAAAATATGATTAAGAACACTCCATTAGGAACAGTAGGGGCAGCTTCACCGACGGGTTGGATAACGTCTAAAATATTTGCAAACTGGATGTATCATTTCATTAAGTTCGCCAAACCTTTATTAGAAGATCCCATACTACTGTTAATAGATAACCATGAAGCACACTTATCCTATGAGGTTATCAAGCTAGCAAAGAATTCCGGCGTTATTCTTTTTACACTATCTCCACATACAAGTCATAAGCTGCAGCCACTTGACAAATGTGTATATGGCCCCCTGAAGCGTTACTATAATGAGGCATGTAGATCCTGGCTTGCATCTAATCCTGGTAAAAGAATAACGATATACGAAATTGCTGAATTGTTAGGCATCGCCTATCCCCATGCTTTTACACACAAAAATTGTATATCTGCATTTGAAAGTACTGGTATTTTCCCATTAAATAAATATATGTACGGTGACGACGAGTATTTAGCAGCAGAAGTAACGGATAGACTGGACAATAAGCAATGCAGATTAACTGGTAAAGAAAGCGAAAATCCACGTCCAGTAACTCCTCTAGGTCAAGCCATAGCGCCAACCAGTGCATCCAGTACATATTCTTCTACGGCACCGGGAAAAGTTTCGTCAATAAATAAAACTGTACCAGTCTCAAATTTTGTATCTCTAGAGGTATTGCGCCCATTTCCGAAAGCCAGCGTAGAACAGAATATAACTAAAAGGGGAGGGAGGAAGAAAAAGCGAGCTGAAATTCTGACAAGCACGCCAGTTATGAATAGAGTGGAAGAAGAAATCATGGAAAAAAAGAGACAGGAAAGTTTAAAGCGAAAGAGAAATATGGAAAAGAGTGCTGGAAAGCAAAATTAAAAACTTATGGAACTTATAGAATCTACAAGTGAGAGTGAAAATGAGATGTCAGACTTATCAAATGTTTCAAATGACGACAGTTATAATAATTCTGAAGGGTATTTTGACACTGCAAATACTGTTGTTAAATCATTTGTCTTAGTTAAGTTCGCAACAAAAAGAACCATAAAATATTTTGTTGGCCAAGTCGATAATATCAATACAAAATTAAACGAGTATATTATTAATTTTTTAAGGAAATAAGTTTGTATTTCCTAATGTTAAAGATGAGGCAATCGGTGATATTGTTACCGTTCTTCCACCACCTTTAAATTCAGGGGGTACCTCGAGATTGCAAAATACGTATAGATTTGGTATTGATCTTAGCGGCTATAACGTGGAGTAAAGCCTCTATTATTTAATGCCTCTTTTTATTAGTTCTGTTTGGGTGACCAATGTACCCCATATATGTGGCCACTGTTCCCCACGTGTGGGGCACTGTGGCCAGTTTTATTTTTTTTTAAATAATGCTATTGTTACTTTAGTGAATAATTCTTTTTTTTTTAATAAATTTTTTATAAATAGTAAAAACTATGTTTAATATTATCCCGTAAAAACCGTATCAATGGATACATTAATTGAAGAGAGAAAAAATATAAACCCAGAAGGTGGCCACTGTGACCCGCCTTCCCCTACTTCTCGTTTTGTTGGAATTTTTTCAAAATTCAAAACATTATCTGACAGGTTTTTAAATTTTAAGCACAAGAAAGGGGCTTTTAAATAATCTTCATACGTCTCATATAGGAGTTGTTAAGATAAATAGTGTATCTAGATCTTATTTTTGGTGGCCTAAGCTCGATAAAGAATAGAAAAAGCCCAAATAAAGCTGTTTTAGTATCCACCTTAAGTAACTTTTAAAGGAAAAAGATTATTAAAAAACAAAAACAAAAAATACGTCAATTAATATTCGAAGTGGGAGATATTGTGCCATATATAGGTGTTCTTAAAAAGTCACCCTTTCACGCCTGCTGTCATCCCTTCAATTTTTTTTATCCATTTTTGGATTTCTCTTGTTTAACTGATTTCAAAAATGTATAAAACATGGAGTTTAAAATAATAAGTTTATGATCTACAGGGTTTCTTTATTTTAGTGACAGAGTTTTACATCTCAACTTACTGACTGCAGGAAAATTTGATTTAGAATACATTATACCTTAATCGTACCGCTAAAAATTTTAGAAGTATTGTATTGTAAATGATACAAACTTACAGGGTAAAAATAATGTTGGAATACTGACATACTTTAAATTTGTCTTGTTGCGTACAGATATAAACGTAGCTGTTTGTACAAAAAGGGCAGAACAAACTTTGTATTTTTGACGTTCTTTTTTGATTCTACATCAATAATTAAGTTTTTCTTGCCCAATGCAAAACACCACTGGATGCGTATCTGAAACGATTATAAATATTAACAATATGCAAGTAAAAAACATTGTAAAATTTTAACTCACTTTTTTATCTTTGGGTAAAATGTGCATTTTCGAGCCTTTTGACGAGTTTTTGCACGAAGGTACACAACGCTTAACCATCTTTAAAAAAGTCCTAAATTACTTATATTACACACAAATGTCAACAAATTAATAACAACAACAAATATTCAAGAAAATAAGCCAAACAAAGCTTCATTCATATGATTCATCTCAATTGACATTATTGTATTGACGTTTAATTGACAGACGTGACAGAGACACTGACAGAAATGACAATTATAAGTACTGTGCTGCCATTAGCGGAGTGACTTCTAACTTTAGACACTATTTGACATTTGAACGTGTATATTAAATCCAAGAATAAAACTGATTAAATAAAGAAAATATAACGCAACTTCACTTTAAACTTAAGATTGATTTTTTTTTTCAGAATGACCTTTATCTATCTACTACCAGTGACATCTTCCATGAACTACCTAGTATTACACGACATTTATTTTATTGGATTATATTAATAATATCAGTTTTTGCAATTATTGGAAATTTACTTGCAATTAGATCCATGACAGAAAGGTAGGTTTAAGATAATATTACCTGTATATCATTAATAGTCTAATTCACAAAACATTTTTTAAGTTGCCCACAAATAAAGTTGGACGCTATTTCAATTTTAATGTTAGTAAACTGACAATATTTACATGTTTTTCTACCGATTTCTGTTTTCAGAAATATATCCATCAATATTTAATTTGTTAAATATTTAAGCAAACAACCTTATTTATTTACAAAAAATAGTAATCACAGGATTGTTACAAAATAGGTAGACTCACAGATCAAACGCCAAAGTCATGTCGCATATGCTCGAAGCATGTCGCCTATAAGTCTATCCTCTTTCTTACTAAAAACGCTAGAAAGATTGATAGATAGGTAAATCAGCAAGGAGATATTAGAAATAAATCTGCTCCATCCCAACCAATATGCATGCCAGCCAGGAAAGTCAAATTACCTAGCGCTGGACGTACTAAACAGGTTGCTTTCAAAGTAGATAGATGTAAAATAAATCCAAATAGCCAATTTCTTAAATATCGAAAGATCTTTCAATATTGCCTCAACCAGGTCAATAACAAAGACTAGAACATAAAAACGTCCCAGTCACAATATTCCAATGAATCACTGCCAGCCTAGAAAATAGGATCATTTTATACACTGTTGGAAAGGCAACTATTCAGGCAAAACTTACACGGAGCTGCCCGCAAGGAGGAATACTATCTGTGCTGTGGTCAGTTCTAGTAGATGATTTACTCAAAACATTCTCTAGAGAAGGCTATCAGTGCCTAGGATACACGTACGACCTAGCAATTATCGCCAGAGGACTATTTGCATTCACAGTCAGACACATCTAAAAATAGTGAACTGGTGCAAAAAGGAGCAGTCTGTCCATTAACGCACAAAAAACAACAGTTGCGTGACATATGTAATCACAAACGGTATTATTCTGCTTAAATCCGCTAAATCGCGTGGTTTAGGTTTGTATAACATATTTTTTACATATACCTATAAGAAAAATTTTAATGGCGTAAGATCAGATGAACGTGCTGGCTTCACCTCCCTATCCACGGATTTGGAAATAATTGGTCGAAGTACTGGCATACATTGTTTTGATAATGTGGTGGTGCTCCATCTTGCTGAAAACAAATCACATTCGCTGGAACTTTTGGGTTTGCTTGACCAGGATATAAATTTGTCAAAGTTGACACGATTATTTTGGAGTGTTAAATAATTATTTTCATTGAAATTGCCATCATTGAAAAAGGGACCAATGACATACTCTTCAACGATTCCTGCCCAAACATTAACGTTTTCAAGGTATTGTGTATGAGCTCCTGGGTTGGTATTATGAAGACTAGATAGAAGGAGGCGAATCGGCAGTGATCAAATTTAATATTTCTGTTCTACTTTTTATAAAGTTCGCTAAATTGACTGTAGTTGGCAGGTCGAACGTCACTGCTGTTTATTTTGTATAGAAGTCAATGTAAAATGAAGTGATTTTTAAAAAAATGGTAAAAGAATCAAAATAATGTAAAAAAAATTACATGATTTACTTCGTTCCAGATTGTAAAACGGGATACAAATCAGATGTAAAACTGTAGAAAACACAAGGAGAAATCTTTAAAGCTTCTAATGTAAGTAAAATAATGTATTTATGTCTAAATATAATATTTATTGTCAACTAGTCACACTACGATCAAGGAGTGTAGTTTATTTTATTACAAGTTCCTATAAAATAAAATTTGCAGTCATAGATTCTGACTTACAAACAACAATAATTATACATTAAATTTAACTTACTAAAAAATATTTTTGTCATTGGAAATGTTTTTTATAGGATCCTAAATGCTTAGAACAGTGGCAGCATATATATCGTTCCTAGGGCCGATAAAGCACTTTCTAGAGATATAATTATGGTTCTACACTTTTTAGAAGATATTTCCAAATAATATGAGACTCTTCATACTAATGGTACTGTTATCAAAATAAAAAAGGAAGAGCCGAAATTAACGGACGATGCAATATCATGTACATTCCAAAATCTCCCTTTATGCTTGTATTATAACAATAAAAATATCTGGTAACTGTGTTTTATTTTGCTCTTAAAACTATATTTAGGTATATTTCAAAAATATTTAACACGTTAACTGTCGCCCTAGAGTAAAAAGAACGTATCTAAGGGGCCACCAAAAAATTTGTTTATTTTCAGGTTATATTAAAGTGCAAGAACACATTCTGTGACAAAAAAACACAAAATAGTCTTAGGGGTTGAAGTTACTCCCGTGAACCATATATAATTCACGCGGCCTCAGAAGCAAAATGACAGCTTCTGAGCCACGTGCATTATATTTAATTCATTCATAATTTAGAAGCAATGACCTCCCACTCTAAAGGTATGCGATGTCCTCATGTTGAGCATAATGGACGATGATAGTATGGTTGATGTAGAAACCGAAAATGATAAAATTGTCAAAAAACTTAAATAATCCTAGACTATAACAACAGCAAGGGATTTATTAACATCTTAGATCAAATGAAAGCCTATTCAGCTGCACTAAGAAGTGGTGTAAAATGGTATACAAAACAAGTATTAGAAATTAAAAATTTAAAAAAACCGACTTCAAAAACGTGCAGATGCCGTCACCACATCTTAACCAAATATATGTGGGACGACCCCTGAGGTATCCCCTTACTAATAAAAAAAGAATCATTTAAATCGGACAAGGTGGTAAAGCATTATCGCTAAACATACATAAAAAATGAAGAGTTTGAGGATTTTCTCACGAATCCAATTATTATATTTTGACCAAATTTATATGGGACCACCCCTGAAGTACCCCCTTTCTAACAAAAAAAGAATTATTGAAATCGGACACCGTATTGAAGAATTATCGCTGAACATACATAAAAAAAAATATCGCGACGAATTGATAACCTCCTTTTTTGAAGTCGGTTAATTAGCAATCGAGTTGATTACAGGTACAGCACTTGTCAATGCTTACATTATTTATAAAAAAATAATAGGAGAACATATAAGTATTACAAAATTCAAAGAAGAGTTAAAAATGGGTCTTTTGGGTAAGGGGGCGTCCATTAATTACGTGAGGTATTTTTGAGGATTTTTTGACTCCCCCTCCCCCCCTGGCGAGATTTGGTAAGATTTTGCTTAACTTCCTCCCCCCCCTTCCCTAATATTACGTGAGATTTTTCAAAATTCGTGTTTTGGGTGTAAATGTGTTATATTATTAAAAAAAAAAAAAAAAACAAAAACACAATATGTTCCATTACTTTTATTTAAGACTAGCAGAGACTAGTGTTTGAGAGTGTTGCAATTATTTAAAATCACAATAATAAAATTAAATGATAAATACTTAAATGGAAATTAATAAAAAATCTATTCTAATTCAGTCCACGGAGACTCATGCACGGCCTCAAGAGTGATTACTGGAACCAACATATCCAAGTGATTTTCAATGAAATCATCTGCTCCTTTAACTTCGCTCTGATTTAGAGGTGTGTAATGTGACACTTCCCAACCTTCAATAACGTAAATAATGACAACATTACATATTATATGGTTGTAAATAAACATAATTATAAGATTTTTCCATATTTTATTCTAGAAATACTTTTACTATAATTTAACTTTACTTTCACGCAATTTTACACCGTTTTCTACTAGAAAAAAATTACGTGAGATTTACGAAAACATCCCCTCCCCCCCCAAGTGAGATTTAGAAAGATTTAGTTTTATCCCCTCCCCCCTTGAACACCTCACGTAATTAATGGACGCCCCCTAAACAAGAGAAGATGATACATCTACAACCACAGAATGTGGTTTGAAAAATATAGGATCACAGAGGAAAAGATGTCTTGTATGTTATGAAAAGCTGAAATCTGAATTTAACAGTTAACTCCATACAAGTATGAAAAATGCGACACGTTTTATTGTATTGAATGTTCCTTTCTTAGGAATAAATCTACTAGATTTTTAGCTTTTGCTTTTAGTTTTGTACTGTAATTCCCGTTATCACATTTAGTCTGTCATTATTTTTTGGACCAATGTACTTACATATATATTTTAGTTTATTTTTATATTATAAATAGCCATTTATTTTAAGCACAGAAACTAATAAATAATAATCATTTAAACAATAAATAATTGTTCAATTAATTGGTTTTTAAATTATTTTTACATAAATTTAAAAAGTATGGCCATAATTTTTCTAAACAACAAAACATTTGTAGGCCATCAACCGATTTTCGCCCCAGGCCACACTTTTAAAGATCCCTTATGCTGGCCACGGTCGCGTCATTATCCTACTATGCACGCGGCCAAGCAAGAACGTTTTAGAATTATATATAATTCGCACGGCCCATTGGGCTTAAGGCCGTGCGAATCATATTTAATGCACATGGCAGTTAACGTGTTAAACACAAAATTGTACTTACCAAATTTCACCATTTAACAAATCTTTTCGAATTTGCATTTTATATAGATACAATTAAATAATTTATCAATTAAAACATGCGAGATTTATTTAGAAATAAATACAACAGTATATTATGTGCTTTATTTGGCAATAAAGAAGTTTATTTTTATTATTTTGACAAAATTATGTAAAATTCCCATAAGAAACCATATATTTTTGAACTGCGCTACTAGCACCAGCGCTATTGCGGTGAATTAAAGAAGCTCAATTGAGGAGCAACTATCCAAAATGCATTAAATCCATAATATGTTGTTTTGAGTAAAACTTAAAAAACTGGAGAAATGAGTTAGAAGAGACAGTGCAATTTTTATTTACTGCAGAATGATATAAATAACAGTTTTAAAGAGAAATATTTTCAGTTTTAGTTTTAATTTAAGATTTTCCCAACAATATGTGTATTTTTTTAATGGATTTACGTCGTTTTGCTCAACTAGAATATGGATTTATGCCATTTTGCCCAGTTAGTGTGGATTTATTCCTTTTTGCTTAATTCTCATTTGGATTTATTGCGTTTTGCTTAAAGTGATTAATTTTACATTATTTACAAGGCAAATAAAATCTAAAACTTTAGTGAAAAACTGGTTTTATTAACGAAAATTAAAAAATACAATTAAATATATAAACCAACATCTTCCTCTAAGCAGTCGCAGGTATTTTCGGCCTCGCCTTGTTCTTCCTCTATTTCATCTTGACTAGCTTGTAAAATAGTTTTGTACCATACTAGATCATCTTCTTGTTCCCATTCTTCGCCATACTCTTGGGCTAATAAGTGTTTCAATGATTTTTTCTTTTTTCCTTAAGTGGTCTTCAAAGTTTAAGAGCTTCCATTTTTAACTCTTTTTTACCTTTTTTAAGGAGGGTTTTTGGAGTCTCAGCTGTACTTTCAAACCTAAAGTTTTATGCGTGCAGCTTGATTTTTTCGCAACACAACTCTTTTCATATCCGATATATCATCAGTTTTTTTTAAATAGGTCTTTAAGTGTTTGACGTCATAAAGCAACCAGTCTTGCCCAAGACATTTTACTTCTCCAAATTCTTTATATATCTCATCATATCCCTCCTTATTCTTTATTGTTGTGTGCTTTCTTAAAACTTTCTCCACTCGACCAAATACCCTATGTCCTCTTACTGGAAAGGTAATATTAATCTCAGGTACGCTCTCGGGCGATTGTTTTTTTAAATAGTAATAAAATGCATGAATTACATGGGCATTTTTATTTTGCCCTCCGCACCCATCACAAAAGAGACGAATTTTTGTTTGTTCGAGAGATCTAGGGAATTCAAATGGTCTAACAGTGCAGATGATACCTCCACAAATCCCCTACCAGCCATATCCTCGGTCCATGTATAAAAAGTAGGTGCTTTAGCTTGCATATCGACACAACAAAGTACGTAATAGCTTACTTGCTGGGCGTAAAAAGCATCGTTTATTGGTGTACGAGGGAGCGGTTGGACTTGCATATCAAAACAGAATGTTAGCGAATCTGGTGGGGATGCTCTGGCTAACTCATAAAATGCTTTAGCTCTTTTATTGTGAATCCGATGTTTAACTATTAGGTCACTTTTCTTGTTGGGGTCCTTTTCCATTTTAATTTGATATTTTAAACGATTACATAACGCACATATATCTGTCGCTGGCGAAGAAAAACCAAATTGAATTTTGTTCTAAATATAACACTGAACATAGTCAGATTGCAACGATCTTAAATATCTGTACATTTTGAGATATACATTTGGTGTAATTTTGCAATATTTAGGTTGGTAGGCAAATAAATCCTTTTTGATTTTGTCCTGGAGTAATGACTCTCACACCCCTTTAAATTTCCTATAAATTCGATTATTTTTCTTTTCTTGTCTAACGTCTTATGGGAAATATGGTCGCCACCTCTGCGCTCGTTTAAATCAAGATTGTTAACTTTTTTTTACATACGCTGTTAACTCTTCGCTCCGTAATTCCTAGAGCTTTTACTAAAAATTTTAGACAAACCCTTGTAGGCCTAGTTTCTTTTTTGGGGGCCAAATGGTAAAGAGTATTAAAAAAACGCTTTCGAGGATTTGGTTTGCAAGTACGTTTTCTTTCCACGGGGCCAACGGATATCATATATGACAGTTTAACATCCTGGTCTGATTTAATGCAGGTAGAATAAAATGATTTTCTTAATAGTTTAATGTCAGGCAATTTACTATTATTACATTTAAAACTTTTACCTGAATGGTTGCAAGGTCTTTTAAATTTTTTAAGCAGTGGATCTTTATCTTCATACCTGCAAAAAAATAAATAATTGTATATTGAAAACAATTAATAAATAATTTACAATTATAGTTTTTTCATTATTATCTTACCTTTTACATTTTTCAATAGTTTTTTTAGGTATTTTACGTATTTTTTTTTTTCGACTTCCCACATTGCCATTCTTTACAGAGATGTTAAACTCTATATCTTCCATTTTAAAACACGCAAAGGTACTTACTTAGTCGTAATGTCTCTCAAAGCATCAAAACAATCGCGCGAAACGATCCCTACTCCTACCCTCTGTCCTACCTAATATTTATCATTCTGCCAAGTGTTGAACACAATATGACATCTATTGGCGAATGTTTATTCTAACATTTTTTAAAATAAAAGGAATAAAACTTTTTAGGCAGAAATCTTTTTTATGGATTTATTGCACTTTGCTTAAGGCTGCGACATTTGATCCAGCGGTTTTGCAACAAAGCAAGTATTCAATACATTGTAGATAGATGGCAATACCTGCACCTGTAGCTCGTATAACAATTTTATTTTTAAGCGTACTTGTTTTTATATCCAGGTTGCCAAATCTAGGTAGACAGATACCAATAAATGTTTTAGAAGAATAATATATTTTGCGATATCCAGTTTCAATTTAATAATTGCACTGTTACATGAAAAATTAATCTGTCAAAACTTGTACCTAGTTGGTAAGTAGTAAGTAGGTTAAATGTAACAAGAAGAAAAAAAAACATTAAATTTTACTTTAGAATAATATTTCAACATTTATTCACATTATTGGTATATTGTATTCACTTGTAAACTATATTTGACGGTCATAATAATAATTTTAATCCTAAAGAACCGGGTCAATTGAACTTTTCCTCATCGCAATTTTTGGGTTGGAGTGAAAGGTATTTTATGGTTGGGTAGAAATTTTATTACTTTATGGTTTTTCCTAATCCGAAGGGTTTTGTTTACATTTTACCTAAAAATTTGCAAAACTTCTATAAATATAAATCGATTATTTTAGAATTTAAATGATTCCTCGATTCATTTCGGTAATAAAATAAGAATTTTTAATTTTTTATGCCTACTTATTAGGTAATGGTACCTCTAAAATGCATAATGATATTACTTAAGTAAAAATATAATTTGACAATAGCGTGATCGCTCATGCTTTTGTTGATTAGACAGAAATTGTGAAACTTAACAATCGATTGTATCGATTATTGTGAATTTCGGAACTAAGCAAATGGTAGTCTCTGGCAACTGACAAGACAAAAAACTCAAATGTCGAAGGATTGAAGTCTAAACGACAAAACGTAAACAGTTCGTTTTTCGTGTTTGAATTTTGGCAAATTTTTGAGTGGGTGTTATTTTTTTTTGTGCTTTTTCGTTATTCGTGATTTTGTTACTTTTATAAGACTTCATTAGTTATAAGGATATTTAGTAGTTAGTGAATAAACTTTTACCTTATAAAATATGGGGCATCATACAAATGTCCCGAGTAGAAAGAGGAAGAGAAATAAGATGTGCAATTGGAAAGTCATGTGTTCCCAAAAGTCGTTTGGTTTCAAAGTTCTTCAAGGAATAAAAGTGTAACAAAAATTTAATGTTGAAAGATATAAAAAGGATTCATTTCCAATATTTTTGACATCTGTATTATATTTTAGGTTGTTTTTATTGTAATATACTATAATCTTTTTTCTAATAAACTACTTTTTGTTTTATGTCTAATTATTTTTATATTTCCTTCCACCCATGTCCTATCAATAATTATTTTTGGAATAAACAAAAATATTTCGGTATTTTTGCAAGTTTTGAATTAGTTTTTATTAAAATTGCTCATAAACCGATACAATTAACATTAATAAAACTGATTATAATAACTACTTCAAACAAACTCAAAATTAATATTGCAGAAAAATATCCATTTGTACACCACTTCATTGGCTTCAATTCTTAAAATTAGTCTTCATGACACGTATATGACATACAGTGAGTGCAATAAAGTTGGGTCCATATATATATATATATATATATATATATATATATATATATATATATATATATATATATATATATATATATATATATATAAGAGAGTTGATAGTCGTTGCTGACTAGTTAATAATTTAACCAGTAATTTGTGGGTAATGCAGCAAATGAAAGTTTACTTTTTTAAGTTTATTCCAAGCTTTCGGAAATGTTTATTTCCATCATCAGGGAGACTAAAATAAAATAATACCACATATTATGATAAAGTAAGGTAAAATTTTTTAATTACTTACATCTTAATTAAGGTTGTTCATTATGGTGGTATTATTCATTTTAGTGTAAATATACAATGGACAAGCTGAATCAATTACAAAATAATATACACAAACAATAATTACGATATTTTAAAACTAAAAAAATATAAATAACGAAAGGTCAATTTGACAATTTGACATGACAAGTAAATGTTATGTAAATATAGCATTATCCACATTTATTTCCTAACCTTTAATAACTTGTTATTTATTTAAAATTTACTTGTCATGTCAAATTGTCAAATTGACCTTTCGTTATTTATATTTTTTTAGTTTTAAAATATCGTAATTATTGTTTGTGTATATTATTTTGTAATTGATTCAGCTTGTCCATTGTATATTTACACTAAAATGAATAATACCACCATAATGAACAACCTTAATTAAGATGTAAGTAATTAAAAAATTTTACCTTACTTTATCATAATATGTGGTATTATTTTATTTTAGTCTCCCTGATGATGGAAATAAACATTTCCGAAAGCTTGGAATAAACTTAAAAAAGTAAACTTTCATTTGCTGCATTACCCACAAATTACTGGTTAAATTATATATATATATATATATATATATATATATATATATATATATATATATATATATATATATATATATATATATGGCAATTTGTTTTAATATTATGACCGGAAAAAACGTCATTTACCTCTGATTATTTAAAAAGTTGGCTACGTACGTTACTTACCTGTCAAATTCGTAATAATTTTGAAAAATCGCTCAAATATTCTTTTTTAAACGAGACTGACAGAACTAAATCCAGTAGTCAAATTTAATATGGGTTGGTTTAAGTTTTTAAATAACCAGAGATGATGGTTTACGATGTTTTTTCCAATCGTAATATCAAAAAAAAAAACTCACATATGGATCCAACTTATTGACACACACTGTATAAAGCAGGTTTGAGAACGTACAAAACTATATTTTTTTTAATTGTTGTCAACTAACAAAAGTGCTTGTGCCTTAAAATCTTCCCGATTTTGTCCATGGAGAAAGATTTTGTCACTCAATAAATATCTTTAAAACCATTGTAAACATACATAGAACGGCAACGTCGTATTATCATTGATTATCATATACAAGTATATTTGAGCAACGGTTCGTATTGTACTTTGAAATAATTTGACATGCCGTTTGCATTTCTAATTGGTCAACCAATAATTTGACATAAGACGTTTACTTTTCTGATTGGCAACCATTAGTTGTCGCCCAAGTTTCAATGCATATGTTAACTCAGCCTTGCATGTCGCATTGGTGGTGAACACGATGTACTAAAATGACATGATAATTAACGCGTCAATTTTAAAAATTGTGTCAAAATTTGCAAATTGAAATCATGCTTTTTGTAATAATTATTAGACCGACAGCCGTCATATTGTAGGATAGTTAATAAAAAATCATAGATAATTCATTGAAAATAATTTGCTTAATCATCCTTGCAATAAAATTTTTTTCCCGCCCAGGGAGTGTCATAGGCCTGGTTTTAACATACATACAGACATAACCTTTTTGTGTTGTTCTCGTTTTGTATTTTAACAAGTTCTAAAATATAGTTAGTAATTCCTAATTACATGATTTATTTAATTATTACTAGGACTAAATGAGTATACAGTCTACACGAGTCAAACAAGTAAAAACACGCAATGCGTACGTCGCAAGCGTAACACGTCCAACAGAGCTCTTGAATGTTTTAATTGGACCGTTTTCCTACAGCGCGTGTTCCGCAGAGCATTTAGTCCATTAAGGACCGATTCCACCGTTGTGTTAAACGGAGTTTAAAATGACATTTTTACATTAACAATGTCATTTTAATCTCTGTTTAACACAACGGTGGAATCGGTCCTTAAACTAACGGTAAAAGGTCGAGAAACTCCGCACTTGACGAGACCACTTGTCCCCTACGTATTTTGGGGCACTGATTACGAAAATGAGGGTTAAAACGCAGCAATGGTTGGAACACCCCTAAAATTCCAAAAAACACCCATAAATAGGGGTGTTTTTCGACTATACTTTTTGTTTTGCAAACTAACTCATCTCATATGTTTTTTGGGGCGCTGATTACGAAAATGAGGGTTAAAACTGGCAGCAATGGTTTAAACCACCAATAAAATTGCAAAAAAACACCCATTTACTTGTTGTTTTACAAACTAATTCATCTCATATGTTTTTTGGGTCACTGATTTCGAAAATTTCAATTCATTGTCGTCCAAATGGTTAGTAATAAGTAACTTAAAGCAGCCTTCCAATTCATTTGTGTTCAAAAAGTATCTTTTTCTTTTTCTTTTTCTTTTTCTTTTTCTTTTTCTTTTTCTTTTTCTTTTTCTTTTTCTTTTTCTTTTTCTTTTTCTTTTTCTTTTTCTTTTTCTTTTTCTTTTTCTTTTT
>OV651816.1:9613061-9646525 GCA_927349885.1 Psylliodes chrysocephalus
TTGGAATTGTAGATGGCTCATCATATACAAATAAAGATGTATTTCAGGGTTTTTGGATTTTAAGGGGAAGAATTGGGGGTGAAACTTTGTAGAGATACCGATTTTTTAAAGGTAGGAACTTGAAAATTGGAATTGTAGCTACTCATCATATACAAATAAAGATATATTTCAGGATTTTTGGATTAACATTTTAAGGGGGGAAATTGGGGTGAAACTTGTAGGGGTATCGATTTTTCAAGGTAGCTACTTGAAAATTGGAATTATAGCTACTTATCATAAATAAATAATATCGATTTTCATAATTTTTGGATTTTTACATTTTAAGGGGGGAAATTGGGGTAGAAACTTTGTAGAGTGGTATCAACTTTTTTTAAGTAGGAACCTGAAAATTAGAATTGTAACTATTCATCATAAATAAATATTTCATAATTTTTGGATATTTACATTTTAAGGGGGGGTATCGATTTTTTTACAAGTAGGAACTTGAAAATTGGAATTATAACTACTCATAAATAAATAATGATTTATTTTATAATTTTTGGATTTTTACATTTTAAGGAAGGAAATCGGGGGTGAAAGTTTGTAGGGAATACCGATTTTTTTACAAGTAGGAACTTGAAAATTGAAATTATAGCTACTCATCATAAATAAATAATGATGTATTTCTGGGTTTTTGGATTTTTACGTTTTAAGGGGGCAAATGGGGTGAACATTTGTATCGAAGTATAGATTTTTAAAAGTAGGAACTTGAAAATTGGAATTAGAGCTTCTCATCAAAAATAAATAATGACGTATTTCAGGATTTTTAGAATTTTACATTTTAAGGAGGGAGGGGTGAATTATAGGAATGAAGGTTTGTAGAGAGATATTGATTTTCTTTAAAAGCAAAAACTTGAAAATTTGAACTGTAACTCGAACATAAATAAATAATGACAAATTTTATATTTTAAGAGCGGGAAATAGGGGGTTAATGGGAACTTGAAGATTGGAATTATAACTACCCATCATAAATAAATAATGAAATATTTCAGGGTTTTAGATTTTCACATTTTAAGTGTGAAAACCGGGGGTGAAAGTTTGTATGAGAGTATCGGTTTTTTAAAGGTACTAACTTGAAAATGCATTTGTGGCTACGCATAAATAAATAAATAATTGTTCGTCTCAGGATTTTGGATTTTCACATTTTAAAGGTTGGAAACTGTAGTGAAATAAAAATAAATAAAAATAAATAAAAATAAATAAAAATAAATAAAAATAAATAAAAATAAATAAAAATAAATAAAAATAAATAAAAATAAATAAAAATAAATAAAAATAAATAAAAATAAATAAAAATAAATAAAAATAAATAAAAATAAATAAAAATAAATAAAAATAAATAAAAATAAATAAAAATAAATAAAAATAAATAAAAATAAATAAAAATAAATAAAAATAAATAAAAATAAATAAAAATAAATAAAAATAAATAAAAATAAATAAAAATAAATAAAAATAAATAAAAATAAATAAAAATAAATAAAAATAAATAAAAATAAATAAAAATAAATAAAAATAAATAAAAATAAATAAAAATAAATAAAAATAAATAAAAATAAATAAAAATAAATAAAAATAAATAAAAATAAATAAAAATAAATAAAAATAAATAAAAATAAATAAAAATAAATAAAAATAAATAAAAATAAATAAAAATAAATAAAAATAAATAAAAATAAATAAAAATAAATAAAAATAAATAAAAATAAATAAAAATAAATAAAAATAAATAAAAATAAATAAAAATAAATAAAAATAAATAAAAATAAATAAAAATAAATAAAAATAAATAAAAATAAATAAAAATAAATAAAAATAAATAAAAATAAATAAAAATAAATAAAAATAAATAAAAATAAATAAAAATAAATAAAAATAAATAAAAATAAATAAAAATAAATAAAAATAAATAAAAATAAATAAAAATAAATAAAAATAAATAAAAATAAATAAAAATAAATAAAAATAAATAAAAATAAATAAAAATAAATAAAAATAAATAAAAATAAATAAAAATAAATAAAAATAAATAAAAATAAATAAAAATAAATAAAAATAAATAAAAATAAATAAAAATAAATAAAAATAAATAAAAATAAATAAAAATAAATAAAAATAAATAAAAATAAATAAAAATAAATAAAAATAAATAAAAATAAATAAAAATAAATAAAAATAAATAAAAATAAATAAAAATAAATAAAAATAAATAAAAATAAATAAAAATAAATAAAAATAAATAAAAATAAATAAAAATAAATAAAAATAAATAAAAATAAATAAAAATAAATAAAAATAAATAAAAATAAATAAAAATAAATAAAAACAAATAAAAATAAATAAAAATAAATAAAAATAAATAAAAATAAATAAAAATAAATAAAAATAAATAAAAATAAATAAAAATAAATAAAAATAAATAAAAATAAATAAAAATAAATAAAAATAAATAAAAATAAATAAAAATAAATAAAAATAAAAATAAATAAAAATAAATAAAAATAAATAAAAATAAATAAAAATAAATAAATAAAAATGGTACAGCATGTGCACCATAACTCGCTCTTCGAACTTTATACGAATTAGCATTACAATATGAAAAACAATATCTGCGCACATCTACAATCATAAAAATATCATTTTATATGCTTGATTTATTAGTAAGTCTTGATAGAATCGAAGAAGTTTTGGAGGTTTATAAGAAAATTACCCTATAGAGTGCTGGATTTAATTTAAGAAAATAACAGAAACAAGATACTACAGCGACTCGACTATGTATATTAAAAACATTCGTAGGGAATATAATTGTAGAAATTTTAGAACATACAAGTTTCACTGACTAGCCACACGTATCATCGACTTATAATGCGCCAGATGTAATATATCGAGGAGTAAATGCAGTAGAATTGTGCAACTGAAATATTTGGTGGTAAGGTCCTGAATTTCTAAGAGATAAAACAAATATCGATTTAAATAGTTCTCATTTAAAATTGTCAAATATTGATGACTTACCAGAAATGAAGAAAGCTCCAGGTATTTTAGCTATCACAGAGTTAGATATTTTTGATTTATTTGCAAAATATTATACGCTTTTAAAGCTTGTAAATATGGGTTAAGGACATTTGGACGTGGCCGTTTCGGCGTGGCCATTTCGGCGTGGCCATTTGGACGTCAGGCCATTTCGCCGTTTGCCGTTTCGGCGTCGGCCGTTTTGGCGTCGGGAATACTATTTTTTAGTATGTATGTTAAAACCACTGTAAGTTTTATTATGAAATAAGTAAAGTATTGAAATAAGTGAGGTATTTCATAGGAATGGGATACATGTTTTAATCTGTTTTTCAAGTACCTATCAGAATTATAATAGTAGTGTAATTAATATTAGTGTAATTAATAGTTTATATGAACATTAGTATAATAATAGTGAAGTAAAGAAATTGTTCCAAATTTGCAACCCAGAGTAATATATTGCGATTTCGAACAGGCGTTACTATAAATGGTTGTCTTTTTCACTTGGCCCAAAATATGAGGAAACAAGTGGCTTCTATGGGACATACGAGAGAGTACAATGCTGATCTACAATTCTCTTTAAATGGGAGAACGGTGATATCTTTGGCATTTGTTCCTACGATCATTTAGATTATGCCTTTGATGTTCTAGCGGAAGACCTACCTGCCGAACAGCAATAGTATATAGACATTTTATTTTAGTCTTCCTTTCGACACGAAAACAGTTTTATTATTTAATTATAATAAGCCTAATTATAATAAATATAACAATTATTTAAAATTATTAAAAATTATATTGTTAAGTTTGCCAAAACTTCCAATGCCGAAATGGCCAACGTCGAAATGGCCGGCGTCGAAATGGCCGACGTCCAAACGGCCACGCCAAAACGGCCACGCCGAAATGGCCACGCCGAAACGTCCCATTCCCTGTAAATATTACCGCTTATTGTTTAATATTTAAACTAACCACATTAAACAAGCAAACATTTCTGTCTGTTGTACTTATACCCAATGAATTGAAGTATACATTACATTTTCTAATTAAATTGGCACATACTCAAATATATCCCGAAGAGGTTCGATCTCTTAAGAAAAAAAGGACTTTAAAGAGTGGTAGCAAACTTTTATGTTTAAACCAATTTTTTAACATTTGAAAAATTCTGAGGGTAGGGGGACGCTTAACCAATTCTCCATTAAACTTTAATCAGAAACATCCTGTTATATTGCCTAAAAGGCATGTTTTAACTCGTTTTATTATAATGCACGAATATCATAAGAATTTTCACGCAGGATATCAAGATGTACTTGCCATCATTTGCCTATAATACTAGCCGATAGATGGAAAATTTATAGTTAAGGGAGTCATACGTAGTTGTGTTAAATGCTTCCGAGCTAGTCCCAAACCTGAAAATTTTATAATGGATGATTTACCCAGTTATCGCGTAACTCCGAGTAAACCGTTTTCAACGCGTGGATTAGATTACTATGGCCCAATTTTGATAAAGGACGGAACATTGCGTACCAGTAAACTTGTCAAAGCATATATTTGTATTTTTGTATGTTTTGCAGTAGGTACGTGCAATTTTCATTTAATTAGTAAGAGATTTAACCACAGATAGTCCATACGACTGGCGGTAGCTGGATTAAAGTGCCACTTGGTGTTTTTTAAGGAAAGACTTTCGATAATTTTTTGTTGGATGAACTCCTTCAAACCTATATGAAGTTCTTTGTCTGCGCCTTTAAAATGTGTGTCGTTACGCTTAATATTTCAGTAGCTTAACCCCTCCTATCTGACAACAGTTGTATCGCCATTACAGCTGAATAGGTGTATAGCACGCGTGGATAAACAAGTAAATAAAACAGCATATCTTTTCTCATAGCTACGAAAACTTCCTGGGGCATTTTAAGTTCTCAATTAATCAAATAATCAATTATCTAGTTTAAGTTTTATCAATTTTACATTATGATTGAAAAATAAATTGGTATTATACCACACTATACAGATCAAAACAATAGGCCAAAAGCTTAGATTATACAAACCTTAGATGGAACATAAGACACTGCGCATAATCCCATTTCGAAATTATTCACACCCACCAATCACAGTTGAGAACATCACATGTCAGATTGTTCACCATCCAAATTTAATGTGTCAACGAGAATTAAGTTGGTATTTTAGTGACTTAAATTTTGGAAATTAACGTTGAAAATGCCAAGATGTGTTGTAAAAAGCTTTATTTATAATAAAAGTGTGAACTGTGACGGAGATAAAAGAAACTTATATTAATTTCGGTGAGATATTTAATTTTTAAAGAATCTGTCGACGCCCATATTTGTTGATTTGAAAATAAACAGAATCAGACTTGGTCATTGGTACATGTTATAAGTAGCAAATAAGTAGCAAGGAAGTAGAAAGAGAAACATACAATCAAATACAAAAATATCAATTTCATTGCCAATTTATTCGTTTCAAACTTCACAACTGGATTCAATAGTTTTTTCAAAACTATTTATTTATTTTCCTTTTTCATTATTATTATATTCTTGATATCCGCTACATTATAATGCTGTTATGTTTTATACCATTGGCTTACTGAATAAACGTTATTATTATTATTATTATTATTATTATTATTATTATTATTATTATTATTATTATTATTATTATTATTATTATTATTATTATTAATATTATTATTATTATTATTATTATTATTATTATTATTATTATTATTATTAGTATTTCTCTATAACAGTGTTACTCAAAATGTGCTCCGCGGAGCCCTGGGGCTCCGCAAAGCCTTTGTGAGGACTCCGCGAAGAAAATAATCATAATAAAAAAAAACAGTACTATCGCCAGAAAATGGAGGGACCTGGCTTGAGGACCTTTTTTTGAGAATTAATTTTTTTAAGTCACTAAGTGAAATGAGGATATGATTTTGCTTTAGGACTTTTTTCATTTTATTTTTTATGGGTGAAATGGATTTGGGATAATTCTTGCAAGATATCTTTGGAATTAATCAAAAATAAATTAACAACAAATTATGTTCTTGTGCATTTTCAGCCTGTGTTGCCGATTAAATTATCACGTCAAAATGAGAGTCAAAATGAAGAAAAATATGTAAAATATTTTTTAAATTATGTGTTTTATGTGTTGAGGGCCCCGTCAAATATTTCGCTTTTCAAAAAGGTTCCGTCACCAAAAAAGTTTGAGAAACACTGCTCTATAATAATATGGGATCTATCCATTTAATTTAAATTTTGTTATTTTCTCTAATTTTGACATATAAAGTAATATATTTTGTAATAGCAGCAAGTGCCAAAACGATCTACTTTATGCAACCAGTTGCATAAAGTAGAACATTATGCAACTGATTACGAAAAGTTGATTATGTCACCAGTTACGAAATGAAAATAAATAAAACTGCCTCTTTTTTGGTTTTTAAGTCGAAAAATCCAAAAAACGAAAGATCGAAAAAACCAAATATCGAAAAAAAGGCAATGAATAGTGACATTTCACATTTGAAAATATGACATTACGTTTAACAACAAAAAAAGAAAAGAAAAGCTGTAAATTGCGTTTTATTTTTTAAATAATTGAACACCGTTATTGAAAACTGCCCAGAAATGTTGGGGGTACTATTTTGACGTACTCCTTTAAGGATAATGGGTAAAAATTTGTTTTTTTTTTCCAAATTTCTCGCGGGTAATGTCAAAAATCAGATCGGCAACACTGTACATGTTCCTTATTTTTATTATTACTATTGAAAAAAAAAAACGTCGTAGGACAATCAAATACAACAATTTTCTGAAATATTTGATTGGAAGTACCTACAAAAGAATGATGGTGAATCATTTTTCAACACAATTTTATAAATAATCAAGACAAAATTAGAAAAAATCTTATATGTAAACACGTTACACGTTACATAAATAGCTATTAATTGACTTCCTAATATTTTAAATCATTGAACGGTATTTTACGTAAATAATTAAATCATAAATAATTACCGGTATATAAGTACCAAAACATTTTTTTTTTCTTCGAAGAGTAGGCGTATGTCAAATAAACTTAAAATATTATAACGAACGAAAAGGTAACCCATTTCTAATAAAATTTAATTATTTATTTTATTTTGGTGTGATCGTAGAAAAAATCTTGTGTGTAATTCTAGCAAAACGTACTCTGGCTGTTTCGATAACTTTTTATCTCAACAGCTATTTTGTTACAATAATTTTATAAACTTTTACTTAGGGTCGATTTCATCGTTTTGTTAATCGAAGTTTAAAATACTAAACGAAGATTAAAATGACATTTTTATATTAACAAAAATAAAGTTTAAATTACTAAATGGATTTTAAAATGACATTTTTACATTAACAATGTCATTTTAATCTTCGTTTAGTAATTTAAACTTCGTTTGACATAACGGTGGAATCGGCCTTTAGCCAGTTATATACAGGGTGGTCCATTTAACTTGAGACAGCGCAATATCTCAAAAACGGTAAGTTTTAAAAAAAAAAAGTTTAAATAAAAGTTGTTAGGCGTTACGGGGGAGATGTAATGATGAACATTTTTTTTATATTGACAACTTTTTGAAGGTTTTTCAAGGTTAACTCTCTTTTTCTAGATAGAAATATAAATTTTTTTTTATTTCAGAATCTTGTTGTATGTAAAAAAGCAAATAAGTTTTGTTTATAGAAATTTTTCATAGAATTGCATCTTCAGTAGATAAAAAATAAAATAACATTTTTTTTCAAAATTTTATAATAATGAAATGGTTTACTAAAAATGTTTTTCTTCTTAAATGACACAATTATCATATCAAACAACAACAAAAAAAATGTTTTGAAGTTGATGGTCATCTTTTTGAGTATTTGTTACATGATTTTTTTTTGTTGTTTGATATAATTGTGTCATTTAATTTTTTGTAAGAAGAAAAAAATTTTTACTAAACCATTTCATTATTATAAAATTTAAAAAAAAAAAATGTTATTTTATTTTTTATCTATGAAAAATTTCTTTAAACAAAACTAATTTGCTTTTTTACATACAACAAGATTCTGAAATAAAAAAATCTATATTTCCATTTAAAAAAAGAGAGTTAACCTTGAAAAAACCTTCAAAAAGTTGTCAATGTAAAAAAAAATTTTCATCATTACACCTCCCCCGTAACGTCGAACAAGTTTTATTTAAACTTTTTTTTTAAAAACTTACAGTTTTTGAGATATCGCGCTATCTCAAGTTAAATGGACCACCCTGTATTGATAAAATGTTATTGCCCTCATCGTAAATGAATCGTGCTAACAAATAAAGTCAAAAAACGTCTCATAATTTTTCATCTTTTAGTTACCTACCAAAATTAGGTACTACAATACAAATATTTAAGTCCGGCCCAGAACATCTCCCTACTCCTTTCACCCAGTTTTTCGGTTTTGGCAAAATTCGCGCAGTGATAAATGCTTCCTATGTTACCTCTACCATTTCTAACCTCTTTGGCCAAAAGCCAAAAGTTAACCTAACCTAATTTTCACTTTTGTATTTGTATGGTAGAAATGTCACCACTATAACGAACTATACGATTTTTAACAAAAAATGAGTAGTTTACTATGAGAAAAATATTAATTGGGAAAAAATATATTATAGTAGATATGTACTTGTAGGTAAAGAATAGATATTCCTCGAACTGCTTCGGAAAACGGACTTTGAAAAATGCGCGGTCAAATTTTTCTTTCTCATGTGTATTAAGTAGGGGAACTGCAGATACCTTTCGAGTAGCTGGAGTAATGGAGTACCGATTCGAGTCCAGTAGAAGTAATGTGTCTTCAAATGAATAATGAATCCGTTAATATTCTTTTAGAGGTCAAGAAAAGTGCTTTAAATTTGACTTGGTTTCTGTTTTTAAATTGGAATTTTTCAATACATTTGTATAGAGGTAAGATTTTGGAACGCGAGACGGAGACAGAAGACAGAGGCAAGCGACCGCATAAGGCGACCGAAATGTGTCTTTTACGTTTGAATCACATGTAATTAAATTAAGCACATTTGGGACAGTGCGACCGATGCGGCCATGTTTTTCTTTTTAATGTGTATTAAGTAGGGGTGTAGGGGAACTGATTGTAAGTCGCAATTGCGAGATAATAAGTCACATTTGCGAGATATTAAGTCACAATTGTAAGTTAGTTACTCACAATTGCGTGATAATAAGTCGCAATTGGGAGATTATGTCACAATTGCCAGATAATATTATTTTTTTATATAAAAAAAGTGGCCCAAGGAAGCTTTCGTACATAGCGTCTACCAACTTTGACAATACAAGGTCCAAAATAGTCTAAGCCACATAAGGAAAATGGTTTTACAAATGGTGTTGTGCGAGCAGTCGGTAAGTTTCCCATAATTGGAATTTTTTGTAACTTGACCAATAGTTACTTTGTGATTGTGTTGTATTTGTGTTGGGTTTTTAAAAACCAGGAATGTCGTAGTCAATTCTACTGCTTACTCTAAGAATTCTGGAATCATCCAAAAAAGGTAACACTTTATAGATTTTACTAGATTTTAAAATCGATTCATTATTTCTAAGATTGAATACCTCTTCAGAAAATTCTAGAAACTGTAATTTTTACACCATTCTTTTTCGGCCGTAATTAACCCTTCATCAGTGAGAAATAATTTTAAAATATGATACTCCTCGTTGTGGTTCAAGAAGAAAATCGTTGACAACCAGGTAATGGTGAAATTGTTTAATAGCTTTAGTTACCGCTTAAACAAAATCAGTATTTTTCATTTCTTAGTTTACCTCTTTCTTAAACAATAAATCAAGATGATCACTGCTAATATCTTCAGCGAAGAAGAATGATAAAGAAAATTGGGATCTCTTAACCTCGTTGAGTCACTATTTTTTTTAATTCCCATTTTTTTATAGAAATTTGAGATATTTCCTCATCCCATTTGAAGTTTTCTCTTGCAAAAGTATTCTACCTTTTATAATAATATTTTAAAAAAAAAAACCTAATGGATTACCATTTTGAGTAGGGGAGAGCGGGTCGCAGTGGCCATCGGGGCACAGTGGTCAGTATGAAATAATTTTAAAACACATTTAGTACATAGGTTGCCATCTAGTAGACAGTTGCAAAACTATTCAAAGAACTATGTCTATTATGCTCTGATTCTTAAATTTGCCACAGATTAATTTTATTACTGTTTTGTGTTTACCGTGCAGCACGTGTAAAATTCAGGTGAGTTTTATTTTTGTTCTCTTATCATTTAAAATGATTCTTGACTATTTATATGTATATATATATATATTAAATTATTAACATATTGTACTAATAAACTACGCAATTTGAGAGCTAGAAAATTACAAACAAAACTTTAGCCAGGAATTTCATTTTAAGGTTAGATTTGTACACAGTGGCCAGGTTTATTTGGGACACAGTGGCCACTGCTAAATACAAAATTGTGGGATGGCCACTGTACCCCGTATTCAAATAATTATTGTTTAGCAGCTTTTCTTTATAATTTATTTTAAGATAGACGAATGTTTTTCTCAATTTCAAATCGTAAGATTGTGAAGATGCAACGCAACAGGAAACGCAAAAGTACTATTGGTCTAACAGACGAAAACGATATGAAAGCAGCTGTTAGATCTGTATTAGATGAACGTTTATCTACAAAATCGGCTGCAGCTCGTTACAATATATCACGAACCACATTACTTAGGTATATTAAGAAATGCCGTGATGCAAATATAAATTGGGACGAACCAGAATTTCCAAGAATGAGACCAAATTATGAAGGCAGAAAGGTTTTTACTAGTGAAGAAGAGGTGGAATTATGCCAATACCTAATAAAATGTGGAAAACTACACCACGGTTTACCATCGAAAGCTGCCAAAAAACTGGCGTACGATCTTGCAGCAGCTAACGATAAAATTATTCTGGAAAGCTGGCACCGAGATCAATCTGCTGGGAAGGAGTGGTTTACGGCATTTATAAAGAGGAATCCGATAATTTCTTTACGAACAGCAGAAGCAATGTCTATATCAAGATCTGTAGCCTCTAACAAGCCTGTTGTTCATAAATTCTATGATGATTTAAGGGATTTATACGAAAAATACCCAACTTTAAATGCAAGCAGAATCTATAATACAGAAGAAATAGCTTTAACCACTGTACAGGGATCAGGTAAAATCATTGCACAAAAAGGACAGAGGCAAGTTGGACAAATAACATCCGCTGAACGAGGCGTTCTGGTCACCATGTGTGGTACAATTAATGCTCTTGGAAACTGTATACCACCCAGGGTTAATTTTGAAGATAATATGATTAAGAACACTCCATTAGGAACAGTAGGGGCAGCTTCACCGACGGGTTGGATAACGTCTAAAATATTTGCAAACTGGATGTATCATTTCATTAAGTTCGCCAAACCTTTATTCCGGCGTTATTCTTTTTACACTATCTCCACATACAAGTCATAAGCTGCAGCCACTTGACAAATGTGTATATGGCCCCCTGAAGCGTTACTATAATGAGGCATGTAGATCCTGGCTTGCATCTAATCCTGGTAAAAGAATAACGATATACGAAATTGCTGAATTGTTAGGCATCGCCTATCCCCATGCTTTTACACAAAAAAATTGTATATCTGCATTTGAAAGTACTGGTATTTTCCCATTAAATAAATATATGTACGGTGACGACGAGTATTTAGCAGCAGAAGTAACGGATAGACTGGACAATAAGCAATGCAGATTAACTGGTAAAGAAAGCGAAAATCCACGTCCAGTAACTCCTCTAGGTCAAGCCATAGCGCCAACCAGTGCATCCAGTGCATATTCTTCTACGGCACCGGGAAAAGTTTCGTCAATAAATAAAACTGTACCAGTCTCAAATTTTGTATCTCTAGAGGTATTGCGCCCATTTCCGAAAGCCAGCGTAGAACAGAATATAACTAAAAGGGGAGGGAGGAAGAAAAAGCGAGCTGAAATTCTGACAAGCACGCCAGTTATGAATAGAGTGGAAGAAGAAATCATGGAAAAAAAGAGACAGGAAAGTTTAAAGCGAAAGAGAAATATGGAAAAGAGTGCTGGAAAGCAAAATTAAAAACTTATGGAACTTATAGAATCTACAAGTGAGAGTGAAAATGAGATGTCAGACTTATCAAATGTTTCAAATGACGACAGTTATAATAATTCTGAAGGGTATTTTGACACTGCAAATACTGTTGTTAAATCATTTGTCTTAGTTAAGTTCGCAACAAAAAGAACCATAAAATATTTTGTTGGCCAAGTCGATAATATCAATACAAAATTAAACGAGTATATTATTAATTTTTTAAGGAAATAAGTTTGTATTTCCTAATGTTAAAGATGAGGCAATCGGTGATATTGTTACCGTTCTTCCACCACCTTTAAATTCAGGGGGTACCTCGAGATTGCAAAATACGTATAGATTTGGTATTGATCTTAGCGGCTATAACGTGGAGTAAAGCCTCTATTATTTAATGCCTCTTTTTATTAGTTCTGTTTGGGTGACCAATGTACCCCATATATGTGGCCACTGTTCCCCACGTGTGGGGCACTGTGGCCAGTTTTATTTTTTTTTAAATAATGCTTTTGTTACTTTAGTGAATAATTCTTTTTTTTTTTTAATAAATTTTTTATAAATAGTAAAAACTATGTTTAATATTATCCCGTAAACACCGTATCAATGGATACATTAATTGAAGAGAGAAAAAATATAAACCCAGAAGGTGGCCACTGTGACCCGCCTTCCCCTACTTCTCGTTTTGTTGGAATTTTTTCAAAATTCAAAACATTATCTGACAGGTTTTTAAATTTTAAGCACAAGAAAGGGGCTTTTAAATAATCTTCATACGTCTCATATAGGAGTTGTTTCTGACTATAATTTGTTCTTGGTTTCCCGGACTAATGGTCTAGTGTATTTTAATAACTATGTGGACCTGATTGTGACGACGCCGAAGACAGTGCATCTGTTGTTCTTTGTTTTTGTATCGCGGCGAGTTGTGAGACAATATATTCATTATTCTGATGTCACCTGATCCTAAATTGTTTTAAACTTTTAAAATGCAACATATTTACGTGGAACAAAAAAGGAGACAAGCTTTCGTGGTAGACAAGAAAGCATCAAATGTAATAGAGCTATCATGTAACAAATTTTCAAGTAAAAATTATTGTTTAAAATAAAACAAATAAAATTACATACAGTCCATTATCATTAATCCAAAACAGGAGTTGTTAAGATAAATAGTGTATCTAGATCTTATTTTTGGTGGCCTAAGCTCGATAAAGATATAGAAAAAGCCCAAATAAAGCTGTTTTAGTATCCACCTTAAGTAACTTTTGAAGAAAAAGGATTATTAAAAAACAAAAACAAAAAATACGTCAATTAATATTCGAAGTGGGAGATATTGTGCCATATATAGGTGTTCTTAAAAAGTCACCCTTTCACGCCTGCTGTCATCCCTTCAATTTTTTTATCCATTTTTGGATTTCTCTCGTTTAACTGATTTCAAAAATGTATAAAACATAGAGTTTAAAATAATTAGTTTATGATCTACAGGGTTTCTTTATTTTAGTGACAGAGTTTTACATCTCAACTTACTGACTGCAGGAAAATTTGATTTAGAATACATTATACCTTAATCGTACCGCTAAAAAACTTTTTTATAATAGCTGATAAAGGTTTTGAATATTTAAAAAATGAATTTAAATCACTTTTACACTGTATTTTGATAAATGTGCACATTGATTTATTGGGGTTATTTATTTGATTTCAAAACGGTTTACAGTTTACAAGAAATAATTATTATACTACAAAAATAACAGTTCTGCTAGAATTTTTAATGAAACACACCATGGAGGTCTTTCAACTCGTAAGTATGTAATTGATCTTATGTATTAATTTACATCAACCGTATCAGTTGACAATACAAAACATAACCGACTGGGATTCGTAAATAACCAAGCAATCTAAGTCACAGTTTTAGGACAAATAAGTCTTGAAAATCAACAACTACAGACACTGTCAACAATAAGCAGAGAAGTAGATATTTTATCTTTCACAGTTTTCCGAATATTGCAAAGGCATAAGTACCATCCATACAAAATTAAATTGATTCAAGAATTGTACGAAGTTGATTCTGATCATCGTCTTGAATTTTGTAAATTATATTGAATCAGCGCTTGACTGACAATCCACATCTGTTGTTGCACAAACTTTGTTTTTCGGATGAATGCACATTTTTAGTAAATAGTTTAGTAATCACACCACGAGTAAACAGACATAATTGTAGATATTGGGCTGAGAGTGACCCACATGTTGTGTGTAAATACCACACATAGAATCCTCAAAAGTTAAATGTATGGTGTGGTATCTTATGTGACCACATAGTCGGACTTTTCCTTTTAGACGGAAACTTAAATGGTGAATCGTATCAAGAGAAGGCATTGAGCCACGTATTACAACAATAATAGAAAATATGATTATAACCTTTTTGAATATTTGCTTGTATTTCAATCGGATCACCTCCACACTGTGCTTTGCCTGTACGACAATTTTTAAAATTTCTCCGCTCGTTGGACAGGTAGAAGAGGCTCGATGATAAATTGGTCACCTAAATAACTGAATTTAACATTCCTCGAATTGTTTTTATGAGGTTATTTGAAAACAAAAATGTATGCTACCCAACCAAAATCTTTAGAAGATTTACGACAAATGAATGCCGAAATTTCAATGAAGACGTGTTCGCTAATGTCAGAAAAGCCTTTTAAACTAGATTATAGCATTGTATGGAAGTGAATAGTGGTCATTTTGAAAAAATTTTACAATAAATTTTGAAAATAAAATTTTCGTTTTATCATTGAAAACGGTTAAAATAAAAGTTTTGCATAATTTAATTTTATTTAAAATTCTGTAGATCATAATCTAATTACTTTTGGCGAAATGATGAAACTAGGGAGTTAAATCTGTTTTCCATTAATTACAATTTATTACGGCAAATCCACAAGTGGAGAAAACTATTTTCTCTGAAAAATGTAACTTAACACACCTTAACTCTGAGATGCTGAAATATAAAATTATATAAAATATAAAACCAGTAGCTAGCCTGTTTCAAAGTGAATATTATGCAGAAAATTATCTTCATAGATCCCCATGCATTACGCAGAGCCGCCGAGAGGCAAGTCGGGCCCGGGGACAATTTTCCAGGTCGGGCCCCGCTACAACAATTTTATAAAAAAATTAACCTCTTTCAATATCACATTTCTAAAAAAAGGTCTTCAAGCAAAAACTAAAAACTTCTCCTCTTTAGTGAAATCTCTAAAAAAAAGTCCTCGCCTAAAGCTGCCGGGCCCCCACTTTGGCCCGAGCCTCGGAAATTAGCCCTGTGCATTAGGACAGTTATAATATGTATAAACCTTAGAATATATATAGTCAGGAAGGAGCATGCCATGTCCGCGTTAATCTAATCGATCTGATGGAAGTGGTAGCCATGTTGTACTATGGATGACTCATCATCATATGATAAATGGTTTCTAAAATTGGTTTATAATTTTAGTGATTAAAATTTGTTAATAATTTGGATGTTTTATGTGTTAATTTAAACTTTTACATAGCGTATGTTTTGTAGACATTTTTAAAAAGTGTTTAGTGTTTCAGTATTTATTTATTATTACTGTTAATTTTAAATTTTCTGCGTTAAAAGACAAACAAGACTAGTTGTTCGTCTTGTGGATATAGCAGCGCAGCTAAAAGTAGAAAAGAATAATCTACATTTCATAAGCAAGTATTTTGTTCTCTTAATTTTCAACCACATTAAAGATTTTTAAAATTTTTAAAGTTTTAAATTTGTAGACAAACATGGTAAGTGCGCTCATAGGCGTAGTCTCATGGTTTACATACTTTTATTTAAATAATTCTTTTATGCAATTTTAAGATATTTATGTGATTGTTAAAATGAATAAATTATTGTTCAATTTAGATTTATAAATAGATTGCAAGTAAACAATTTTCAGATTTCTTAAAGATTCTAGATTTACAAATTATATAAATTAATCCCAGGTAGACAATTTTCAGATTTCCTAAAGATTCTCAATAAACAAAGTTATGGCTTGAGTTTATGCAACAAACAAGTTGTAAGCCAAAATATCTTAATTTTTTGTGTTCACGCCATTTTAAAGGAGATTGTTTTGATCGAACCTCAAAACCAAGAATAAGACTTCTACCAACAACTGGTCCAACAACAAAATTCTTTACTAACTATATCATGTGCCGTTTTTTTCGTATAATAGAAGTTTATTGTATGAATGTGATGCACCCTATATAATTTATTACAAAGTTATTTACAAAAACGAACACAAATAGAATTAATAATATCTCAAGTAAGGAAATAAGTGGCATATCGTAAACCTCAAGATACTGTCTTGTTTAATTTTATTTTAAATAATTTGTCGTTTAAATACAGATGGAAATATTGTAAGTTTTTCAGGCGACATAGTTATTCTGTAAAATGCAGAGAACTGGAATTGATTAAAATTATTAATAGAAACAGATCTTATAAAAAATTTCGAATGGTTTAATTATAAAAACTTACAAACCTTTGATAAAACGTATGTTGTTCCATTATACAGTTACAAAAAGAGGGCCTCTTCCCATAGAAACAATAAGAGGTAACGTTCAGTAGTTTCATACAAGTATTACAAATGATATCAACTACCTTAGAGTACAAATTGACTCTCATCATAACTTCACTAAGCATACAAATAATGCGTTGAATGTACATTTAAAAATAATATATTTTGCACTCAGAATCATTATTACGTTATAGGATCCTTTCTTTGAAAGGTGTTTTACCTACTTATGCAAAATTGTCCTGCAAAAAATATTACTAATATTATGTAATAAAAGATCAGAAATTATCTTCGATATTAGAAAGTTTTATATGTACTCCAACAAAAACATCTAAGAAAGAAATATCACAGCGGTGTTTGACCTAAATATAAGTACAGGATATTTAATTTTTTTTTAACGCATATCTACAGAACATATTTATTTTTAAAACCTTAATAATTTGTAAAATGTAGATTAATAAAGACATTGTCATAATAAAGACGTAAAAAAGTCAATATGTTTTTTTTAATACATTATTGCTTTGATTTTTCAAATGAGATCCCTCTATAATTATCCCAAAAATATTTTCATATATTTATCCCACCCAACATGCAATTTTAAAGTAAAATTTATTCACATAATGAAGGTTAATAAAAAAAATGTAAGAAAATAGCAATTCGTTAAAATGAGAGAAATCGGTAAATTTAGATAATATGCAAAAATGAGAATTTATTATTTTCTTTTCTACGCCCCTTTATGGCAGTACATCACTGGTAGACCAGAAACACTTGTAGCCATATTCGCCTAGTTCACTGTCAAAATTAGACCATCGCGATTCCAAGGTCGTTTAGGATTCCTCCTTCCTGACTATATATATTCTAAGGTATAAACCATAGCACTCAGAAACCCTAGATTCAGCATCGAAAACAAATTTTGACTTCCTTCCACATACTTTGATTACTATACGGTGCAAGAGAGAGGTCCGACACGCCCAACATAGGGCGCGGCCATTTTGATTCCTATGCCACAGTTTATAGCTAAAGAATCAGATCGGTCACCCTGCGTCAGCACTTTTGATATCAATGTTTCAGTTTATACACTGCGCAACTCGGATAATACAATATATGACAACCGCCTATAATAAAACATCAGTCTTCTACGTATCCTGAATTTGTATCCCTGGAGTGGATGTTATTTTGGAACTTTCAACTGGTCCGAGTGAGCTAACTGATTATTTAGCAATAAACTGTGACTCCAAAAATAATATATACTGACACTGACAGCAGCAAGCAAAATATCAGGTGCGTTTTAATCATCCGCTTCTGCTTCCCGAATTGTCGGTTTAGTCGTTTTAACCTGTCAGATTAAAACAAGAAAATCGACAATTCCGAAGCAGAAGCGGATGATTAAAACGCACCTATTAAAAATATTGCGCCAAGATGTAGGCAACACGTAATAAGGGATCAAAATGGCGGAGTTTTCTATCTCATTTTAAAAGGCACTCAGAAAGCTGCGCAGTGCGACCATTCTATGTATAGTAAAAGAAAATCAAAGTATGTGCTTCCTACATTCTGGGCGCCATGATAACTGAATTTTAAGGTGGCACTACTCACAAGACAGGATTGGCGTGAGGTTACTGTAAAATATATAAGTAGTAACTTTTTATGTGAAACTTTTCACAAATATTTATTTGGTAAATAAATATTTTTTATGGTTTTATACCATACCAAATTAATGGTCGATAGCTGTAGAGAAACCATTGATTAATAAATTGTTTGAAAGTACCATAAAAATGTCACGTTTCATGCAATGATCGACCGTGAAATACTGCTTCGGTCGAGTCGACCAGAAAAATTGCAAAAAACATTGGCCCTTTGGAGCATTCTAAATTTAACATGTCTTGATGATATTGACATTTAGTTTATAAAATAACATACACGTGCGTTTTCTTTAGGAAAATAATGCGCTAGTTCAGTGATGATGTAATTATGGTTCCACTGACAATTAAAGTGATAGTAGATTTTTTGAGTGCGTTTTGTTCGTTTTGTTTACCTAAATTATATCGTTTTTTTTTTCACTTTTATAAATATATTCCTAAAGTAAGTAGATAGCATGTATCAATATACAATCGTTTAGTTACCAATTACATACTTTTAAACTATTTTATATGACCTGTAACCAATATTTTGAAATAAAATAAAAACAGTAAGAACGTATATGTCAAATTTATTGATGTTTTTGTTAAAAGTTTGGTTAGAATTAAATGTCAGTGGAACCAAAATGACATCACACTGAACTAGCGCATAAGCGTTCAATGAAATGAATCGACTGTCAAAGTGATGCCATGTAGTCGTGGCTTGCTTTGTTTTATACTTTAAAACGATATTTTATCTTACATAAAATTTTTATTAAGGATTTATATGGTAATAGTTTTGTTCGTTTCAAAAAATATTTTAGAAACTATTCGTGAAGAATCGTCCACGTATTTGCACAACTTAAAGCATTCGCTTCTTCGTCGCTCATTCTTCTAAATGCGCTTATTCGTAAATAACTATTGTTACACCAACCAAATATACATGTGTCCCCAAGAAGGTTTTCAGAATCAAATAATAATATACAGGGTGTCCCATTAAGAATGAGACAACTGAAGATACTCTGATTAAACGAAATATGCTTGGATAATATGTTACTCATTTCCGATTCAGGGTGCTATTAGACCGTCAGATAGTGACTGATTTAGGTGCTCCATTTTCAAAAACATGCCTCAAAGAAGATTGAAAAGTACATCGATGTTGAATAGAATGAGAGGAAATTTACGAGTGGTCTCTGGGGATAACATATGGAAAATTCGATTTTCCTTAACAAAAATAAAAGGTGTTTTTTGCTCATATTTTCAAGCACGGCCGTGTTCAATGAATGTTTTATTAATAGAAGTTGGCTTCGGAAAACTGAAGGCTTTAGTGTTGCAAGTGGCTGAAGGGTTGTAAAGAAGAATCGGTATTTCAACCGATTTTTCAACACAAGCCCGTCGAAAGTAGGAAAACATACATCGTCACTAGCCCGAAAATCACATTGTCTTGAATGGCGCGAATAGATAAGTGCACTTTGGAGTGCAATTTTTTTTGATTTTTCAGTTATTTTTTCATGCAAGCCTTTGTAATCATAAAATGTTAATAATGTGCTATACGTAATAATAAAATTGGCATGTGTATCGGATGTGGACGGAACGAAGGCTTGCGTCGGAAAGTTCCAGGAAAATTGTATAGAAAATGTCACCATTTTCTTGCGCTAGCCGTTTGTCATATGGTTAGAAAAAGTGATTATAGAACTATATGAAAAAAGGCTTGAGTGTTGCACATGGTCATCATATTAATTATACATAATTTATTTAACAAAAACCGACAAAAAAATCAAGAAATGTCCACCATTTTCCCACACAAGCCGTTTGACATTTATCCCGTGGCATTTTTGATTGTTTTAATATCTTATATTAATGCAATTTAAAATGGTTTTACGAAGTGTCTATTCCATAGAATACTTGATTTTCATTATTAAATTCTAGGATACCTACTTTTTACTTTCCTATCTGTATACAGATATAAGGAAAGTATAGGAATCATGATTTTTTCGACCTCGAGTTTTCGACGGATTTTTACGTTTTGAGGTCCCCTGAATCCGTTTTGACTATTTTCGCGATGATGTCTGTGTGTGTGTGTGTGTGTGTGTGTGTGTGTGTGTGTGTGTGTGTGTGTGTGTGTGTGTGTGTGTGTGTGTGTGTGTGTGTGTGTGTGTGTGTGTGTGTGTGTGTGTGTGTGTGTGTGTGTGTGTGTGTGTGTGTGTGTGTGTGTGTGTGTGTGTGTGTGTGTGTGTGTGTGTGTGTGTGTGTGTGTGTGTGTGTGTGTGTGTGTGTGTGTGTGTGTGTGTGTGTGTGTGTGTGTGTGTGTGTGTGTGTGTGTGTGTGTGTGTGTGTGTGTGTGTGTGTGTGTGTGTGTGTGTGTGTGTGTGTGTGTGTGTGTGTGTGTGTGTGTGTGTGTGTGTGTGTGTGTGTGTGTGTGTGTGTATGTTTTACCGTACTTGTGGGATTTTCGCCTGAATAAAACCAGGACTGTGGGGACAGTAAAAGTTGTGGGGACATTTAATGTTGTGGGGACATACACACTTGTCCCCACAACTTTTTTTGGCCTTATCTTCGTTGTTTGTTTTCTTTTAATGATCATTGCTTGATAAAAATATCGCAAAAACATTTGTTCGTGGCACTTTTAATTTTAACTAATCTAGAGTTATTACTTTTACCAAAATTGTTAAATAAGTTACTGTTCCCACAACTAGGTAAAATATCAGGTGTGTATATTTTTTGACTTCGGTATTGAAGTGGGGACTAGTTGTTGTACCAGAAAGTGGCGCCCCCTACAAAAAATAAATATATTTCAATAAATATTGGTTTCATAAAGGACCAGGCACCTTTCTTATGGAAAAATGGCTTTCCGTCAAATTTTCTGAAACGTTGATATGTTGTAGAACTCAATGCTCTGACAAAAAGTGTCCATTGGCCCAAACCGATCCTATGACTAGTTTTCGAATTACAGGGTGTTAAACTTCAAAAATGCCACTTTTTTGTAACCAGATTTCTCATAAATGACCTATTTTATTCGCGCTTTTTGTAGAAAACATGATTTATAGATTATTTACCATTAATTTTTTAAAGTAAGTTACTATGGAAACTGGTTAATTACAGGGTAGTTCGGAAATAAGTAATACAGTTTTTTTTCTTAAATCTTTTTTTTTATGACAGCGTTAAATGAACGAAAAAATATAATTTCACAATGCAAATATAGTCCAAGTAATTGCTTCTGGTTGATAAATCCCATTTTATAAAATATGATTACAGAGAGTATATATTGTTTTCAGCTTTAACGAGTCACCCTGTATAAACGATGTATCCTGAATTTTCTTTATTACATTAAGTACATGTACGACCTGTCACCCTATGTCATACATGGTGTTAAACCGATTGCAGAAACTTTAAAAATTGGCAAAGTAGTTTTTTGTGCAACACCCTGTATTTTAAAAGTTTCTCCGTCAACTTTGTAAATTAATACATTTTTAAATTAAGAAAACTTCAGTATTTAACTGAGCAAAATTTTGTTTTAATTCTATGACCAGTTTTTTGAAAATATTAATCCAAACTTACTATAATTAAACGATTTTTTAATATCTATTTTGCTGGTCTGGAACTGCCTTGGAATACTTAATAATCTTGCAACCCGCAACAATCTAAAACTAGCGTGGGTACCGGGACACCAAGGTATCGAATGAAATGAAAAAGCTGACGTACTCGCCAAAGAGGAATCAGATCTACCATTTACAGGACCCGAACCTGTATTTGGGCTAAGCAAAACCTCTGCCCGACAGGTAGTGAACAGATGGATATTCACTAAACACCAAATTCGCTGACAACAGATAAGAGGACACAGAAGCAGCTAGCTTCATGTTAATGGGACTAAACCCACGCATGGCCGCTGAGGTACTACAGCTTGCAAGGCCTCAGATATTAACCGTCGTGGGATTACTAACGGGGCACTGCTTGCTAAAACACCTTCATGTGATGGGACTACTCAATGATTTTACCACGTGTAGACTGCATGGAAGAGGAAGAGACCTCGTATCATGTTATCTTGGAATGCGAAGCTCCCGCTAGGCGGCTATTTACTCTTTTCAGTCTAAAACCAGAAAAAACGCCCCAAGAACCTAGTAAAACTTACCAAAGGCACAGGGCTATTCCAACGATAGTACCTGAATACGGGGAAAGCAGGAGAATACAATAGACCCAAGAAGCCGCAGTGGTATGTGCCAAACCTAACCCTGCCTGCTTATACACGACAGAGATAAAGATGCTAATATGTATATGTGTATACAGACTTAGCAAAATCAAATATACAGGCCTTATTGTCAGCTATAATACTCGGCGATTGTTTATACTTGAGACGATTTGATTTATTACGACGTCACTAAATCATTAAATCTTACGAACGATGTACAGATGGTTATACAATGCAGCATCGATGCTAAATCGCTCTTTGTCTTACATAAACAATCGCCGAGATCTGTTGCTAATTCACGACAAAAAAAAAGTAATTGGGAAGATGTTAACAGCTTCTTAAAGGAACGTCTTAAGACACTAACATCTATTTCGCGACACCAATTCGACAAAAGAAAAACAACTTTTCACAATTCTTTTTAAATTGAGGCTTGGTATATCCCATACCTTTTTACAAATAATATTTAATTATTGCATTCAGAAAATGACCAGTAAAATTATATAACTAGGTAAATTATCATTATTCCAGAATTTTGCCCCATATACTGCATTCGCCAATCAATTGTATATTTCTATTCCAAATCTTCCTGAAGCTATTCTTTATATAAATTGCACATATAACAAAATTGAGAAAATTAGTAATTTTCGAATTTTGCGACAATCTTATTGTTTACATAAAAAAGAACATATTTAAACCTGAACTAATCGTCTCGCCAAAAGTATACATATTAACAAATAATGGCCCTTTCTTTTTTAATTCAAAGAATAATGATGCATATTACGCAGAGAATTCCAATAGGTATTATGCAGAGAATTCCAAAATGACATTATAAGAACTTGATAGAGGTTTTAGTTATTCGGTTCTTCTTTTTAATGATCTTTTACTTATTGTTCACATTCTTTCTTTTCGAAATCACAACGAAAATCAGTACACAAATATTGCTGCTAATTAATCACGTCTGATTTCAAGTACGAGATGGGTAGTGGAGGCAAGAAACCGTCATTTAAAGTAAATTTTTAAGTTTTGCCTCCAGTCGATCCTAGAATATCATGCTGCCAATTTACATGACTTTTACTACATCAAGCAAATATTAAGCATCCATCTGCACGTTTGTTTAAATATATTGAGAATATCAAAAATAGGACAATTGAGGAAGATCTAGATTCTAGATAATGGTTCTGAACTAATATTAGGTCAAATATATTTTTGTTGCACCTTATAGATACTTCATTATTAGTTTTTTTTACTGTTCTCGTAAAAATGAATTGATAGCAGACCCTGCTTTTAAATTATTAACATTTTCATGTGTTATTTAAAAATAAACCTTGAATATATTTTTTTCATATATCTATCACCAATTGTTATTGCAAGGAACCATCACATAACCTTAATATTCCTTTGATACTTCAATCTCTAATTCTGTCTATATTTTTTTTGTTCCTATACATCTTTTATGCTGTCTGTATACACATATATATTAGCATCATCCAGTATTCTTAAATAATGTATTTAATTATATTTGATGATGTGCAAAATATATATTAAAAAATCGTTTAACTATAGTAACTTTGGATTAATATTTTAGAAAAACTGGTCATAGAATTACAACAAAATTTTGCTCAGTTAATTACTAAACTTTTCTTAATTTAAAAATGTAATAATTTACAAAGTTGACGGAGAAACTTTTAAAATACAGGGTGTTGCACAAAAAACTACTTTGCTAATTTTTAAAGTTTCTGCAATCGGTTTAACACCCTGTATGTCATAGGGTGACAGGTTGTACATGTATTTAATCTAATAAACAAAATCAGAATTCATCGTTTATACAGGGTGACTCGTTAAAGCTGAAACGAATAAATACCCTTTGTAATCATATTTATGAGTCACCCTGTATAAAATATGATTCATCAACAAGAAGTAATTACTTAAACTATATTTGCATTGTGGAATTATATTTTTACGTACTTTTAAAGCTGTCATAAAGAAAAAGACTTTCAAAAAAAAAACCGTGTTACTTATTTCCAAACTACCCTGTAATTAACCAATTTCTACCGTAACTTACTATAAAATGTTAATGCTTAATAATCTACAAATCATATTTTTTACAAAAAACGCGAATAAAATAGGTCTTTTGTAAGAAATCTGGTTACCAAAAAGTGGCATTTTCGAAGTTTAACACTCTGTACCTCGAAAACTAGTCATAGGATCGGTTTGGGCCAATGGACACTTTTTGTCAGAGCATCGAGTTCTACAACATATCAACGTTTCAAAAAATTTGACGGAAAGCCATTTTTCCATAAGAAAGGTGCCTGGTCCTTTGTGTGTAAGCGAATCCCAATACGCATACAGTTATGGGGACACAATAACTAATGTAGTATTCAGTACCATTTGGGGCAGGTGACGTATGCGAATGATATTTTTTATAATTTTCTCTTGGTGCGGTAGCATTTTCTGATATTGTTTTAAGTAAGTATTTTTTATTAGATCAGTTAATACATACAGAGAAACCGGTTGCTCTAATATAAAAAATAAGAACCAAGATATATAAGGTGTCCAACGACGAGGGGCACTCTTAAAAACTAATGGACATATTTTCTTAAAAATTAGTAAGAGTAGTAAACATGTAAAATATTTTCACAGTTCTGTCATTTTCGCTTTTACCGAAAGTAGGTGTCAACTTTTTTATTTTGAGTGGGACACGCCTTTCTTTTATAACGGATTCCTATAGAACATAAACACTTTGTATAATAAAGCATATCGTTAAAATTGGTAATTTATAAAATATAAATTATTTTCGAAAATAAAATATATATTAAAATATTTATTTTTGGCTAAAATTAATTAAAATTTGAAAAAGTTTTTTAATTGAATTATGATGAAAAACTATGAAGGTATTAATTAATAATTACATGATATAACAAGATCTTTTATTATACGGACTGAGAGAAAATGCTTGAATTTTCATTTATAGTCGAATCGAAATCGCCTCGGAGTAATAAATATGTCAGATCAAGAAATTTTAGGTGTGGGTGCCTATATTATTATTTAAGGGGTACATAAAATCATCATTTAAAAATATATTTTTTTGAATATGTATTGTAACGGTTGGAACCGTTATTCGTTATTTCAACACAATCACCTCTACTCAAATGTCATTTATGCCTTGTGTCAAAATTTCGTATTTCATTTGATTTGAATTTGTCAACGAAACAAGTTGATTTGAATTTTAATATATCTTGGTCATCCGATTTACTAAATAATTTTTATCTATCATAAAATCCGTCTGATTTTATAAGGTAAGTTTTAATACTGATATATTGTTGAAAATATATATTTTGTACAAGAATTTCTTAAATAAAATGTCAAATTTTGAACATAACCTCAACAATGGATAACACGTTTTATATAAATTTATATATTTTTTTTTGGAATAAGATATTATGCTTTACTATGTTTAAATGTATCAAATAAGATTTTTCTTTTCATATTAATTTTAGTCTATGTGAAATTATTCATTTAATAGTTTTAAATTGTTCATTTAATAATTAAAGTATTTTATCTAAATCCTGTTCAAATTTCCTATTTCCTGTTATAACGTTCGCCTTTCTTTTTAGCATGGCTCTATCTAGACGGTTTATTTCGTTTTATATCTAGACAGTTTATGTGGATTTATATCTAGACGTTTTGAATTCCTATCAAGAAGTGTTACGGTTTTTATACCTAGAAGTTTGGTACAATCTGAAGACCGTGGTTTGGTTCATCTATAGAAGATTTACACGTTCGAGTTTAAGTTAGAATACCAAATTTCACAATATCATTCAAGTTCCAGAATTAGGAATAAGGATACCGAATCCCTTTGAAGTTGCCTGAAGAATACCATGCAAATAAACATTCCTTATATTACTTCGTTTTAAGAACAGATAAGTGCTTTTAAATAAATCATCTTAAATTTGAATTTAGTAAAACTATGTGAATTAGAATTTGCTACTACCATATCTAAAACTTGGTTTAAATATAATTTGTTAGTGGTTAGTGATTTTCTATATTTTTATTACTAATCTAAAGTCAAGTATACTTGGTAAGTTTTAAATATAGTGGTGCCCAATTTATTTTTCAAAGTTATTCGAGTTATTTAATAACCTAACCCACGACCAAATTAATTGAGCTTAAACACATTATAACAAATAGATAAAATATCAAGTATCACGTTACAGTATTTATTGAGTATTATTTCGGTAGGTAGGTATTTTACAAAATGTGGGAATCGCCTAAAACAAGCACCCCGGCAGTTAAATTACAAATATTTAAGTTTAAAATAGTAACCAAAAAAATAATACAAATAAATGCGCCCTAATTTATCCAACCGTGCGCTTATCAGAGTCTTGAAAAGAACTAAAATAAGGGTATCCGATGCAACAGTGTTTCAGGCTAAACTAATAGCCATACAACATTGTGCAAGAGAAATACTAAACAAGTATCAGGCAAAACTATTGCCATATACTCTGATAGCCAAGCAGCTCTAAAGGCAATTCTCTCACCAGAAATCATATCAGGACTGGTGAAAGACTGTCAAGAGGACCTGGCAGAGCTAAGTAGCCAAAACAAGGTGACCCTAGCTTGAATGTCAGGCCATGAGGGATATCAGTGTAAAGAAAAGGACGACGAATTAGCCCGAGAAGGCTTATATAAGGCCCTGACAGGCCCCAAACCCTTCTGTGTAGTTACAAGGCTTTGTGCAAGGCATCCATCAAACAATGGATGCAAAAAGAGTATCAGGTATGGTGGAAGAACTATCCAAGACTGATACATGCCAAACAGTTCATCAAGGAACCATTGGCCAAGTTCACAAAAGACTTACTGGATAAAAAGCGTCAAATCGTTAGGATAACAGTAGGTCTTCTTACCGTACACTGTCACCTTAAAAGGCACATAAGTGTCATCAATCCAGCAGAAGAAAAAACTTTGTGCAGGTTCTGTGAAGAAGAAGAGGAAACATCATTCCACGTCCTGTACCAATGTGAAAGCCTGGGTAGAATGAGACTTCTAATATTCGGTGAAGAAAAGCCACTGTCATCAAAGGTACTAAGTCTTAATATTTTTTTATTTTAATTTATTTTAATTTATTTTAATTTATTTTAATTTATTCTAATTTATTTTAATTTATTTTAATTTATTTTAATTTATTTTAATTTATTTTAATTTATTTTAATTTATTTTAATTTATTTTAATTTATTTTAATTTATTTTAATTTATTTTAATTTATTTTAATTTATTTTAATTTATTTAAATTTATTTTAATTTATTTTAATTTATTTTAATTTATTTTAATTTATTTTAATTTATTTATTTTAATTTATTTTAATTTATTTTAATTTATTTTAATTTATTTTAATTTATTTTAATTTATTTTAATTTATTTTAATTTATTTTAATTTATTTTAATTTATTTTAACTTATTTTAATTTATTTTAATTTATTTTAATTTATTTTAATTTATTTTAATTTATTTTAATTTATTTTAATTTATTTTAATTTATTTTAATTTATTTTAATTTATTTTAATTTATTTTAATTTATTTTAATTTATTTTAATTTATTTTAATTTATTTTAATTTATTTTAATTTATTTTAATTTATTTTAATTTATTTTAATTTATTTTAATTTATTTTAATTTATTTTAATTTATTTTAATTTATTTTAATTTATTTTAATTTATTTTAATTTATTTTAATTTATTTTAATTTATTTTAATTTATTTTAATTTATTTTAATTTATTTTAATTTATTTTAATTTATTTTAATTTATTTTAATTTATTTTAATTTATTTTAATTTATTTTAATTTATTTTAATTTATTTTAATTTATTTTAATTTATTTTAATTTATTTTAATTTATTTTAATTTATTTTAATTTATTTTAATTTATTTTTAATTTATTTTAATTTATTTTAATTTATTTTAATTTATTTTAATTTATTTTAATTTATTTTAATTTATTTTAATTTATTTTAATTTATTTTAATTTATTTTAATTTATTTTAATTTATATTAATTTATTTTAATTTGTACTTATCTGTCTGTATCTGTAAAGATGGGGAGGGTGGGTTGCTTCACTGCTACTTACGCCTCAGTAGACCCATTATGCATCCTCCCGGGATAAATAGGACCTGCCTCTCAACTAGTTAAAAGCATGCTGGTTGACAAATCGCCGAGTCCTACAGGCTAATAACGTCACCAGCGTCACTAGATGCCCCTTTTCTAAAAGTGGCCATTTGGTGGGCTTTTACCACCCCAAAGGTAAATGTCTGGATAGAGCTATTCTGTCCTCCCGCTCCACAGGACGACCATGTAACTCATATTTTTATGCCAGAGCGAGTGTCAATTCAAAACTTTTAAACAGATATTTTAATTGAAATGTTTAAAGATTTGTTAGAAATTATTACATACCACTATATAACTTTAACCAATCCTTTTTTTTTATATTATCTTCTTGTTTAAATTACACTAAAATTTGGTTTTCCATTTCTTATGAGTTCATGTGTATCTTTTTATATTATGCATAAGTTCTGAGTACAGGAAAATAAACATAAGTAGACTCATATATTTATGGGAACACTCATACACAAAACAATATCTACATTACTTGTGGGTTCGCGTATACCAGCATTCCAACGTTACAATAATTAAAAGGACACCAATACACATATTTGACGTCTAAATACTTGTAGGGTCTGACCCCACAACTTTTTCATAGTGTGTAAGGTGTTTATTTGGAGTGTATAGATATTTTAAAGATAGCGTTAGAATCAGCGCGAGGAGATCTATATTGCTATGTGCGCAGTTTCAATGTCCCCACAGTACGGTATTATTCCCATGGGCCCACATGTATGGTGAAACGTGTATAGGTGTGTGTGTGTGTGTGTGTGTGTGTGTGTGTGTGTGTGTGTGTGTGTGTGTGTGTGTGTGTGTGTGTGTGTGTGTGTGTGTGTGTGTGTGTGTGTGTGTGTGTGTGTGTGTGTGTGTGTGTGTGTGTGTGTGTGTGTGTGTGTGTGTGTGTGTGTGTGTGTGTGTGTGTGTGTGTGTGTGTGTGTGTGTGTGTGTGTGTGTGTGTGTGTGTGTGTGTGTGTGTGTGTGTGTGTGTGTGTGTGTGTGTGTGTGTGTGTGTGTGTGTGTGTGTGTGTGTGTGTGTGTGTGTGTGTGTGTGTGTGTGTGTGTGTGTGTGTGTGTGTGTGTGTGTGTGTGTGTGTGTGTGTGTGTGTGTGTGTGTGTGTTGTGTGTGTGTGTGTGTGTGTGTGTGTGTGTGTGTGTGTGTGTGTGTGTGTGTGTGTGTGTGTGTGTGTGTGTGTGTGTGTGTTGTGTGTGTGTGTGTGTGTTGTGGTGTGTGTGTGTGTGTGTGTGTGTGTGTGTGTGTGTGTGTGTGTGTGTGTGTGTGTGTGTGTGTGTGTGTGTGTGTGTGTGTGTGTGTGTGTGTGTGTGTGTGTGTGTGTGTGTGTGTGTGTGTGTGTGGTGTGTGTGTGTGTGTGTGTGTGTGTGTGTGTGTGTGTGTGTGTGTGTGTGTGTGTGTGTGTGTGTGTGTGTGTGTGTGTGTGTGTGTGTGTGTGTGTGTGTGTGTGTGTGTGTGTGTGTGTGTGTGTGTGTGTGTGTGTGTGTGTGTGTGTGTGTGTGTGTGTGTGTGTGTGTGTGTGTGTGTGTGTGCGTGTGTGCGTGTGTGTCTGTGTGTGTCTGTGTGTGCGTGTGTGGGTGTGCGTGTGTGGGTGTGCGTGTGCGTGTGCGTGTGCGTGTGCGTGTGGAGTGCGTGTGCGTGTGCGTGTGCGTGTGCGTGTGCGTGTGCGTGTGCGTGTGCGTGTGCGTGTGCGTGTGCGTGTGCGTGTGGGTGTGGGTGTGTGTGTGTGTGTGTGTGTGTGTGTGTATAACGCATAACTCATGAACCGATACACGGAAAAACACCAAATTTCAAACTTAAACTTTATTCCAGCGTCTAATGAGCTGATTATATTTTGGGCAGAGTCGGAACATCTGGGGGGGTACTTTATAGGTGGTCTTTTTTATATTTTATGGAATATATCTGTTATTTACGTTTGGAGAAGAAAATTCTTCAAATAAAAGTTACTTCTAATATAATTATCTATAATTTTTGTTCTATACAAAATTTTCCTAAAATGGTCCGTATTCGAGAAATTTGACAAAATGTAAAAAAAATTATTTTTTTATAAAAATTGTTCAAACAAAAGTTGTTTGTAATATAATTCTCTATAATTTTTGTCCCATAGATAATTTCTCTAAAATGGACCGTATTCGAGATATTTGAGAAAATGTGTAAATTTCGAAATTTGAAGGAAAACTCAAAAACGGATAAAGAAAAAATGAATAAATTTTAAACTTAAGTTTTATTTCGGCCTGACGTGAAATGATTAGATTTTGGACAAAGTCGGAACATCTGGGGGGTACTTTATGGGAGGCCGTTTTTATATTTTATGAAATATATCTGTTATTTATGTTTGGAGAAGAAAATTGTTCAAATGAAAGTTACTTCTAATATTATTATCTTTAATTTTTGTTTTATGTAAAAATTTCCTGAAATGGTCCGTATTCGAGAAATTTGACAAAATGTGCAAAATTCTGATTTTTATGAAAATTGTTGAAATAAAAGTTGTTTGCGATATCGATCTCTATAATATTTGTTCATACATGATTTTTTTTAAATGGACCGTAATGGAAAAATTGTAGGAAAAGTGCTAAATTTAAATTTTTCAGTATTTTCATTTTCAATGAATATCTATAGAAAAATGTTTCGCGGTAGATGCATGTGGACAATGTATATATTTAGTTTATCCTCTAAACATTTATAGAGATGCTGCAATAGGTTGTACACAATAAACGGAAAAAGCCTGTAATAACTAGTCATGTGTTGGACACATCAGATTTTTCATGTTAAGTAGCTGCATTCTTATTTTATACATACATTAATTTTATAATAATTCAAAAATGGACCAACATATCTTTGTAACGAATCTATTAATATTATTTAACAGGTATTTTGAAGTTTATATTTAATAGCCCTTTAAAAGATTATATAAATTTTTCTATAAAATAAACATTATTACTTAAGCACAAAATTCGTATTAAAATTTACACCTAAAATATTAAAAAGGCAGATACGACTTTACTTTCGAATAATATTAAATATTCAATGTTATTAAAGTTAAAATAAACTGCTCACGAAATTAGTCGGTACAGCTAATTTTATCGTCATTTGTAGGAGACTGTAACATTTAACAGTAAGCTGTTTTTTAAAATATTGGCTTGTCCCGGGACTTTTGGGACACCCCATATGCTAAGAATAGGTTAGGTTAGCTTTTTCAAATTTGTGTTTCGTTCCGTTCTATTGAAGTAAAATAAACTTATTTAAACTAAACGCATTTTTAAGATAAACTACCTATTGAAAAAGATTGCAAGGTTAGCAATTCGTTTCCATGGTTTTTTGTTAAACTGCTATTTTCAATAGCCTACTAGGCGAATAAAAGTTTTGAACGGATGGCAAATTTCACCAGATCGCAGCAATGAGAACTTAAATTAATAGCTGACTTAATACGGACATTAAGATTCACATTTTAAAGGATAATTTGGAAGAAGCTAAAATCATGGCACTTCTAATAAAAGCTAGATAATAAGGTGCACAGGAGTTTCACGTCAAATGAAAGAGCTCCTAGAGATTAAAAATTTTTGTAATTTTAAAAAATGCGGACTTTTTGAAAAACTTTTTTCTAAACAAAAAAAAATAAAAAGCTTCAAATACGTCCCGAGATATCGTCCAAAACTTCTAAATGTAATTAGTAAAAGTTCTGAAATTACTATTGCAACAGGTGCAGGCAGTTAAAAATTTACATTTTTTACTTTGTATTCTTTTACACTCTGTACAACACTGAAAAATGACTTTTGCCTGAAGAGTACATCATGCCATTGAAACAAAAAATATTGAACTTTTAGAATCTTCTTCATTTTTAAAAATCATCTAAGGAGTTTCAGAAATACAGTCTACTACAAATGACGATAAATTAGCTGTACCGACTAATTCCGTAAGCAGTTTAGTATACGAATAATCACCGAACAATAAATAATAATGTGTGCATAAATATTATTTGTAAATTTTTTGTCAGCTCTTTTTTAGAAAAATAATATACTGCATGTCCGATACTCAAGCCTTTTATTATACGTTTTAGAATCACTTTCTAAACGTCTTGTCAGTTTTATGTTAAATAAATTATGTATAAATAATATGATGGCCATGTCAGACACTTAAGCCTTTTTTATATGGTCTTAGAATTACTTTTTCTAAGCATATGTCAAACGGTGTGAGAATTTGTAACATTTTTCCAGCAACTTTCCTATGTTCTGAAAATTTTAAGACCACGGTCTAGGCTCAAGCCATTATTTTTTTGGGCTCTTAAACTAATAAGTTTTTATTGGAAAAAAAAATTTAAACAAAAATAAATGGTCATGATCTAGTTTGATCCCTTAACAATTTTGAAAAATAAAGCATACATACACGTTTTGACAATTTTTATCTTTAAACTTTACAAAAATTTCGAGCTGGACTGTGATAGATGTGAGGGCTAGAATTTAATAATAGTTACAAAGGAAATACAAATCTCATTTATGGCCCATTTAAAACTTGATTTCGTTTCTGTATAAAAATTTTACCCCTATTATCTCCTAGAGGGAGATGGAGGGGGTGGCATCATCAAAAAATAAGTAACAACTTTTAATGTGAAATCGTTGAATTCTACAATTTCTTTTACACACGTACATACCCAAAATTTCATATTTGTATTTAAAGATCAAATATGTTACAGTCCAAAGAAAAGAAAAACTTTTTTGGCAAAAAAGATTTTTATACAAAAACATTAACACACTTGAAAATGCATTCGTTTGTTTCTTCATCTATCATCTATAATTTAATTAAATAA